>JARGCV010000275.1:385000-777500 GCA_034064705.1 Bothrops alternatus | reverse complement strand
TCTGGAAATGCACTGATTTCGATCATATGCCAAGATGTCTCTGGCAGATACCTTGAACAGATCCCGATCAAAACAGATTGCATTACTAATTTCGCCCAATGGTGGAAAGTCAAAGCAAAACAAAACAAAACAAAAATCTCGTAGGCAAATGTTATTCTTACTAGGAAGGAAATCAATTCTTGATTCCACACCAGTCATGAGGATAAAAATAGTGAAGGGTAAGCTATTTCAGTTGTCTCCCAGAAATTACACAATGGCAATTTCCAAAGGTTGTAAATTATTTACAGCATGGTTAACCAGAAATTGTGCGTGGAAGAGATAGATCAATCAGGCACACTCGTAGGTGTGGAAGGGGAAAGACTTGACCCTTAGGAAAAAATACGGCTGGTGTTCCCAACTATCACTTATTAGATTCTCTGGAATTCCCACCAACCTATACTGGCTAAAAAACAATGAGTGCATTAGTTGGACTTCTGGAAGCATGGTCTTAGAACACATAGAACCTGGGTGAAGAAGGGTGAGCTAGACCTTCTAAATGATGGGTCCATCTACTTGGACCACAAGAGAACTTTCCACCGATTGGAGACCCACGATACAGCCACTTTATGCCATTATCCAATTGGCTAGCTTGCCCCCATCCCCATAAACCAGAGGTAAGAGACTTTTTCAGCTCTTTCAAGAACTGTCTTGAGAATAAGAGGAGTTGCATATCACTGGGGAATGTGCTTAAGGACTAGGCGTATAAATTGGGCAGAACCATTCATTCTTTCACCTGTCTCTCTTTATTACCATCCTTTTCAGTCTCTCTCTGCTTCACCACAAGCATCAAGTCAAGGAGGAGTTTAAACTAATGACTTCCCAGGGCCTCTTGAACTTCAGATGAAAGTCACGTAGGACCTTAAGGTTACAGACTGCAGCCCCCTTCCTATTCTGAAAGCCTTTTTGAAATGATCAAACAATCAAAAGCCACCTAGTATTGCCTTTTTCGATTAACACATTTTATCCAAAGGCAGAAGGTTACAGCTCAGTCCCATCATCATCATAATAATAAAGTTGGAAGGCACCTTAGAGGTCATCTAGTCCAACCCCCTGCTCTGGCAGGAAACCCTATACCATTTCGGACAAATGGCTGTCCAGTCTCTTCTTAAAAACTTCCAGTGTTGGAGCATTCACAGCTTCTGGAGGCAGGTTGTTCCACTGGTCAATTGTTCTAACTGTCAGGAAGTTTCTCCTTAGTTCTAGGTTGCTTCTCTCTTTGGTTAGGTTTCACCCGTTGCTTCTTGTCCTGCCTTCAGGTGGTTTGGAGAATAGCTTGACTCCCTCTTCTTTGGGGCAGCCCCTGAGATATTGGAAGGCTGCTATCATGTCCCCCCTCGTCTTCCTCTTCATTAAACTAGACATACCCAATTCCAGCAGCCGTTCCTTATATGCTTTAGCCTCCAGTCCCCTGATCATCTTTGTTGCTCATAGAGGGACTAGACTCAGTATCACCAGAGGCTCTCACAAAGAAAAGGGGTCAACGTATTCCCCAAAGCACCTAAGGGAAGGACAAGAAGTAACGGATGGAAACTTACCAAAAAGAGAACCAATCTAGAATTAAGGAGAAATTTCCTTTTTAAGAAGACATTGGACAATCATTTATCCAGAATGGTATAGGGCAAGGGTTCTCAACCTTGGCAACTTTAAGACTTGTGGACTTCAACTCCCAGAATTCCTCAGCCAGCTTTGCTGGCTGAGGAATTCTGGGAGTTGAATTCCACAAGTCTTAAAGTTGCCAAGGTTGAGAACCCCTGGTATAGGGTTTCCTGCTTGAGCAGGGAGTTAAAATCTGGTCCTTTGGGGACGGGAGAAGACATGTATATTTCCACTTTTAAAGCAAGCAAGGAAAGAAGATCAACCATCAGAAGACATTTCAAAGCAGGAAAAGTTTACCACAACTTATACCTCTCAATTGCCTTTACAAATTGTTTTTTTGAGGTCTTGCTTTCATTCTCTAATTTAATATTTGAAACAGGAAAGGTGTTTTTTTTTTCAAGAACCAGTAAGTGGAAAAATAGCTACTTCGGCCTTCGTTCAATCATCGTTGGCTCTAAGTTGGGAAAGAAGCAGCTTTTACCACATCCTGGAGAAAACAAATGTGAAGATGTCTCCGTAAACTAAAAAATGTATGTTTTTTAGAAGGACCTTCTCCTGTCAAGAAAAGAAAACTGATAGCAGTTCAAGAAAATGGAAAATAAAAATCTGAATAAATAAGATGTTGAGACAAAACACAAAAAACAAAGAAGATGTTGAAACCTTGGGGAAAGTGCAGAGAAGAGGAACAAAAACGATTAAAGGCCTGGAGACTAAAACATGTGAAGAGCGGTTGCACATATACTCTACAGAAAAGAAGAACTAGGGATAGCATGATAGTATTCCAGTATTTCACAGGCTGCCACAAAGAAGAAGGGATCAAGCTATTCTCCAAAGTACCTGAGTGCAGGACAAGAAACAATGGATGGAAACTAATCAAGGAGAGAAGCAACCTAAAATTAAGGAGAAACCTCCTAATAGTAAGAATAATTAACCTTGCAGGGTAGTGCCGAGGACTTTAATAACTGTTTCGCAGACAAAGTGGCTCAGATCCGGGCTGACCTAGACTCCAATTGTGTAGCAGAGTCGACTGATAATGATTCAGTTGAGGGGACAGGGGCATGTTCTTGTCTGGTCATCTGGGGAGAGTTTGAGGCTGTTACGCCTGAGGAAGTGGACAGGGCCATTGGATCTGTATGTTCTGCCACCTGTTTGTTGGACCCGTGTCCCTCCTGGCTGGTTTCGGCCAGTAGGGTGGTGACACGTACCTGGATCCAGGAGATTGTCAACGCTTCTTTGAGGGAGGGGTCCTTTCCGGCTCCCTTAAAGGAGGCACTTGTGCGCCCCCTCCTCAAGAAGCCTTCCCTGGATCCAGTAATTTTGACCAACTATCGTCCGGTCTCCAACCTTCCCTTTGTGGGGAAGGTTGTCGAGAAGGTGGTGGCGCATCAGCTCCAGCGGTCTCTGGAGGAAGCCGATTATCTGGGCCCTCTGCAGTCAGGGTTCAGGCCCGGCTACAGCACCGAAACTGCTTTGGTCGCTCTGATGGATGATCTCTGGCGAGCCCGGGATAGAGGCCAGTCCTCTGTCCTGGTGCTTCTTGACCTCTCAGCAGCGTTCAATACCATTGACCACGGTATCCTTCTGCGCCGGCTGGAGGGATTGAGAGTGGGGGATACCGTATTGCGGTGGTTCTCCTCCTATCTCACTGGTCGGTCGCAGTCGGTGTTTGTGGGGGATCGAAGGTCCACCTCTAGGTTACTCCCATGTGGGGTGCCTTAGGGGTCGGTTCTCTCCCCCCTACTTTTTAATATTTACATGAAGCCACTGGGTGAGATCATCCACTGCCAGGAGTGAGATACCATCAGTACGCTGATGATACCCAGCTGTACATTTCCACTCCTGGCCATATCAGTGAAGCGGTTGAGGTGATGTGCCAGTGTCTGGAGGCTGTGAGGGTTTGGATGGGTGTTAACAGATTAAGGCTCAACCCTGATAAGACAGAGTGGCTGTGGGTGATGCCTCCCAAGGACACTTCTATCTGTCCCTCGATTACCCTGGGGGGTGAATCTATAAACCCCTCAGAGAAGGTTCGCAACTTGGGAGTCCTCCTCGATCCACAGCTGACATTGGATCATCATTTGTCGGCAGTGGCGAGGGGGGCATTTGCCCAGGTTCGCCTGGTGCACCAGTTGCGTCCTTACATGGATTGGGAGTCACTCCTCACAGTCACACATGCCCTTGTCACCTCGAGGATCGACTACTGCAATGCTCTCTACATGGGGCTACCCTTGAAGAGTGTTCAGAGACTACAATTAGTGCAAAATGCAGCTGCGCGAGCAGTTGTGGGCCTTCCTCGCTGTGCCCACATTTCATCAACTCTCCGCATGCTGCATTGGTTGCCTATTGGTCTCCGAGCCCAATTCAAGGTGTTGGTTATTACCTATAAAGCCCTTCATGGCATGGGACCAGGATACTTACGGGACCGCCTTCTGCCACATACTTCTCTACGACCGGTGAGAGCGCACAGGGTCGGCCTCCTCCAGGTCCCGTCAGCGAAACAATGTCATCTGGCGGGCCCTAGGGGGAGGGCCTTCTCTGTTGTGGCACCCGCCCTCTGGAACCAACTACCTCCTGAAGTCCACGTTTCTCCGACCCTCCCGGCCTTCCGAAAGAATTTAAAAACCTACCTCTGCCGGCAGGCCTGGGGATGATTGTTGATTGTGGTGTGACTGATGAGTATGTGTGGGGTTTTTATTTTTAATGTTTCTTGTTCGGATTTGTTGCAATTGTTTTTATATATATGTTGTGAGCCGCTCCGAGTCTTCAGAGAGGAACGGCATACAAATCCGAATAAATAAATAAATAAATAACCAGAAGTTGTGGGTGCTCCAGAAGTTGTGGAGGCTTTCAAAAAGACACTAGAAATCCACTTGTCTGAAATGGTATAGGGTCTCCTTCTTCATCAGGTGGGTGGACTAGAAGACCTCCAAGATCCCTTCCAGCTCTGTTCTGATTACAGATAGGGAAGGAATTTGATTACAGGTCTACTTAGATGAAATCAATTGCTATCTTCAAAACCACGCTAGATGTTGACCGTGCAAGGCAGACAATTTGCTCCATGTTTCCACGCCTTTTAAAATTTGGTTTGGTTACTATGGCTAAAATACGGGGGGGGGGGCAAATTTTTCCTTCTCCTTCACCAACACTCTCTCTGCACAGCTGCACTGATGTACAAAGTCAACAAAGAGACTTGCCTGCCTCCTAAAAGCAATTATGTAGAATAGGAAAGAGATGTTCCATCAGTAAATTGGATGATCAAAGAGAGGTGAACTTGAATCTGCTTCATGTCATTGCCAGATGCTGTTCCTGTCAATTATCCCCTGCTCTCAAAATGTGATTTAGTACATTGTTTCTCAGCCTTGGTAGCTTTCAGATGTGCAGGCTTCAACTGCTAGTGTTTCCTACCAGTATGGCCATCGCTGGTTTACTAGGAGGTGAAGTCCAGCATGCGGAAGTTGCCAAGGCTGAAAAATAATTAAATACAGGTTTAATTATCATTAGTTTCCATCCGTTGTTTCTTGTTTTGCCTTCAAGTGTTTTGGAAAATAAGTTGACTCCTCATCTTTGTGGCAACCTCTTAAATATTGTAATACTGCTATCATGCCCCCACTAGTCCGTCTTTTCTAGACTAACCATGTGCAGATCCTGCAACCCATCTTCATATGTTTTAGTCTCCAAGTCTTTAATCATCTGTTTAAGTCAAAGACAGCTTCATATATCAGATGTTGGTTCTCTTACTTCTGTATCAAGAAACAAAACTCTACAAAAAAGTCCAAACCATGCCCCAAAACCAAACTTCACACCACTGACCTTGATAAAATAAGGCTATAACACAGGAATTTCACAATCTCTGATTATTTTTTACTTCTCACGTTTAGATCCACACCAGCTTTGAATTTTCTCTGTTGATCTCTATAGATAGAAGGTCAACAATTCATTCTTCTGTGTGCATTTTTAGGAAGAAACAGGTCTCAGCAAGAGCTAAATTGAACCCATTGCTAAATCTGCAGCTTTTTTCTTTCTCTGCTTTCTTCACTGGTGAAGATCATCACACATGGGTTAAGTTTGAATCCCATTTGCCCCAAACGCCAATAAAAATAAGGCTTTTGCATAGAAAACATGCATTTCCTCTTTAATTATTTTTTAAACTGAGATTTTGTGTTCCCTCCCCACTGGGGTTTTAATCCACTTTGAAACTGCCCCTAGTTTCTATTAATCTGCAGTCATGAGGAAGTAACACTACCTATTTTCACACATCCTGTCCGTTCTCCTTTTACCTTTTCCAAATATATCAAATTGCACTGTGAGCCATAAAACCTGGATTTTTTTTTCTTTGCTTCCTTATAGTTTCAAGGTGCAAAGAGATGTTCCTAAAACCACTTCCTCTTCTTCTCTCCAAACCACTTACAAGAAATCAAAAGGCTGCATTTGACCCTAGAACTGGTCACTGATTCCTTAAATGCACATTACCAAGACTAGGAAAAAAGGAATAAGTTAGAAATTGAAAACTTAAAAGAGTTCTACCTGGCTTTCAAACTGCAGTCTGGGTTGAGCGGGAAGTTCAGTAATAAACCAGCTAGCCTTTAAGTAACAAAACAAAACAAAGTAACAAAACAAAACAAAACTGAATTGTGTTCCTGGACTGGAAAACATTGTTAGTAATAACTTAATTTATTTTTATTATTTTTGTAAGAGTTATATCTCACTTTTTCTTCAGATGCTCACTTTGTATCCTACGTGTATCCCACTTGCATCCTATCCTACTTGTATCCTCACATCATCATACTTGGGAGATGGGTGTAACTACATGGGTGTCAAGTGCAAAGGATCAGGACCATATGTCAAGTTGGATTTATTGCTCAAGTCTGTACACAAAAATTCCATACAAAATTGCACTTAGACTGTTTATGACAACATAATGACTCTAAACTGCTAATGCACTTAACGCCACCCCTAGCTCTGCCTGCTCTTCCAGATGTGGCTTCCAGGGAAGACATGAACCAGGATCCTCCAAATCAGAGTCAACATATTTAACCATTACAATTAAAAAAAAACTAGGACCCAGCCATCACAACTCCTTCAACCTCCTTCCAAAGCCCCTGCCGAACTGAAATTTGCTTTCTAATGGAAAAAGAAGTATGTCTATTTTTCTTTTCATTAGAAAGCAAATTTAGAGTTTGGAAGGAGATTGAAGGAGTTGTGAAAGAAGTTATGTCTACTTCTTTATTCACTTAAAGATAAAGATATCCTTAACAATAAAGAATGCCCTGGGAGGCCAAAGAGAGAGAGAGAGAGAACCCTAAGTTTCTTTTAAATGAAAAATTGAAGTTAGGGACTGGTTGTACTTTCCCTGTAACAACTATTTTGTTGCGCTGCATTGTGTGTAACCTCTGCTTCTTATTGGCTAGCTAAGTCTTCACAGAACAGTTGGGTTGGGGATGAAACTCTTCATAAAATGCAAACTTTCCAGCAAGCATAGATTTTGCTCTTTCAAATATAGGATTGCTATTTGAGATATTTTTACTACAGAGTAAAAATAAACCCGTGGTTTACAAATACCAGCATTAAGATAAACCTGTCAGTGAGGTCCATGAGCCAGAAAACATGGCACATGAGGAAGCAGAGCTGAGGAGGGAAGAGGAAAAAATTAACTTCAAATTTTAAAAAGGATGGTTCTAGCCCAGGGGGTCTGCACCCTTGACAACTTTAAGACTTGTGGACTTCAGCTCCCAGAATTCCTCAGCCAGTATAGCATAGTTAAGAATACAAAAGTCAACAATTATAGTCCTTCATGTCCACCAAAAGACATTCAAATGTAGCCTACTGGAAAAATGAATATTCAGCAGAAGAATGTTTTCCATTTTATTACAGGAGAGAGAGGATGGTTAAAACCATTGCTCTAAACCAGGGGTCTTCAAACTTGGCAATTTTAAGACTTGTGGACTTCAACTCCCAGAATTCTGGGAATTGAAGTCCACAAGTCTTAAAGTTGCCAAGTTTGAAGACCCCTTCTCTAAACTATGGATGTGTTCATAAAACCCCACTTACACTCTTGGACAATAAAAAGTGGTATCTTCTGTTGAGCGTGCTAATCTGTGAATTCATTCCGGCTTGCCAAATTGTATTTCATTTGCATATTCAATGTGTTACTTAGAGCTTACCAACCTATAAAGAACTGGATTCTGAGAAGACATTAACCCAGAACCATATTAAAAAAAAACATTATGGCTCAAAGAAATGTGTGAACCCAGCCTAGGTTTTGCATAATCAAGTTAGTTAGAAGAAGCTTTAGGAGCCTCCCCTGTCACAGCTCCCATAATCTGCAAGGTCAAACATATTTTCCTCTTCCAGTTGAAATAATCCTATCCTGCTAAAGCAGACAATGTTAACCAATATTTGGGAGTCAGAAAGCTGTCTGCAAGCAGCCTTGCCTGATCAGAGTTGCTATTAATGTGCCTTGAATGACAAATGATTTTCACAACAGGACCGAATTAAGGAACTAGATCAGTGTTTCTCAACCTTGACAATTTTAAGGCATGTGGACTTCAACTCCCAGAATTCCACAGCCAGCATTGCTGGCTGTGGAATTCTGGGAATTGAAGTCCACATGCCTTAAAATTGTCAAGGTTGAGAAACACTGAACTAGATGGAATTGTTTATAATTTGAACTGCCCATGAATGAAAATAATTACATAACAACAAACAATTGAAGGAAGAAACTGTGCCTTATAGTATTTGGAAATTTCCTTTTGTCACTTGTGAGATTTCTATCTCATCTTATGAAGAACAGTTGCAGGCGTTGGGTATGTCTAGTTTAATTAAAAGAAGGGCTAGGGATGACATGATAGCAGTGTTCCAATATCTAAGGGGCCGCCACAAAGAAGAGGGGTGTCAATTTGCTTTCCAAAGCACCAGAAGGCAGGACAAGAAACAATGGATGGAAACTAATCAAGGAGAGAAGCAAGAATTAAGGAGAAATTTTCGGACGCTAAGAACAATCAACCAATGGAACAGTTTGCCTTCAGAAGTTGGAGGTTTTAAGAAGAGACTGCGCATCCATTTGTTTGAAATGGTCTAGAACAGGGGTCCCCAACCCCCGGTCCATGGACCAGTGGCGGGCCGCAGCATGCCAGCATGCACTTCACTTGAGCAAGGAGAGCTTCTGAAGCAAGATAGAAGATGGAGGGCAGGAAGAAGCATTCACTCATTCCAGCCCTGATGACTGGGGTTAAGCGTCACCTCTGAATCAAGTTGAGAAATTCACACTTGAGCATTCTCTCTCCGATCAAGAATCACAAAGCTGAAGGAGATCATGGAGTCCAAGCCTGTTCAAGGCAAGAATCCAAATTAAAACTCCCCCAGAGAGGGGGATTTAACCCATCTTGAGATGCAGACGACACAAGAAATAGTTTCCAATGGGAGACGGCATTGATCGAAGAAGCTGGCTCAGGAATTCTGGGAGTTGAAGTCCACAAATCATAAAAGGGCCAAGTTTGAAGAGCCCTGTCCTAGAGCATAAAAGAGTGTTGTTTGGCCCTATACCTTTCCAGACAGGGTATTCCATTCCATACCATTGCAGACACTGGCAGAGATTTATTTATATGCACACACAAACACAGCCCAAAACATCTTTTTGCCATCAAAGCACTATCGCGTCAGGCTTGCCTCCTAGTTGCTCATCAGCTTTTCAGTTTTAAATGCTGGGCCTGGAACTGGTCTGACCACTGCAGAGGAGAGTGGAAGCTCTATTGTTGATGATTTGGCTGTCAAACGTCGACGTGGTATGACGTAAAATTATTGCTAAGTTAGTTTACCGGGAACTGCCTTTGAATATGATCTGGAAATCAGTAGTGTGTAGCAGAAACATCTTTTCAGTGGGTTTTCGATCTTTGGACAGTTGGTTTCCCTTGATAAATGAAAGTGCTGTGGATTATCTGCTATGATGTTGCTCCACTATTTTAAGACCTTCTCTTCTAACTAGGATCAACCTGTTCTTCTCAGAAGTAATTCTTTGGGTTCTCAACCGATGGGAGGTTAAGGGAATGCAAAACTGGAGGCTGATCTTCTCTAGGATGGAACATTTTGTTGCCACCACTCCCTTTGCAACAACTCAATAAATAATGTTTAATTCAGTGTTACTTGGCCTCAGCAACTTGAAGATGTGTGGATTTCAATTCCCAGAATTTCCCAGCCAGCATGCTGACTAGGGGATTTCTGGGAATCTTCAAGGATGAGAAACTCTGGTTTTGATTTGGATTTGGCTTTTAACTGCTGCTATGGATTCTATCCATCATTGTCTTTGCTGTATTGTTGTTGTTACTACAAACCACGAAGAGACTTGGGCAGAAGAAAAACATGTGCAATAAATAAATTGATGGCAGGTACCTGATTGGGAAAAAGGAAAAGTCTTGTTAATTTGCCCAAATAACCAGGATGTAACAGTGACTCAATCTTTCCAATAAGCTACTTTTAGGACCAGAGAGAAAGGAAAGCACAGAACTTCTATTTTCCCAAGCTGATTTGGATATTTCAGTGTCCCAATTATTTTCTGCTGGTTTGCTGCAAATGCATGTCACACACACAAAGAAAGAAGAGAACAGACAACACCAATACAAAGCTATTTCCACAGCTAGAAAACTAGTTTAATTGTTCTGTGCTGGCTTTGGTGGGCCATCCACAAATCTGAGTTTCTCTTTTTCAGACCTACAGTGCTATCTTCTCACTTCATCCTTTTTTTTTTCCCTAACCTACATTTCTACCAAAAACTGCCTCAGTCACAGATTAAGACTGTTTAGAGCAGAGGTGTCCAACCTCAGCAACTTAAAATGTGTGAACGTCAACTCCCAGAATTCCCCAGCCAGCCATTCTGAGAATTGACGTCACAGGTTTTAACATTGCTAAGGTTGGAAACCCCTGGTTTAGATCATCAGATCTATAAAAGCAGATTCCTACAACAAGCCCAACAATGTTTAGCTGAATTTCAGATTCAGACTTTCTCCAGCAATGCAACTCTTCTCCCCAACGGTGCAGGAACCTGAAGCTATATGTTTCCCAACCTTGGCGATTTTAAGCATGCTGGCCGAGGAATTCTGGGAGTTGAAGTTCACACATTTTAAGATGCCAGGGTTGAGAAATACTGGCCTAGAAGAAACGAATGGCGCAACCTTCCACCAGAGCGAGTTCTTGAGAAAACTAATTTCCTCACAAAACCATTCACCCTAGAGGCGTATCTTGATAATAAACCATTCTTTCCCAACAGGCTGATTTCAAGAAAGTTTGTCTCTCCTAAATCTGGTTAACCAAAGCTGCTAGAAGTGGGTAGCGGAGGAAGAGAGGAGAAAAAAAAATGTCTGCACCAAGCTGGAAACTCCTGAAGAGTTCAGAAGGTGTGAAACTCCTAAAGAATTCAGACACAAAATCTTTGACAGTCTTTCCCTCGGCTTGCCTTTGCATTTGTGCATTATCTACAATGGTGAAAGTTGCCACATCTGTATTTGCACCAATGCAAACCCAGGAAAGAGGTGGGGTCTTTGTGCAGAGAAGCACAGAAAGAGAAAGATGATTAGGGGACTGGAGGCTAAAACATATAAAGAAAGTTGCAGGAATTGGATTTGTCTAACTTAGTCAAAAGAAAGACTGGGCAGACAGGATAGCAGTGTTCCAATATCTCAGGGGCTGCCCCAAAGAAGAAGGAGTCAAGCTCTTCTCCAAAGCACCTGAAGGCAGGACAAGAAGCAACGGGTGGAAACTAATCAAGGAGAGAAGCAACCTAGAAATAAGGGGAAATTTCCTGACAATTACAATAATTCATCAGTGGAATGGCTATGATTTTATGTTCAAGGCTGATTGTATGAATGTAGATAGACCATATACAAGAGCTGTATTTTCAGGTCCTATGAGGACAGCTTATTAATATGAGCCCAGACTTAATGTTGATTGCTTTAATATTGGAAAAGCGTACTGAAGTTCTACCTCAGGATACTGAATTTCTACCTCAGGATCTTTTGTTAGGGATCATAGAGCTTGATGTGAGGAATGAGGAATGTTAACTAAACCAGACGTTCACAAAAACTGATCCTTATAATTGTATTGCAGGATATATGATGATTGTTTTTTAATATGAACTTATGTTTAATGTTGATGGTTTTAATAAAATAATTTAAAAAAAAAAGAACTGAAGAAGCTTCTTGGATGAGAAGCGATACGTCTTCAAGGAAAAGCAAAGTCCAGTTGCTTTTTGAAAAAGCACCTTTCAAGAAGAGATTGGACAAGATGTTAATTCAATACCACGTGAGGCCTATAGTGTCATCCAGGTAATACAAAGTTTGGAATGGCACAGCACCAAGAACGTCTGTGGTTTCAAGGGCTTCATGCCATCCTATTTCTCAAGAAATGTTGTTATTGCTTTAGCAATATTATATTATACGCACAAGCCCTTGCTGTTTGGGAGAGGTGCCAGCATTCCAAACAAACCTGCAGGATCAACTGTAGAGGACAGAAGTACATCAGGTATGGCTCTTCATTGGGCGAAGGCTTATTATCACAAAGAACTGTGTTGGTTTGAAACCAAGCTGTCAGTGGTCACCAGGAACAATAGGGTGGTATTGTTCAGATTCCTGACCCCCAACTTTTCAGACCTACCTTTCTTTTAAAAAAAAATTGAACTCTGACTCATAGTACCTTCTAAATTTACAACAGCCTCCCTTCTTTTCCAAGAGTAGTAGTCCCACCGTACCCACCAGCACAGTTCTTGGGTATGATAGCCTGGGGGAAGAACATCTAACCCCTCCAGGAACTGCAGGGCTCTGAAAACATTCTTGACAGAGCCTAGATGTTCAGAAAAGGTTCCAACCCACAAGCAGGTTGTGTTCTTTTAGGGAGGTGTTGCTCTCTGCACCCCTGATCCTACTTTTACCTCTTGACTTACAGCCAAATCTTTATTAGAATAATTAACATAGTTATCATCCTGCCAACAAAAGCTTGCATTGTTAAAGCACTGCCATCCAAAGGGAAAGGTTTGCTGTGAATGCTGGATCATCAGAAAGGCTGGATGAAGAAAAATGAATTCATTTGAACTGCAGTGCTGGAGAAATTTGCTAAAAATGTCTTGGATCCCTAGAAGAAGAAATGACGAGCAGTAGATGAAATAAATCCAGACTGCTGCCGAAAGCCCTGATAACTGAGCTGAAACTTAAATATTCTGGTTGAATAATGTGAAGGAAAGAAAACTCTGATGCTGGAAAAAGCAAAGGCAGTCAAATAGGCCAAGCCAGCAAAAGACTAGATGGTTTGATACCACCACTGATGGCACAAGCAGGAGCTTCAGAGGACTCAGAGAAGAAATTCCTGATAGACGCTCTTGACAAAATGATGCCCACTGGATCACAAAGAGTCATTAAGTAACCGACTGGCTGAGCAATAGTCCTTGGCAGTGTTACATTAGGTGTGTAGGTAAAAAGGAAATAGGAGCTTACAAGTTCATAGATAGCACCTATAGTACCCTAACAAGCAGCAGAAGTGTGACCTTGGAATGGAAAAGTTATACATCGCCAGTTATCCTGCTGCCTTACAGAG
The DNA here is from genome assembly GCA_034064705.1 of Bothrops alternatus. Lineage (NCBI taxonomy): Eukaryota > Metazoa > Chordata > Lepidosauria > Squamata > Viperidae > Bothrops > Bothrops alternatus. The sequence goes on along the minus strand of JARGCV010000275.1, from coordinate 764,291 downwards.
AGCCAACTGACATGTAAGTATTGTTCAAATGGGAAAAATCTGGGGTAGGGCACAAGGTAGTTGACAAGTTAGTTAACTAGTTGACAAGTTAGTTAACTAGTTGACAAGTTAGTTAGCTAGTAGACACGTGAGCTGGTTTTATTTATTTAAATTTGTATTCAATTTGGATATCACTCAACTCCAGCTCTGGGCAATTTGCAAATAGTGTAAGATAAAAGGCCATTCAATCCCAAACAAAGTGAAATCTGAGTTGAATATAAAAACAGGAAAAAAATAACAAGCACACATAAAAGCCCCATCTGTCCAAGCCCAAGACCTGGGGTCAACAGCCAGGTCTTTAAGACTTTTTAAAAGGTGGGGATCTCCCTCCCAGTCTCCCCAAAATAGAGAGGTTCTTAGGGACTGGAAACATACAAAGGATGTATGGGTATGTCTAGTTTAAAGACAGGGCAGCAATCTTCCAATATTTGAGGGGCTGCCCCAAAGAAGAGGGAGTCAAGCTATTCTCCAAAGCACCTGAAGGCAGAACAAGAAGCAGTTGATGGAAGCCAATCAAGGAGGGAACCAATATTAGAAATAAGGAGAAATTTCCTGACAGTGAGAGCAATTAACCAGTGGAACAGCTTGCCTCAATAAGTTGTGGGTGCTCCATCCCCAGAGGTTTTCAAGAAGAGATTGGACAACCATATGTCTGGAATGGTGCAGGGCTTCCTGCCTGAGCAGGGGGTTGGACTAGAAGACCTCCAAGATCCCTCCCAAGTCTGTTATTTCATAATTTGGGAAGGTTCTAGCCATGATTAAAACACATCATTGCAACAAACAACACAAAAGTTTAAGTTCAAAGGAATAAAGGTTTCATTCCCAACGCGGGCCCCAATCTTGAACATGATTTAGCAATGCAATATAATTGTAACAATGCGGTCAAATGTCTCGCTTTTCTCCTTCAGCTTTGAGACTTCTTCAGTTATCACCAATTACGGAAACCAGCCACACTTTTCATTCCCATTGGCATGCGAGCCAAGGGAAGCACGTGTCAAGCCCACGAAACTGTACTTCCAATTGCCACAATTTAGAGCAGTTTAGTATCTCTTGCAAAAATCAAAACAGCAACCACAAGGGCTGGCAGGGGCTTGCCAAATTTTAACCAATCCCAGGCCTGTGGGCTTTTCGAAATAATTGCAGGAAGAGAAAGAGAGAACAACACAAGTTTGTGTTACCGCAGGTTTAATTTCTGCAAATCATTTTTTTTTTCCTTCAGGCCTTTTTTAATCTCCACCTCTGCAGCCTGCAAAGTAACGGACACACAAACAAACAAACACACACACACACACACACCATGTCTGAACTAGAGCTTTCAAAGCCACAAATTAGCTGTGGGTTTTCTCCAAAGTTGCCTCATAAATCCATCAACCTTGGCAGCCAGATGTTTGGAAAAAGGCTGGATGGATGGCTAGCTACAGGACAGGTCAACCCAACCCGCTACTGCTTGATGCAGGGAAGGTCCTTATTAAACCATCTATTGGAGGGGTCAAAGGTTGGGGGTCACCCTCCCCATCAAACCAGGATTCCAGTTACAAGGAAAGTCTGACCATCTCTATTCCCAGCATACAGGCGGTCTTCAGCTTACAACAGTTCATTTGGTGACTGTTCAAAATTACAACGGGCTGAAAAAAGTGACTTATCACCGTTGTTCATACTTACCACCGTTGTAGCAGCCCCAAGGTCACACGATCAAAATGCAAACACTTGGCAACACTCGTATTTATCATGGTTGCAGTGCCCAGGGATCATGTTGTCCCCTTTTGTGATGTTCTGACAAAGAAACTCAATGGGGAAGCTAGACTCATTTACTAATAATGTTACTAACTTAACAACTGCAATGATTCACTTAACAACTGTGGCAAGAATGGTCGTAAAATGGGGCAAAACTCACTTAACAAATGTCTCACTTAGTAACAGATATTTTGGGCTCCATCGCGGTCGTACGTCAAGGACTACGTGTATTCGGAAAGACAATCTGTGCAAAATCTAGACATACCCTTAGTGAATTTGTCCAGCTGGACAGCAAACCCCTACCCAACTTAGATTGAGAAATTAAGCAGGATCATGGCTGCCTAGGGCTTGGAAGGGAGACCACTGGGAAAGCCCAAAGTGGGCTACACTGGGAAGTGAAGATCCCAGAAGAAGGCCACAGCTGTACACTTCTGCACAGCTGCAGGGAAAATTCCCCATGCATGAGTGCATGAAGTCAAGGAGATTTTATATACCCCTTCCTCTCCTGCAAACTCAAGCCATCCCCCCTACCCGTACCCCCTCCACAATCCAACGCACCTCGGTTACAACTGCCTGGCAAGGCCTTTTGTACTTTCAAGCCACAGAGGTTGGACTGGTTTGGCAGAAAGCTGCAAGTACACAAAGGCAGCCAGCTCTTTGCCCAGAGTTGCCTTGCGTCGGAGAAATAAAAAGGGAGAGCGCCGTCCAAGGGTTGGAGCGAACCTGGGTGTCAGCTGATGCCTGCCCACCAAGCAGGAGGGAAAAAGTAGCAGAGCATTTTTAGAAACCTGGTCTAATTGAGAACCGAGTGGGATCCTCCTTCCCCTGATACGCCCGTCTCTGTTCATCCGCCGGATGGATTGAGGTGGGGGGGGGCTGATCAGAAGTGAAACTTAAGAGCAGCTGCCAGCTTAGAGCCCCTCATCCCATCCTGGCTGGGGATGGCAGGCTCTGGAGTCCAACATGTCTTAGGGAGCACTAAATTGGGAAAGGCTAGATGACCTCGGGGGTGGAGTTTCCTTCCCAGGAGTCTTTGGGGTTGCCCTTTCTTGAGAGAGCATCCTTTAGAGCAGAGGTCCCCAACCTTTGGGGCCCCAGGGACCGGTTCCATGGAGAGAGGTTTTTCTGCGGACCGGAGACCGCGTGGTTTTGTGTGCTGCCTGCATCCCAACAATGGGGCTTTGCTTCTTTGTGTGGACCGGTTGCTGGCATGCCATGGCCCAGTACCGGTCCACGGAATGGGGGTTGGGGACCCCTGCTTTAGAGTCTTGCTCTGAGGCTCAGCCTCTGCAGCAAGGCCACCAAATCAAGCCCGCCCCTCCCCCCCAGCCACATAATCCCCAAAGGTCACACCTTGCAGGCAGGCCCGACCCAGATAGGGCTGCTGCCTTGGGGGTCTCCACCATCCAACCTCAGCCCCTTCCCCTCACTTTTCCCACCCTGCTTGCCAAACCCTGCATCCCTTGGCTTTTAGCCAACATTCACCCCTTCCTTATAACCCACTTCTCTCCTCCACGACCTGGCTTGGCACCACATAACGTCTGAACGGTAAACTCAGCCCTTCGGTCACCGTCAAGAGAGCAGCAGCTTCTCCCCCCCCCCCGTAGGGTCTATATGCCCTCGACCCCCTTTGCCCATCTCCAGAGGGATTCCTGAAGTCTTACCCCATCCTCCCTCCCTCCTCATCCCAGCCCCTCCAGACACACACACACGCGCGCGCGCGCGCGCGCGCGCATCTCTAGCCCAGACATGAGTGTCAGCTGGCTACAATGAGTCGTGAGAACCTAGCCAGAGTCTCTTGCCTTCTCAGAGCCAAGTCCATATGCCCTCGCCCCCATTTGCCCACTTCCCCAGCGGTCCCTAATGCCTAACCCCCTCCTCCCTCCCCATCCCAGCCCCCGCCCCACGCGCGTCTCCAGCCTTACCTGCCGGAGCCCAGCCACGAGCGCCAGCTGACTACACGAGTCGTGAGAGCCCAGCTGGGTCGTGAGAAACCCAGCCAGAGACTCTTCCGGGCAAAGGTGGTTTCGTGGGCGCTCGCCCCCATCTGCCCACCTCCCGCGGGGTCCCTAAAGCCTCCCTCCCTCCCCCATCCCATCTCCCCTCCCCCCACGCGCGTCTCCAGCCTCACCTGCCGCGGAGCCCGGCCACCAGCGCGGCTCGGCTCGGCTCGGCTCTCCTTCTCCTCCTTCTCCTCCTTCTCAAGCGCCGCTTCCTCCTCTCGCCGCTTCCCCACCACCTCCGACGGGGCGGAGCGGGGAGGAGCCGAAGCCACCTCGGGGCCGCCCCCTCCCCGTGAGAAGCCCGCGGGAGAAATTCCCACGCCTCGTGCGCTCCCGCGGTTCCCGCCGGCGGGAGAAGCCCCGCCCCTTGAGCTAGGCCCCGCCCCCTGAAGAACTGAAGCCCCCGGGAAGTCCCTTTTGCCAGTGCTGTTGTAACTTTGAACGTCACTAAACGAACTGTTGTAAGAACGAAGACTGCCTCTATCTCAGATTAAAATATCTCAGGTTAAAAGAGTGGGGATGCGTGGGTGAAAGGAACACCGTTTTTCACTTGGAGGGGGTGAAAGGAGTAGCCGTTTCAACTGGAGAGGAAATGGTTTGTTGCAGCAATGATGTAAGAGCCCGCAGTTAAATTGCAGCAGGTCAATAAAAGGGGTAGAGGAAGTATTGATAAATGAATATATGACATGTAGTCCAACGCTTTTTTGTGCTTTGTTGACGAAGGTTCCTGGCTGGAAATTCTGAGAGTTCCGGACGATGAATATATAAATTATGAACTTGATTCATTTTATGGCTTTTCTTGCCACATTTGTTAAGTGAATCACTGCAGCAGGTATGTTAGATCTGTGATTATGGGGATGCTGCAATGGTTGTAAGTATGAAAAACGGTCATAAGTCAACTCACCAATGGAAATCCCTCTTTGCCGGAAAAAAAATAATAATTTGAGCATTGTTTGGTTGAGAGCAACTTTCTTCCCCGTGGCTGGAATAGTATATTCACTTCCATGATCAGATTGATTTTTTGCTTTCAACTCTGCTATAATAAACAAACTTTCTCTTTCAGCTGCAGATTTCCTTCCCACCCATCTTCCTTCCTTTGCTTGTTTTCTCTGATGCACCTTAGCCAAATAATCTTTGAGCAAATGCAAACATCTCATAAAATTTAAGTCTGCTAGCTCGACTCTAGAATCGGTTTTATCGGGAACCTCTGAGTGTCAGTTGGTTTGAATTTTTAAAGGCTGTAAAAAATCATTACCAGCCATTATCCCCGTTCTAACAGAAAAGGCTCTTCGGAGTTTATGCTCTGCTAAACAACACTGTTTTATGCTCTAGGTAGGATGTCAAACCAGCTAGTAGGGCTGTATTACTATTACCCGTCTCATCTTTCCTATTACCTATTTCCTTAGCTTCTTATGAATATAACTTTGTTGTTTGTCTCTTATTATTTATGTTGATAGCATTTTATGGTTATAATCGTGATTTATCACTTGTTGCTTGCATGTATACTGAGAGCTTATGCATCGGAGATGAATTTATTGTATGTCCAATCACACTTGGCCAAAAAGAATTTTGATTCTATTCTATTCTATTCTATTCTGTTCTGTTTCATTCCATATTCCATTCCATATTCCATTCCATTCCATATTCTATTCTGTTCTGTTCTATTCTATTCTATTCTATTCTATTCTATTCTATTCTATTCTATTCTATTCTATTCTATTCTATTCTATTCCATTCCATTCCATTCTATTCTATTCTACAATCTGTCCTATTCTATTCTACCGGTATTCTATTCTATTCTATTCTATTCTATTCTATTCTATTCTATTCTATTCTATTCTATTCTATTCTATTCCATAATTCTATTCTATTCTATTGTATTCCATTCTATTCTATTCTATTCTATTCTATTCTATTCTATTCTATTCTATTCTATTCTATTCTATTCTATTCTATTCTATTCTACAATCTGTCCTATTCTATTCTATTCTATTCTATCCCATTATTCTATTCTATTCTATTCTATTCTATTCTATTCTATTCTATTCTATTCTATTCTATTCTATTCCATTCCATTCCATTCTATTCTGTTCCATTCCATTCCATTCCATTCTATTCTATTCTATTCTATTCTATTCTATTCTATTCTACAATCTGTCCTATTCTATTCTATTCTATTCTATTCTATTCTATTCTATTCTATTCTATTCTATTCCATTCTATTCCATTCCATTCCATTCCATTCTATTCTACTCTGTTCTGTTCTGTTCTATTCTATTCTATTCTACAATCTATTCTATTCTACAATCTATTCTATTCTATTCTACAATCTGTCTATTCTATTCTATTCTATTCTATTCTATTCTATTCTATTCTATTCTATTCTGGAGTCTAACTCTATTTATGGAATAAGCTAGCAACAATAACCCCAGTTGTAACTGTTAATCAACAGATTAAATGAGCCGAGAACGTACACCTTCTTAATCCTGGGGATTAGCTCTGCTGAATTTAGCAAGAAGCTTAATTGATCCTGGTAACAGAGGGCTGAGACTCTTAATTCACTGAGCAGCCAGGAGCAGGATGGTGTTATGGACTGGTCCTGTTTCCCAAAATAGATCCGTTTGTTCACTACTGTGACAAAATAACACAGAGGCGCCCTAAAATTAGATACAGCGGTAGAAGGCGCATGTAATGGGGATCAAAACTGGATCTTTGTGGATCTCATTGGAGTTTCTGTCTGCAATTAAAGAGGAATAAAATGTCCCTGAAGCGAACATTTCTTAAAAGGCTTCATTCCTTAATAGTTTGTAATTTCAGCCCCAGCAATACCTCTTTGTTCTGTACCCAATCACCAGTCCTGATCTGTTGGCTCTCCTGCAGGTGAAACCACAGCAGGCCATTTTGGCAGATATACTGGGAGGGGAGGGGAGGGGAAGAATCATGTTAAATTTATGAAGACTACGCAGAAGGTTACATACCTTAAAGACATAGAACATGCAGCAGTTCATTTCGTGACCATTCAGAGTTACAACAGCACTGGAAAAGGTGACTTATGGCCATTTTTCATAGTTAACGACCTTTGCAGCAACCCCAGGGTCACGTGATCAGAGTTCAGATGACGTGATCCCCTTTGGCAATCTTCTGACAAGCAAAGTCAACGGGGAAGCCAGATTCACTTTACAATCGTGATACTAAATTAACAATTGCAACGATCCACTTAACAACAATGCCAAGAAATGGGGCAAAACTCACTTAAATGTCTCAGTTAACCACAGAAATTTTGGGCTCAACTGTGGTCATAAATTGAGGACCGCCTGTCTTCTCCTTCACTGGTCCTTCACTTAAGTCTTGCTTAACCCAGGGAGTCACAAAAAGCAGTTGGGAGATTTCCCTAACCTCAACTGTTGGTTTGGAATAGCCAGGGGAGGCCTTTTTCACACACTTACAAGTGAATCTTAATAATAATCTGTCTTTAAAAACAACAACAACACAACAACAGACTATGCAGTCTGAGATGGACAAATATCTCACCTCTGCCCTTAGCAAAACCTCTGATTGTTGATTTATTTCCTGTGTTTGCATAAAGTCACACCGTGCTGGCAGGCCTGAGTCTCCATCCTGGGTTTAGGTTTTCCGGAGCACTTGCCAATCTAATCTTTCCTTGCCCCAGCCAAGCTTGTTCTTGTTAAACTTGTGTTATTGCCAGCAAAAATTACTCACACCCCATTAACTCCCAAAGCGATACCTCGGCACAGGTTGTGGCACATACAGTTCCTGACAGTGCAAGTGTGTGTGTGTGTGTGCTCCTCAGTTTAAATCCAAAAAAAGAAAAGCCATTCTTTGTGTCCACAAAGAAATAGAACAAACAGCAGTACCCAAATGCAAGAATAATTCTGCAGCTGCCGAAAGAGGCAGAATCAAACACGCTGGCAGAGTTTCCCTGTTCTAAAGGATGTTTGCTAAAGGCAGATTCTGTAGAATGAACAGAATAAACAGAAATGACTGGGGCCCAGAAGCATGCAAAATACACAACTGGACAGTCCCTTGTTGGAAATGGTAGAGGGTCTCCTGCATGAGCAGGGGGCTGGACTAGAAGACCTCCAAGGTCCCTTCCAGCTGTAGTCCAATTGATTGAAATAGAGGTGCATTACAGGTAATCCTCGACTTGATCAAAAACGGAATGGAATGGAATAGAGGATAGGATAGGATAGGATAGGATAGGATAGGATAGGATAGGATAGGATAGGATAGGATAGGATAGGATAGGATAGGATAGGATGTGGAGTGGAGTGGAGTGGAGTGGAGTAGAATGGAATTGAATGGAATGGAATGGAATGGAATGGAATGGAAAATATGGAATAGAATAGAATAGAATAGAATAGAATAGAATAGAATAGAATAGAATAGAATAGAATAGAATAGAATAGAATAGAATAGAATAGAATAGAATAGAATAGAAAAATATGGAATAGAATAGAATAGAACAGAACAGAACAGAACAGAACAGAACAGAACAGAACAGAACAGAACAGAATAGAATAGAATAGAATAGAATAGAATAGAATAGAATAGAATAGAGAAAGAATGAATAGGGTAGGACAGGATAGGATAGGATAGGATAGGATAGGATAGGATAGGATAGGATAGGATAGGATAGGATAGGATAGGATAGGATAGGATAGGATAGGATGTGGAGTGGAGTAGAATGGAATGGAATGGAATGGAATGGAAAATATAGAATAGAATAGAATAGAATAGAATAGAATAGAATAGAATAGAATAGAATAGAATAGAATAGAATAGAATAGAATAGAATAGAATAGAATAGAGAAATATGGAATAGAATAGAATAGAATAGAACAGAACAGAACAGAATAGAATAGAATAGAGAAAGAATGAATAGGGTAGGATAGGATAGGGTAGGATAGGATAGGATAGGATAGGATAGGATAGGATAGGATAGGATAGGATAGGATAGGATAGGATGTGGAGTGGAGTAGAATGGAATGGAATGGAATGGAAAATATAGAATAGAATAGAATAGAATAGAATAGAATAGAATAGAATAGAATAGAATAGAATAGAATAGAATAGAATAGAATAGAATAGAATAGAATAGAGAAATATGGAATAGAATAGAATAGAATAGAATAGAATAGAATAGAATAGAACAGAACAGAACAGAACAGAACAGAACAGAACAGAACAGAACAGAACAGAACAGAACAGAACAGAACAGAATAGAATAGAATAGAATAGAGAAAGAATGAATAGGGTAGGATAGGATAGGGTAGGATAGGATAGGATAGGATAGGATAGGATAGGATAGGATAGGATAGGATAGGATAGGATAGGATAGGATAGGATAGGATAGAATAGAAACTTTACTGTCACTTTAAATATACCTAATCAGCATACATTTAAAATGAAATTGCATTGCATTCAGCTCTCAGAAAAAATACCATTTTGCCTATACCTACATACACACTTATTGTGTTTCCCTGAATATAAGACCTATTCCAAAAACAAGCCCTAGCTTGATTTTTACTCCTGCACTTAATATAAGCCCTGCCCCCCAAAATAAGCCCTAGTTTTGAGGCGAGGTGCATGCGTAAAAATCAAGCTAGGGCGGGGGTGGGAGGGTGGAGCTTAGGACCGCTGCAGCCAGCCCTCCCACACCCCAGAACCTGTTGTGCTGCTACCTGAGTTCTTCTCCTGCCGCACAGCATCCTGCTGCAAGCAACAGCACCAGTGCAACGCACCACATGGCGCATGGCAGCAAGCGGCCGCAGAAGGACTGGTGCGACAGGTGTTGGGGCATGGAAGGCCTGGCTGCTGCAGTCCCAATGTTGGTGGGCAGGCCATCCCCCGAACATAAGACCTAGTGTCTCTTTTAGAGGCAAAAAAGATATAAGACTGGGTCTTAATTTCAGGGAAACATGGGTATATATGACACAGAGAATCATCATAGTCTAGTTCAAATGTATACATATACATGGTGAAAAAAAAAGGGGGAATCCTGCGAGTTTACCAGACGGATAGCATAAGGAACAAAGCTGTTACAGAATCAGATAGTCCTGCTATAAATACTTCAGAACCTCCTCCCAGAGGGGAGCAACAAGAACAGACCCTGAAGCGGGGTGGGGGGGTGTGGCGGCGTCTCTAACCATGGTCTGAGCTCCAAGCACATATAAGCACTTATAAACCTTCAAATGTCATCCGTCTACCCTTTCAGGCCTCCAGGGTTTTGCTGGATCTCATCCAGATTACATAACACATTTTACGGGAAGCAATTATTTTGGCAAAGCTGGAAATTAATACACGAGCAAAGAAAGCCTGCAGACTCGTCGGACACAGGTTTCCTGCAGAATTCAGAGGAATTGTCTCTCCACAGAGATAAATGTAGTATTGTAGCAAAGCAGCAATAAATTATTCTTCCCCTCTCACCCCCCACATTGTGGAATTTCCAGTGAGGCAAACATTGCTTTCTCCGGTCCAAAAAAACATGAAATTCAACCTGTGATGCAGAATTATGGAATGTATTTTGCCGCTCATTAGATTTGTTTGCTTTGTGCTAGAGCAGGGGTTCTCAACCTTGGCAACTTTAAGAATTGTGGACTTCAACTCCCAGAATTCCTCAGCCAGCAAAGCTGGCTGAGGAATTCTGGGAATTGAAGTCCACAAGTCTTAAAGTTGCCAAGGTTGAGAACCCCTGTGCAGCTAGAGGGACTTTTCTGGAAACAAGCAAATAAGAGACACGTTCTCCTCTTCCTTTAAAGAGTACATGACCGAGCCAGCTTACGACTTCAACTGAGCCCCAGATATCTGCTGTTAAGTGACACATTTCCCGCCACAGTTGGAAAGTGAATCATAGCAGTTGATAAGTTAGTAGCCCGGTTGCTCAGTGAATCTGGCTTTCCCTTTGACTTTGTAAGAAGGTCGCAAACGGAAATCGCATGACCTTGTGACACAAATAAAAATGAAATAAATAAATAAACAAATAAATATGAAACAGTTGGCTAAGCATCTGAACTGTGATCGCATGACCATGGGGATGCTGGAAAGGCCGCAAGTGTGAAAAAGGTCGTAAGTCACTCGTTTCAATGCCATTGTAACTTTAAACAGCCACTAAACCAGCGGTTCTCAACCTATGGCTCGCGACCCCATTTGGGGTCGAACCACCGTTTCGCGGGGGTCGCCAGACACCGCGGTCCGCCATTTTTTTTGTTTGTTTGGTTTTTTTTCCATCGTGCGCCCGCTGCGCATGCGCGGTTCGGGCCGTCGTGCGCGCCGCGCATGCACGGATCTGCCGGTCGCGGTCCGCCATTTTGTTTTTTTGTTTTGTTTTGTTTTTTTCGTCGCGCGCGCGCCACGCAAAGTTGAGAACCACTGCACTAAACAAACTGTTGTAAGTCAAGGACTCCTATATTCAGGGGATCTGGAAAAAAAATCTCAAATTAAAAGAATGTGGAGGCCTGCGTGAAAGGCGTTTTCACCTGGAGAGGAAATGGTTTATTGCAGCAATGATGTAAGAACCCACAGTTAAATTGCAGCAGGTCAATTAAATGGGTAGAGGAGATATTGATGAGTGCATATAAACTGTAATAAAACACTTTATTGTGCTTTGTTGACGAGGGTTCCTGGCTGGAAAGTCTGACAGTTTGGGACCCTGAATATATAGTTTGATTCATTTTACGACTTTTCTTGCCCCATTTGTGAAGTGAAACGCTGCAGTTGTTAAATTAGCGAAACGGTGGTTAAATGAACTTGGTTTCCCCATTGTCAGAAGATGGCAGAAGGGGATCACGAGACCTTGGGATGCTGCAACTGTCATAAATATGAGTCCGAATGTAAATCACGTTACTTGCTGAGGAATTCTGGGAGTTGAACTTCACAAGTCATAAAAGGGCCAAGTTCGAAGACCCCTGCTTTACCACATTCTGTTGGGTTGAAAGAAAAGAAGACCAAGAGGTGATTCATAACTAGCACAATGCCCTTTTTGTTAGCCATGGCATGGCTTCTTTCAATCTTTTGACTTCTGCCAGCATTAAATGAAATTTACAAGCTGAACTGCCCTTTAGAATGAAATGAAGTCTGCTCTGTTAAATTTCGGATGGACCGATGCAGAAGTTCAAAGCAAACAACAGCCTTTTCTGGGAATTTTCCAAAAATGAAATTGCTTCTATTTGGGGAATCTGAGAGAACAAATTTCTTTAAATGAACAGATGGTTGCCTTAATTTGGGGGAAAATTAGAAAAAAGGACATTTGGGGGAATTTCTGTGTCTAAGCATCTTTCATTATTGTCTCAGAACAAATAAAATATATTTATTGCCTTCTTAAATAGTCATTGGAGATGAATTGTGCTGCCCAAATGCATTTTGCTTGTGGTGGTTATATGATCAATACTGACTCTGGATTTATACAACCGCCTTAATCGGGTTACCTATTTGACCCCTTTTGGGGGCTTTCTACACAATGTTTGGAGCCACAAATAACAACATCAGCAGCCTGAAGTGAAAAAAAAATCAATCTGAGCATATTGGACATATATTTCACCTGTCCTGATTAACCCAGCTACGCAAACAAATCCACGCCATAGTCAAATAATGTTTGATAAAACTCAACTGGCTTCCAAACAGCTTCCTTTACTTAGCAGGGATTGGAAGCAGGAGAAAAAATTGAGAAAGCTATTTCTCATAAAAGAAACAAGAGTTCCTAGGAATAATGAAAAATGCAGAGAGCTTCACTTTGGCAGAAGAAACACAGTTCTTCTTCTGTCCACCAGAAAAGGAGGAGAGGGATAAAAGTATATAAAGAACGGTTGCTGGAACTGGGTATGTCTAGTTTAATGAAAAGAAGGACTAGGGGTGACATGAAAGCAGTCTTCCAATATTTGATGGGTTGCCACAAAAAAGGGGGTCAACGTATGCTCCAAAGGACCAAAAGGCAGGACAAGAAGCAATGGATGGAAACTAATCAAGGAGAGAAGCAACCTAGAACTAAGGAGAAATTTCCTGACAGTTAGAACAATTAATCAGTGAAACAACCTGCCTCCAGAAGTTGTGGGTACTCCAACGCTAGTTTAAGAAGAGACTGGACAACCAATTGTCTGAAATGGTATAGGGGTTCCTACCTGAGCAGGGGGTTGGACTAGAAGACCTCCAAGGTCCCTTCCAACTATTCTATTCTATTCCATTCCATTCCATTCTATTCTGTTCTGTTCTGTTCTTATTCTATTCTATTCTATTCTATTTCTTATTCTATTCTATTCTATTCTATTTCTTATTCTATTCTTATTATATTTCATAATTCCATTTTATTCCATATTTTCTATTCTATTCTATTCTATTTCTTATTCTGTTCTGTTCTATCCTATCCTATTCTATATTTAGAGCAAAGAGAAGCCCATCTGGAGCAAGGGATATGCTATTTAGAATGAAGAGTAGTCCATCCAGAGCAAGATATAAGGCCCCCGTGGTCCTCAGATTGTCCTTGGGGGAGGATCAGCAGAAGAGCTTGGCTGTGGTTCCAGGAACCTGGTGGCATTGAAATGTCTGTGGGGGACAATCTCTAGCAGCATCCAGGGGCTTCAAAGACCAGCTTTGCAGGAAAGCTGCAGTTGAAAAAGACCAAGGTTAAATTCAACCAACACAATAGGGTGTCTGTGGAGATTCTCAGTCATCCAGATCATGGTTGTCCCAAAAGTGTTTTTCAAGAGGCAACTGGATTTCATTTTTTCTTTGAAAACATTTCACTTCCCCGTCCAAGAGGCTTCTTCAATTCTGACTGAAGTTCTGACTTCAGTTCTTCAGTCAGAACTGAAGAGGCTTCTGGGATGAAAAGCGAAAACATTTTCAAAGAAAAAAACAAAGTCCAGTTGTCTTTTGAAAAAGCACCTGTGGTACTACACAGTAGAGGATCAGATTTCCTTGCCAATATGCCTCCGCTTCTCTGTCATCTGCTCATTCCAGGGGTGTGTGTGACACACACACACAAAAGGGGTTTTTTTGCCCTGTTACAGCTGCCCTCTTCATGTTCTGACCACATCCTGCAGACACCCACAACTCCACCTAAAAGTAAATAGCAGCTTTCAGAAGCATTGGAGCAACTATCATCCGACACCCATCTCGTGATTTACTGTAACTGAACAAGTGAACTTAACCAACCATTTTCAGCTTGTCTTATGTCAAAACGAGACTTTTGCTCCGATGTGACCTCAGCAATATTAAATTTAGCACGGCGAGAGCATCCTGTCTGAAAGCAAACATTTTAATACTGTGTGGGATTCTATTCTCTGTAAACAATTGTGTATTATCGGCTTTGGCATATCTCGTTTGAGAGAACCCAACCTACGAAGCCTACATTTAGTCAACCTCCAGCTGTAATGAGGATGTTGTAAGTTTCCATAAGCACCATTCACATCCCACCACAAAAGGGCAGCATTGCTTCACAAACAGATTGGATTTTCTTCACCAGTAAAATGCTTCTCTCCATTAAGCACAGTGGAAACAAACAGAGGGAAGAAAATTACGACCAAGGTGCTGAAAAATTTCCTCTGCTCCTAGTCTTAACTTGAATTATTTTTATCTCAAAACAGAAAAGCATTGCACCAGAATTACTAAAGGCTTTGGTAAAACACGAATCTCTCCACACTTCTAAAATGAAACACAAACGTGTAAAAGTAGAACTTAAGTCAACCGCATCCGACGCATTTTCAGGACAGCGTTAGGAAAATGGTCGCCATTGTCTAACTTCAGGATGTTTTTCTGATTTTTCTAATCAAGGCAACAGCTTGTTTCCTGTAGCTCCCATCTAGCTATCAACTAGATCTGACCTTGCTGAACTCCGCAAGATCAGCCAAGGTCAGCCAGATGCTGCCAAGTATTGTAGGTATGTCACGTTTTCTGCTCAGCTTAAGCCTCTGGTGATTTCATGGACCAATCCACGTAGATTTCAGGCTGGTTATATAGAAACAGTTCTTCCAGAATATTGTCATGATTCCTGCTCTGGCTTCAGCTGTGTAATTTCTTAGGAACTGCCCTCCCCATCCAAGGGTTAGCCAGGTCCAATCCCGCTTAGCTTCCAGGATCAGCTGCATGCTATTCTCCTTCTTAAGGTTAAAAGCAGTGTTTCCCAACCATGGCACCTTTAAGATCTGTGGACCTTTAAAAAAAGAAAAAAAAACACTTAACCGCAGCAGAATATAAGCTTGACATCCCCACCCACCATCCAGCCAGAACTGAAGAAGCTACTTGGATGAGAAGCAAAACGGCTT
The DNA here is from genome assembly GCA_034064705.1 of Bothrops alternatus. NCBI lineage: Eukaryota > Metazoa > Chordata > Lepidosauria > Squamata > Viperidae > Bothrops > Bothrops alternatus. The sequence continues at coordinate 749,239 of JARGCV010000275.1, read as the reverse complement.
CCCCAAGGCAAAGACATCGTCCAGTTGTCTTTGGGAAAAGCACCTTTGAGAACAACCTGAAGCCATGTTGATGCACAAGGAGTTGCAGTCCACCCATCTTAAAGTTAATTCCTTGATTGAGTCACCAGGGGACAGTGTTTCCTATAGATTCCGTTGTATTGCCTTATTTTCCCCATTCAGGGCTATGCGGTTTCCCCTACAGGGTAGCCCTGGGCTTAAAACCACAGCCATATTGGCTCAGTGGTTAGACTGGAGTATTGCAGGCTACTTCTGCTGACTGCCGGCTGCCAGCAGTTCGGCAGTTCGATCCTGACCGGCTCAAGGTTATCTCAGCCTTCCATCCTTCTGAGGTTGGTAAAATGAGGACCCAGATTGTTGGGGGCAAGATGCTGGCTCTGTAAAACAGGGGTCTTCAAACTTGGTCCTTTTAGGACTTGTGGACTTCAAGTCCCAGAATTCCTCAGCCAGGCATGCTGGCTGAGGAATTCTGGGAGTTGAAGTCCACAAGTCCTAAAAGGGCCAAGTTTGAAGACCCCTGCTGTAAAGCATTCAGAGAGGGCTGTGAAGCAATACATAAGTCTAATTGCTATTGCTATTGCTATTCTACTCTACTCTATTGCCATGATGGTACAGTGATTAGAATGCAGCATTGCAGGCTAACTCTGCTCATTGTCAGGAGTTCAATCCTGACCGGCTCAAGATTGACTCAGCCTTCCATCCTTCCAAGGTCAGTAAAATGAGGACCGCTTAAAGAGGGCTGTAAAGCACTGTGAAGCGCTACATAAGTCCAAGTGCTATTGTTATTCCTTTAGTGACCGTTCAAAGTTATAAGGGCACTGAAAAAAGTGACCTATGGTCATTTTTCACACTGATGATCATTGCAGCATCCCCATGGTCACATCATCAGCGTCCCCATGATCACGTGATCAACATTCAGACGCTTGGCAACTGACATGCATTTATGCGGTTTTCCAGGGTCACGTGATCACCTTTTGCAACAGAGTTCTGAACCGGAGATGGCAAATAAAGGGGTTTTCAGAAGCATCTTTGGTTCCCTATAGACGGCCTTTAATAGCGTCTGAAGCCGGCTGGTTGAGTGACCATCAACAATGGTAGCCTGTTGTAGCCAGCAGGGGGAGCGACAAGACAGGATTTTCACAACGGTTCAGTTCGTTCCTGGAGGTTGGTCTTCCTTGTTGATCCCAACTCAACCCAAATAATCTGCCAATTATTTTGCTTAGTCGATTGATCTCTTTGGGGAGCCAGACTGGAAGTCAACACTAAAGAGCCAGAAGACCAAAAAGAAAAAGGTCCATATGGAGGTCTCTTCCTGCTGCATCCAAAACTCCAATCCTTTGCAAGACAACGGCTGGGCATTTGTCTTCCTTTTTTGTGTATTGATTTCCGGTACTTTCATTTGTGGGTGACTGATAGTGAGGGAGGCGACGTCCTTGCCCTTGCAATAATCTTTGCGGGCGGAATAAAATTGCAGGATAAAAATGTCTTAAGGAATGGGAAGAGAGGATGGGCAAATCTTCCTTGGGATTATATTTGAATTGCACTTACAGGAAGGACTGCATCCAGTTGGGTTCACCAAGATACCAAAAAGATGTTGAGACTCTAGAGCAGGGGTCTTCCAACTTGGCCCTTTGATGACTTGTGGACTTCGACTCAGCCAGGCACGCTGGCTGAGGAATCCTGGGAGTGGAAGCCCACAAGTCATCAAAGGGCCAAGTTGGAAGAGAAGAGCAACAAAGATGATTAGGGGACGGGAGGCTAGTCTGCATGACGAACGTTGGTTATGGGAATTAGGTATATTTACTTATAAACGAAGAGAAGGATTAGGGGTGACCCGATAGCAACCTTCCAGAGAGGACAATCACAGAGAAGTGGCGGTCAACCTAGAGAGGACCCTTTCCCACCTCCCAAGCCACGTCAGAGGCATCGCCAACCTGGTGCCCCCTTCTTGAGCCTTCTGAGAACTGCGTCTTTGCAAAGGTTCCGGCTCATTTCTGCCACATCCAGGCACCAAGATCTCCAGGGGTGGCTTAGCCTCTTCCCTTCCCTTCCCTTCTTTTCCCTCTTTTCTTTTTCCTTTCCTTTCCTTTATTTTATCCTTTCCTTTTCCCTTTCCTCTTTTTCCCTTTCCTCTTTTTTCCCTTTCTTTTCCCTTTCCTTTCCTTTCCTTTCCTTACTTCTCTCTTCCTCTCCTTTCTTTTCTTTCCTTTTTCCCTTTCCCCTTTTTTCCTTTCTTTTTCCTTTCCTTTCCTCTCCTCTCCTCCCCTCCCCTTCCACTCTTCCTTTCCTTTCCTTTCCTTTCCTTTCCTTTCCTCTCCTCTCCTCTCCTCTCCTCTCCTCTCCTCTCCTCTCCTCTCCTTTCCTTTCCTCTCATCTCCTCTCCTTTCCTTTCCTTGCTTCTCTCTTCCTCTCCTTTCTTTCCCCTTTCCTTTCCTCTCCTTTCCTTTCCCCCCTTTCCTTTCTCTTTACCTTTCCTTTCCCTTTCCTATCCTTTTCTCTTTTTTCCTTTCCTTTTTCCTTTTCCTTTCCCTTCTCTTCCCTTTCCTCTTTTCCCCTTTCCCCTTTCCCCTTTCCCCTTTCCTTCAGCCTGGAAGGGAAGGCTTCCCGGGGCAGATGGGCTCTGCTCTGCTGCTCTGAGGCGGTGGGGTGGGGGAAAGCAGCCCTGCTGTCCTCCTGGGAACCCAGAGCCCCTTTTTCCTATCAGGCAGAGGGGGCTCCTTTGAGCAAGCGCCCGAGCTGGGGGGGGGCAGTTTCCCCACCGCCACCTTGTTTGCTTTCCCACATGCTCTTCCCCTGCTCATGAATATTCAGGGACGGCTGTCCTGTCGGGAGGCCATGGAGACCCCTGGTCCACACTCTGGTAATGATGGGAGGCTTCAGGGGGAAACAAAACTCCAGATAAGAGCTTGTTAGCAAAGAGGGGCCATTCTCCACCTAATAAGATTTCCATTGATCTGGGCACTTGCAGATGCCTCCTCTAAGAAGTGGAGGTGACACCCCCTCCCTCTCTCTCTCTCTCATTCTCTCTCCGCAGCCCAAACCCCTCCCCTCCTTCAGAAGAAGACAGACATCTCCCCCATTAAACGATGAAGGGTCAAATTCAGGGGAGGGAGTGCCACTTTAGCACCCCAGACAAGATCAACTGGAAGATGGTCCAGCTTGCCAGGTCCAGGATCACCCAGCTTGGAGGGAGCCCAAAGCTGAACTACGTTGCCTTCTAAATCTGCAGAAGTTCTGTTCGGGTCCTCCCCCTCTTCTCCCCCCTCCCCACAATCCTCCCAGACAGGACCATCTGTGGAAACCAAACAGCCAGACTGGTCTGACTGTAGCGCCCAACTGTTTTGCAAACCAAGTGAAGGGGTAGGGGAAAAAGGAAAGAGGGAATTGTAGCCCGGAGGGGAAAAGAGAAACCAAGGTCCTGGGGAAGGAACTAGAGGGCAGAGCGGGAGAGAGTAGTTCTCAACATCCTTCCTATAGTATCGCACCTAGATATAGTATTCTAGGTGCGATGTGATTAATACAGGATAAAGCGGATATCAATGTAGTCTTCTGATCTTGAGACTATACGTGTATAGATTAACTCTAGGATGGTATTTGCTTTATTTGCAGCTGCATCGTGCTCTTGGCTCAAGTTCATCTTATGCTCTACCAAGACATGCCTATCTTTTCCAAGTTAATGCTGCCCAATTTGAGGGGCTCCTACACAGATGGGGGGAAGGGAGTCAAATTATTTTCCAAAGCACCAGAAGGCAAGACAAGAAACAAGGGATGGAAACTAATCAAGGAGAGAAGCAACCGAGAACCTTGTTCCTGCCCTGTTCACGCCTGTGACTTTTCCAGCCTAAGTAGACCCAAAGAAAGGACTATGCATTATCCCTAATTTGTCTTGTTGATTGTGACCTATTCCTCCAGCTTGTCAAGAGAGTCTTAGAGCTTCAAGATGTTTGCTACTCACTCTATCTTTCACTTCTTTGCAGATGTGAGGAACACATTTCCTAACCCTTCATCCAAGTCATTTATAAAAGTGGGAAACAACACAGAGCCAAGTGAAGAGCACGCTTGGAAGGCTGCACCCAGTTTTGGTATAAAAAAGACTCTGGAAAGAGTGCAGTGAAGAGCAACAAAGATGATTAGGGAGCTGGAGGCTAAAACATATGAAGAACAGTTGCGGGAATTGGGTATGTCTGGTTTAATGAAGAGAAGGACGAGGGGGTGACATGATAGCAGTATTCCAGTATTTGAGGGGCTGCCACAAAGAAGAGGGAGTCAAGCTATTTTCTAAAGTGCCTGAAGGCAGAACAAGAAGCAATGATGGAAAGTAATCAAGGTGAGGAGCAACCTAAGAAGACATTTTCTGACAGTTAGAACAAATAATCATTGGAACAACCTGTCTCCAGAAGTTGTGGGTGCTCCAACACTGGACGTTTTTAGAAAGATTGGACAACTATTTGTCTGGAATGGTATAGGGTTTCCTGCCTGAGCAGGGGGCTGGACTAGAAGACCTCCAAAGTCCTTCCAACTCTGTTATCCTGTTATTCAAGGATGCCCCTTCAAGACTTCCTTCCAGCTTGATACTCAACCATCAAGATTCATGCGTTGGGCATGATTATTCAAACAATTCTATATAATTGATGGTAGCATCCAGTAGTCCAGCCCACATTTTGCAATCTTTCAGTGCAAATATTTGAAATGACAGCTCAACCTTCGTGTAGCTTATTTCAAACCAAAACACTGAATTCTTCCTGCCCTGACATTGGTCTGGTTTCACTGTTACTTAGGTTCTGAATCTCTCCAAAAGTAAGCATTTAAAATCCTTAAAAAGTTGTATAAGAAGTTAAAATTCTAAGATCTAAGATTCAGCTCTGCAAGAAGCCGTTTCATCAGCACAAAGCCTTTACCAGCTTTATAGGGGTTTTCTGCCTTCAGCCTTCCTTCCTTCCTGAGTTTTATTACTTCCACCTGCCTCCTCTCAAATCTGCTTCCAACCAGTGGCCCATCTTCCTCCAGAAGCCTTTTGATGCTCCAGCAGATTGCCTGGAAGTAATCAAAAACAGCAGGATGTAGCCCGAGGCTCTTTTTTTGAATAAGCCTCTGCAGCAGTTTTAGTTGTCCAAAATGCAACTGCTTTTGGTTATTTATTTATTTATTTATTTATTATTTGAACTTATATGCCGCCCTTCTCCTAAGACCCAGGGCGGCTTACAAAAAATACAATAAAATTATGACAATAAAATTAGTGTCTGCAGGGTGTGATCAAGGAACCAATGAAGCTTCAGCCAGGAGAAACGGCTTAATCTGATGGTCCCCCACTGATATCCAGAACAGAATTGTGTTTCTTTTGTCTGCAATGGTATTCCTTTTTGGAGTTCCTTGTCTGGAATGGTATAGGGGTCTACTGCCAGAGCAGGGGGCTGGACTAGAAGACCTCCAAGGTTCCCTTCCAACTCTGTTATTCCGTTTCCTGCCCTCTCACAGCGGCATCCAGCACGAGCGGTAATGTTGTCACTTGTGCCACAAGATGATGCAGGGGATAGGACTTGTCCCCATTCCCCCACTCCACCCTCTGGATGCTTATTCATCAGGGCAGCTGCACTTTGCAGGCTGGCATCCCGCCGGGCTAAGAGTGGGGAACAAATAAACCCATGAGCCAGAGCAGTCTCTCCCTGATGGACACATCGTCTCTTGAATTCTTGAAGAAGAAGAAAAAACTTGACCCACGCAATTAAATTATCGGCGATCCCACTTCATCTTTAGCCACCAAGATGGGCTATTTCTGCTCATGATCCAATTTTCTCTGGAAATGCAGAGAAAAGACAGAAGGCCTCGCTGGGGGGAGCCGAGGCAGGGATATGGCAGCGGCAGCGTTGAACCTGGAAAGTTGGGGCTGAATTCTTGACAGCAAATGCCTCTCTGGGTGGGTTCAATGACTCTCCAAGGCTAAAATGCACTTGGCCGATGCCATGTGTAACTTGAGACAGTGTCCTCCTGGAGGGGGGTCCCTTGAGTGGACTTGCTGACCTCCCTCACCAACATCAAAGCCAGGGGAGGGGCGGGGATGGGAGAGGCTGTTGCAGCTGTTCTGCGCTGGGATGCCTGCTTCCAGCAAGCAAAATTCAACAGTCTTGGAAGCAGAGCTGGGGGGGAGTGGGCAAGGCTGGAGCAGTCTCCCCTTTCTCTGGGGCTGTTTGCTATTTCTATTCTTGGTAGTCAGTTCTGTTCTGGTAGAAGGCAAGGCACTTTGAGGAGGGGGCTGGGGGGAAATATCCTCCCTCTGCAGATCCTCTGCTCCCCTTTTTCTTCTCAGTTGAACCTTATGAGCCCTTGAAGGTGATTTGAGTTTGGCAAACTGTTCTATCAGATCAAAAGTTGCACAGTAGCTGGAGAAGTGGATTTCAGTTTTGTTCGATAACTAACCAATCAGAATAGAACCGGAAGGGACCTTGGAGGTCATCTAGTCCAACCCCCTGCTCAAGCAGGAGGCCTATATCATTCCAGACAAGAGGCTGTCCAGTCTCTTCTTAAAAGCCTCCAGCGATGGAGCGCCCACAACTTCTGGAGGCAAAGCCGTTCCATTGGTTAATTGTTTTCACTCTCAGGAAATTTCTCCTTAGTTCCAGGTTGCTTCTCTCCTTGATTAGTTTCCATCCGTTGCTTCTTGTCCTGCCCTCTTTGAAAAATAAGTTGACCCCCTCTTCTTCATGGCAACCTCTCAAATTTAATTTAATTTAATTTAATTTAATTTAATTTAATTTAATTTAATTTAATTTAATTTAATTTAATTTAATTTAATTTAATTTAATTTAATTTAATTTAATTTAATTTAATTTAATTTAATTTAATTTAATTTAATTTAATTTAATTTAATTTAATTTAATTTTTCGGACTTATATGCCGCTCCTCTCCAAAGACTCGGAGCGGCTTACAACATAAACAAAACAATATTTCAAAAACTAAGTCCAAAACTAAAAAAACATTAAAATAACACCCCAGACGCATTCATCATTCATTTAACGATCCACAGTCAACCCCAGGCCTGCCGGCAAAGATAGGTCTTAAGATTCCTCCAGAAGGCCGGGAGAGTGGGGGAAGCGCGGACTTCAGGGGGCAGTTGGTTCCAGAGGGTGGGTGCCACAACAGAGAAGGCCCTCCCCCTAGGACCCGCCAGACGGCATTGTTTCGCTGATGGGACCCGGAGGAGGCCGACCCTGTGCGCTCGAAGGGAAGTATGTGGCAGAAGACGGTCCCGGAGGACCACAAATGCTGGAACACTGTTATCATGTCTCCCCTAGTCCTTCTTTTCACTAGCCATACCCAAATCCTGCAACCGTTTTTCATAGGTTTTTGTCTCCAGGCCTTTAATCATCTTAGTTGCTCTTCTCTGCACTTTTCCAAAGTTCTTTGTATGTCTAGCCTAGAGAAAAGATGGACCAGGGGTGACACGATAGCAGTGTTCCAACGTTTGAAAAGCTGTCACAGAGAAGAGGGGCTCAGCCTAGTCTCCAAAAGACCAAAAATGGGAAACAACATAGAGCCAAGGGAAGTGTTATAATGCCTTGGGAAGACCACACTTGGAATACCACATCCAGTTTTGGTCGCCACGATATGAAAAAGAAGTTGAGACTCTAGAAAAAGTGCAGGGAAGAGCAAAAAAGATGATTAGAGACCTAGGGGCTAAAATAGTTGAATAATGGTTGCAGGAATTGGGTATGTCTAGTCTAATGAAAAGGATTAGGGGTGACATGACAGCAGTGTTCCAATATTTGAGGGGCTACCACAAAGAAGGGGGGGCAACCTATTTTCTAAAGGACCAGAAGGAAAGACAAGAAGCAATGATTGGAAACTACTCAAGGAGAGAAGCAACCCAACACTAAGGAGAAATTGTGAAAGCCATCCCTAGCATAGGCTCCATAGCACAATTGCTGAAATATGTAGATGTCTGTTGTGCCAGACCTTAAAACAAATCTGCAAGAGGAGTTAAAAGCTGAAAGAATGAAAAAGCAGCGACGTGTAATCAGTCTTTTAGAAATTGCATGTCAAGGAGGGTGTCCTTTCAAAAAAGGACAAGTTTGATTAATAGAAACATGGAAAGATTAAAGCCAGCTGGTCTGAGCTTGGAGCATTATCTGCTACACTCCACTCTCTTTCGCTGCAGGGAAGCAGAGAAAGTTGTATATAAAGAGCTTACCATTTAAAAAAGGCAGAAGCTAAGAAGGAAGAGTGTAAAGAGGGGATTTAGCCTCCGTGGTAAGCCTTCTTTCCCTTATGATTTCATGACAAAACCACCAAGTGACCGGTTCATTCAGTCAGGTAAAATGATGGATTGGCAGTGCAAGAATGACAGGTGGCTGCTAATATCCTGTACAATTGAACATTACAATGAAGGATGGGCCCAGTCTCCCAAGATACAGGGGTTCTCTCTAAACCACTCAGGGCATATTGGCTCACTTGTAATTTTGTAAAAAAAAACAAAAACCCAAAAAACCACCCCGGTATTCTAGAAGGTTGAAATATATTCCGTTCCATTTCATTTCATTCCATTCCATTCCATTCCATTCCATTCTATTCTATTCTATTCTATTCTATTCTATTCTATTCTATTCTATTCTATTCTATTCTATTCTATTCTATTCCATTCCATATTTTCTATTCTGTTCTGTTCTGTTCTGTTCTGTTCTGTTCTTATTCTATTCTATTCTATTCTATTCTATTCTATTCTATTCTATTCTATTCTATTCTATTCTATTCTATTCTATTCCATATTTTCTATTCTATTCTATTCTATTCTGTTCTGTTCTGTTCTGTTCTGTTCTGTTCTTATTCTATTCTATTCTATTCTATTCTATTCTATTCTATTCTATTCTATTCTATTCTATTCTATTCTATTCTATTCCATATTTTCTATTCTATTCTATTCTATTCTATTCTATTCTATTCTATTCTATTCCATTCCATTCCATTCCATATTTTCTATTCTATTCTATTCTATTCTATTCTATTCTATTCTATTCTATTCTATTCTATTCTATTCTATTCTATTCTATTCTATTCTGTTCTTATTCTATTCTATTCTATTCTATTCTATTCTATTCTATTCTATTCTATTCTATTCTATTCTATTCTATTCTATTCTATTCTATTCTATTCCATTCTATTCTATTCCATTCCATATATTCTATTCTATTCTATTCTATTCTATTCTATTCTATTCTATTCTATTCTATTCTATTCTATTCTATTCTATTCTATTCTATTCTATTCTATTCCATATTTTCTATTCTATTCTATTCTGTTCTGTTCTGTTCTGTTCTGTTCTGTTCTGTTCTGTTCTATTCTATTTCATGGGCATCAACTTTACTTTATAAAGAGCAAGTCTTAATGTGAGCCAGTTGCCAAGCTTCTAAATTTTGATCACACACCTGTAGGAATGGCGCAACCATTGCAACTGTGGAAAAAAAAACAGTCCTAAAAAAAGGTCACCTTTTTCAGTGCTGTAACTTCGAACAATCTCTAAAGGAATGGTTGTTAAAATCAAAATAAGCCGTTAACAGCTTCAGGATCAACATCTCACCTTTTTCTACATGCTTTGGATTCAGTTTTTGGTCTCTGCCTTGTTCTTTCTCTCTCTGCAAATATCCTGAGGATTGAGAAAAACTGTAACACCCACTCTTCAAGCGGTAATAAGAAGTTGCCAGTTGGCAATAAATATTTATGAGAATTGACATAATGAAACGAACTTATTATATACAAGCTCCCCAAGGACAGAAGCATTAACGGTTCATTCTCTCTCTCCCTCTCTCTCTCTCTCTCTCTCTTTTTTTTACTAGACAGAATTGTCTCAGTCTCTCTCAGTTCTGGAGCAAATTGCTTATTTTGTGGTCCATTTACATGAGGGTGACTATTAATGCAGCCAGCTGCTCCTTCTTGGCAGAGCTTAGCCAAGACAGGACAAGCTTTGTATGTTTGCGAGTGTTATGTTCTTACAGTCTGGCTGTTTTTAATCTTTTTCTTGGATTGAAGTGCAGTCAGCAAGACAGCAAGCTTTCGGATTATGCTGGCAACTTCTTCAACTTCTGCCCTTGCAGGAAGAGTGAGCCAAAGCAGTGTCCCTTGCCGGGAGCAGTTTGAACAGTTCTTTGTAGCCCTTGCAAAGAAAGAACGTGCACTCCAGTGTTGGGATAAAGGATCCAGCTGAGGCCATTGCGCTGTTTGGGGTGAAGAAAGTGAGTTTTGCAATCCCAAATGCCAATCTGGGTCATTCAGTTTCTCCGGGTTTAGCCAGGTTATGGCACAGAGTCAGAAGCCACTGAGGGTCAACAAGGCAATGGACTGAATGGGGAAAACAAACCATGATGGTTCTTTGCAATAACTTAATGGCTCGGGATAACTTTGGTGGCACGGTGGTTAGACTGCAGTATTGCAGGCAAACTCTACTGCCAGGAGTTCGATCCTGACCAGCTCAAGGTCGACTCAGCCTTCCATCCTTCTGAGGTTGGTAAAATGAGGACCCAGATTGTTGGGGGAAAGAGGCTGACTCTATAAACCGCTCAGAGAGTGCTGTAAAGCACTATGAAGCGGTATATAAGTTTAAGCGCTATTGCTATTCGTTATGATATTTTTCCAGGGGAGACCCAGTTTGGTCTTAGTGGTTAAGGCACCAGGCCAGAAACGAGAAATCTGTGAGTTCCCGTCCCACCTTAGGCATGCAAGCCAGCTGGTATCTTTGAACCAGTCACCCTCTCTCAGCCCCAGAAGAGACAATGGTGCACCTTTTCTGGAAATGTAGCCTAGAAAACTGCAGGGACAGGTCCAGGAGTCTGCTAAATTCCAGTTCCCAGAATTCCGAACCAGGATGGAAGGCAGCAATGTTGAATAAGTTTGAAGGGATCTTCAGTGGCACAATTTCCCAAGAAGGAAAGTGTGCTAATCTAGAATCTCTTAGTACGGGGATCCCCAACCCCCCAATCCATGTCTGCAGCATGCCATCAAGCGGGTCGCACAAACAAGCAAAGCTCCATCCTTGGGATGTAGGTGGTATTCAAAACCACATGGTCTACAGAAAAACCTTTCTCCATGGCACCGGTCCCTGGTGCCCCAAAGGTTGGGGACCTCTGTCTTAGTAGCATTAAGATAAGAGATTCTAGATTAGCACACCTTCCTTCTGGAAAATTGCCAAGACTGCTTGGTGTCCTTTCTCTTATTCCTCTGGCCATCGCTCCAAGTCTTCAGAATATTCCTGCCCCAGAGTGGACTTATGGTCTGTCAGCAGTCCTGGGGAAACAGTCTCATAAACTGGGGTCTGCAAGCCAGAGGCTCCTATGACAATTAAATCAGAATATTCACACAGACCTTTGAACCCTTGGTAATTCGATATGCAGGCTTCTCGACTAATTTTTCCGAAACTCTCCTCTCGTGGGAAGTCCTTTTGGGGGGTGGCTGAGCAGTTACAAGGAAGGTTCCGTGAATGCCCCCTCCCCGATTTGCAGTCAGGAAATTCTCTTTCCCCCCTCCCCTTCCCCGTTACGGAGCGTGAACCCGTTAGAGACCTGGTCTGTCTTTCAGTGACAGCTTCCACCCCGCACCAGCCCCCCAAGCGGAATCTCGCCTTTCCCTCAAAATCCCGCTTCTCGGGATCCACTCAGCTGGGATCCTTTCGTCCTTCGCCCTAAACCAGGGCTGGGTTTCCCTTCCTCCCGCGCTCCAGACTTCCAGCCAGTCCAGAGATAGAAAGAGGCGGCGGGGCGGCTCCAGAGGCAAGCAAACTTTTGCCCCAGCAGGGCCAGGCGACCGGTCGGCTTCGCAAGGGCAACCGGCCAGCACGTCGGAACGCCCCCCCCCCATCTCCATCTCCATCTCCTCCTCCTCCTCCTCCTCCTCCTCCTCCTCCCCACCCCTTGGCTTGGTTTTTACCCCCCTCCCCTTGGCTCTGGCCCAGTCCCCTCCCCAGCCCGGAGGGGACCCATCTGCCCGTCTCCTCCGCGGCGCGGAAGGCGGGCGGGGGGCGGCTCTGCCGAGCGAGCGGAGCAGGAGGAGGAGGAGGAGGAGGAGGAGGAGGAGGCGCGGGCGTCTCCAGCGGGCTCCTCAATCGGGACTTGGGGAGCGCGCGCGCGCGCGCGTGTGTGTGTATAAGCAAGGGAGGGGTGGGTCGGTGGGTGGGTGGAGGGGTGGGTGTGCAACTCGCGGGGTCCCTCTGGCATTCACACAAGATGGCGATGGAGGGGCGACCAAGCCCGGGCCCGGCTTGCGCGCCCGTCTAAAAGCAGACCCCCGCCGCCAAGCAGGGGTTCCGCCGCGGGCTCCCATGGCGCTGCCGGGCTGGGCGCTGCTGCTGCTGCTGCTGCTGCTGCGGATCTCGGTGGTGGTGGAAGGTAAGTCCCCCCCCCAGCGCGGAGGGCCGGCCTTCTCTTGCTCCCCAAGGTCGCCCCCTGCCCGGGAAAGGCTCTCCTTGGGGAAGGGGCGCACCAGACTCCGACTCGGGGCGCAGAGGAGCCGGGCCAAGCGGGGAGCGCGCCGAGAAAGGGCTGCCTGCGAGGTCCGGGAAGAACCGGTTGGGGGGGGGAGGGGGCGGCAGCCGGACCCCGGCCCAGAAAAGGGAGCGGGGGCCGCGGCCCTGGAAGGAGGACCGCGCGAACCTCGCGACTTTCCTCGCCAGCGCGCCCCCTTCTCGGTGATGGCTCCAAACAGGTGTGCGCGGGGAGGGAGGCGGTGGCGGCGGCCAGGGGCGAGGGCGGGAGGCGAGCAGGGTCGCCGCTGCCGCCTGGTGCGGTGCAGAACTGCCGGGGGCGGCCCAAGTGGCCAGCCGGTCCCGGTCCGGTCCCGGAGAGGTTTGGGGTCATCCTTTGAAGGCGTTGAGAAGCGGCGCGCGCGGGGCCGGAGTTCGTAGTTCCCGCAGCGCAAAGCGGCACCTTCGGGGTCTTGCGGACAGTCTGAAGCGGGCCGGTTAGTTAGTTAGATCCAGAAAAGGGATCCGCGATCGATCCGGCCGGCTCCAGAACCTGCGCGAGAGAATAATCCCTGGGGGAGTCGCCAAGGACCGATACCGTGTAACAAAAATTGCAGTGGAAAGTGGCTTTGGGGGAAAAAACACGACAAGGCAACAAACAAAACACTTTTGCTTTGTTTACAAGATGGCAGGGGATCCGCATCAACCTCTCCCTTCCTCAGATTAATTCCCTCGGATGCGTTTCTCGTCTCTGGTTAAGGAAATCGAACAGCTGCTTCCCCGCAGCATTCAAATGTGCCTTCCAGATGTTGGGGGGGGGTTGCCTCACATTATTCTTAGCAAGCAAAGACCTCAGTGGCAGCTGCCGTGACTACACAGAAGGGCTTCCATGTGGAAAGGCAGTATACCTTTGCTGTAGAATGCTGGCCGGCAAAGCACGGTTCTTGAGAGAAGCACAAAAGCCCGTCTTCCCAAACCTGTTGCCCTCTAGTTGTGTATGAACTAGTTGTGTGTGGACTACAGTTCCCATCACCTGCGTGGTGATGAAAGGAGTTCTTATCTAAGTACATCTAGAAGACTCTGGGCTGGAGAAAGTTAACCCAGTAATGTTAGTTTGATGGGTATATGAAGTGAGCCAATGAGACACTTTTTTTTTTTTAGTGAAACAAATTTTATTCAGCTTGACCCCACCCAAAAACAAAACAAAACAAAAAACCTTTATAGAAGAACCAAGATGAAGTACTAAGAAAAACAATTCTGTAGGCCTAGAACTCTACAGTAAAAACAGAGATACAACTGTATTTTGGAGACACAATGTTTTGGGAGATTTTAATATCATTTCTACATGAGAATATCATAATGAAATGTATTAGGTGACTCGCTTTCATAGGAAAATCAACATAACCAAAGCCACAGTTGGATCTAGTTCCAAGTAGGATAATTTTTAAAGTTCTTCGTTATAATATCATCTCTGGAGGCTATTTGATTCTTTTCAGTCTTAAAGTACAGAAAAGATGGACTTCATATTAACAAAGTTCTTAGCCGTGCATAACTTTTAGGACTTGTGTGGCTCCCCGAGAAAATTGTGTTGACAGATGATCTTCAGAGCTTCTGAATGCGGGATTAGAGACTTGGTGATGAAACATAAAATGTGAGTCCTTGGCATGAGTTGTTGAAGAATACATCGCCTTGAAGGATCTCTTTGCCTTGCAGTTGCCTTGATATCTCACGTTTAGAGGGCAAAGCTGCCTCTGACATGTAGCTTCTAATGCAAATGAACTCATGAGAGAGACTGAAGAAATACTGTATGTCACTTAGCTCACAGGAGTCCAAAACCTAACAAATTCAAGACTTATGGATTTCAACTCAAAATTCTCCATGCTGAATGGGGAATTCTGGAGTTCACAAATCTTATAGTTGGCAAGTTTGGAGACCCCTGACCAAGCCTGTTGCTTGACAGCCTACTTGAGAGTGGCAGTTGCTGGTATGAATGGCCTCTGGCATGGACATGAAGCCTCCAAGGTGGTTGGGCTTCTGGATCTTCAGTATTCATGCTGATGGACCATCTGGCCTGGCTTGGTATTCATGGATTTCTCTCAAACTGTATGAAACCAATGGGTATGGTTGGATTTACTCTGGATATAGGTTCTGTAATTAGATTTGGGGGGGGGAAGTGATCTATGGATTTGGGAAAGAAGGAAACCAGTGGTGATTGTTGTCTTGAGTGGATCATTAGTTGCTCAAGCTTCAGCTTCCAGTGATCTGAATTCCTCACAGGGCTGGGGGAATCTGAATTTGGATGGCCCTTCTCTGGAGCATGATGACGCTGCCAGACTCATTTGATCTGTGAACGGATTAGCCACATTAAACCTTAGCTCAATGGTGTGACACTGGACACCAGCTGATAATTAGCCTTAAAAAAAGATAAGAAAGTAAAGAAGACCTTGAATCAAGCTCCACTCTGAATGACTTCAGAAACAAGGCCACATGGGAGGGGGGAAATGGTAGTGAGAATGGCTTCATGTTTTCTAAATCTGTCCACTCACCCCTCCAATTTTCCAGTCTAGTGTACAACCCTGGGATTCTCTAGCAATCTCCCATTCAAATATTATACATATCTGACCGGACCCTACAGAGATTCCAGACTGGACAAGGCCAGCCACTTGCTTACACAACTTCCTTATTCAAGGAATCAGAAATAAGAATAACAAAGGAAGAGACTTTGCCAACTTCCTGCCCAAGCACGAGACTTTATTCCATTCCAGACAAGTGGCTGCACAATTCTGGTCACCGCACCTCAAGAAGGATATAACGGAACTGGAAAAGGTGCAAAGAAGGGCAACAAGAATGATCAAGGAAATGGAGCGCCTCCCTTATGAAACCAGATTGCAACGCCTTGGTCTCTTCAGCCTTGAAAGACGGCGTTTAAGGGGTGACTTGATCGAAGTGTATAAAATCATGCATGGGATAGAAAATGTGGATAGAGAAAAATTCTTTTCTCTATCACACAATACCAGGACAAGGGGGCACTCCCTAAAGCTCATAGCTAAGAAAGTGAGGACAAACAAAGGGAAATATTTCTTCACCCAGAGGGTCGTTGATTTATGGAATTCACTTCCAGAAGAGGTCGTGACAGCTGTCAGCCTTGACAGCTTCAAGGCAGGGCTAGATAGATTCATGGATGCCAAGTGTATCGGTGGTTATTAAAACGGATGTCCATGTGCCGCCGCTATGTTGGTTGAGGCAGGCAGGATTCCCTTGAGTACCATTTGTTTGGGGGTCAAGGGAAAGGGAGGGTTTTGCCTTCTCTTTCTGCTCAAGATCCCCATGTACAATTGGTGGGCCACTGTGTGACACAGAATGCTGGACTCGATGGGCTTTGGCCTGATTCAGCATGGCTCTTCTTATGTTCTTATGTTCTTATATCTATTCTTGAAAATCTCCAACAATGGAGCACTTCTAGAGACAAGTCGTTCCACCGGTTAATTGTTGTCACGGTCAGGAAATTTCTCCTTAGTTCTACGGTAGGTTGAATCTTTCATTGATGAGTTTCCATCCTTGCCCCGCCCTCAGATGCTTTGGAGAATAGGGTGACTTTCTCTTCTTGTCCTTGTCTTCAATCCCTAAGAAATGAATTGCACAGCAACATCTGTAAGGGTTTTGCTGCAGGTCCAGATGCATCCCCCAATGTCCATTGGTAACTGAAAAACAGTAATCAGTTTGCGGGACTGGAATCAGTTGATCCAAACCTGCTTGGCCTTTTAGGTTGATCCTGTGGCTCTGCTTGTCAGCCTGCTTTAATGGATTTGTTATTCTGGCTCACCGATTAAAGAAACTGAGTTTGTCAGCTGGAAAGCTTACAGCCCGGGTTCAAGGCCCCAGCATCGCATCACAGGGTGAGCTCCCGTTCCTTGCTCCAGCTCCTGTCCACCTAGCAGTCTGAAATCATGCAACGTGAGTGGATAAATAGGTACCACTTTGGTGAGAAGGTAACTGTGTTCCGTGTGTCTCAGTGTACAGTCATGCTGTACACTGACCATGGAAATGTCTTCAGACAATGCTGGCTGCCTTGGCAAGGAAATGGAGATGAGCAGCATCCCCTGGAGTCAGACATGACTGGACTTCAAAGCTTTCCCTTTACTTTATTCTTTTATTAGAATTAAAATCTGGGTATGTTACCCCAAATTGGTTAGAGGTGGTTTTTCTTCGGGGAATAACACACAAATCCATTCCCCATCACGACACAGACGTTTAACTTGACTTAAAGATTGCCACATGTACTAAAATATATATGGAAACCTCCCCAAATATTGCTATTAAGATGAAAACAGATGCAATTACCAATGGGAATTTGTTAAAATGATGCAAAGGTCCTTCAGCAAGAGTGGGTTTTTTTTTAATATTTACTTTTTATTTTATAACTTTCTGGGGGGGGAAAGTTGGCATAACATAAACAACTCAAAAGCAAACTGGTAGTTGCATACCCCACAAGCATGACATGGGAAAGAACAAAAGAGAAATAATAATCCAAACTTTAAAGGAATCTTTCTTTCTTTCTTTCTTTCTTTCTCTTTCTTTCTTTCTTTCTTTCTTTCTTTCTTTCTTTCTTTCTTTCTTTCTTTCTTTCTTTCTTTCTTTCTTTCTCTTCCTCTTTCTCAAAAACACAGACAACTTCAAATTCCAGCAGAAAATATCTCTTATTCTCAGAAAAATATTAGCCAAAACAAAAATATTTTACAGCTTCAGTCAAGTTACACACAAACTTCTTGGATTTTAAATATCAGCTTAATTTTAGTAAAATACTAAATTTTTGACACAGATAAAGCACGGTGGGACATATGGAATTTGTTAATTTGGAAAGGAACGGCGAGGGTGGATGCCGTTTGTCCAGCAAGAGTGCTTTTGAGGGAGTCCTCAAGTTGTGGCTAGTCATTCAGTGAGCCTTCACAGCTACAGCAGTGCTGATGGAAGGGACTTGCCATCTGTCCTTGAAGTCTGATAAGACTTTCTGATAAGGGGCTCCGGTGACGAAGGAAAACATTTGAGAAGCAGAGATTTAAAGGCAGCCTGACTCCAACGTGACTCTAGAAAGCTTACATTTTAACAGAGTACAAATAATAAAAGGACAGAAAAAACCGCGTATAGCTAGGCAAAATATACGTACATATATTGCAAAAACACAGAGAATGGGGCTCTCCCGTTACCCTCCCCCAAGGCATGGGAGAACAGCCAGGTTTTAAAAGAACTTCTGGAACATCATCAAGGTGAGAATCACAGGGAAAAAGTTAATGCATTTAACTTTATTAACCTTATCTAATATATGTTACAAATGAATAAATAAAGATCAGCCCAGCTGACAGTCTTAAGCATAAGGTCTTGTGGACTCAGGATCCCAACCTTGTACAGGTAATCCGTGGCTTACAATGATTCATTTAGTGTCCATTGAAGCCCTCTCTTTGCGAAGAAAGTTGCGTGGTTTGTGTCCACAAGAATCATGCTCTGCTCAAAAGGCAATTTTCGTTCTATCCTTGACTGGAAAAGCTGCCTCACTGCCTTATCGCCATGGCCTTGAGAATGGATTTCTCTTGCATCTTTCTCAAGGATCTTTGGCAAGTGTTTATTTTATTTATTTTATTTTATTTTTAAAACTTGCCACGTTAGGATATTTTGTTGCAAGGAATGCAAGGTTTTGCTTTTACTGCCTTCGGTGTGTCTCTTTTGGGAGGAAGTGAGGGGGGCTGGGAAAAGTTTTAAAATATTTTTTTTTGCTTGACATGTTTTATTAAAAAGAATAAATTCACTTGCATTAAAAAAGAGAGAAAGAGAGAGAGAGAGAGAGACGTTGGGGGGGAAGGTGAGAGAGAGAGAAAAAAATACGCCTTTTGTTTTCCACAGCTATTTTTTAACGATTTGCATATTTTGTGTGTGTGTGTGTGTGTGTGTGTGTGTATATGTGTGTTTTTTAAAATTGTTGACAAAGAAATAAGGGATTTCTGAGATAGCTATTTCGAGTTATTTAACTCTCTTCAGTCAGAACTCACCCTTCCGGGATTCGAACCTGGGCAGTCTGCACACTAGGCAGATGCTTAAACCTCTAAGCCACAGGCTCTCTCCCGCTCTGTCAGTAATCAGGGAGGGAAGATGTGTATATAGTGTTTCTTTTTTAGATAGCACCCTGTAAACCCAAATATGGGAGGAAGAAATCATTCTTTCCTTTTGCCTGTTTCAGCTCAACCCAGAGCCATCTGCAAGCACAAATATATATATGTTTTTTAAAATTGTTGACAAAGAAATAAGGGATTTCTGAGATAGCTATTTCGAGTTATTTAACTCTCTTCAGTCAGAACTCACCCTTCCGGGATTCGAACCAGGGCAGTCTGCACACTAGGCAGATGCTTAAACCTCTAAGCCTCTTGAGCTGAAACCTCTAGGCAGATGCTTAAACCTCTAAACCTCTTGAGCTGAAACAGGCAAAAGGAAAGAATGATTTCTTCCTCCCATATTTGGGTTTACAGGGTGCTATCTAAAAATGAAACACTATATATATACATACATACATACATACATACATACATACATACATACATACATACATACATACATACATACCGGTACATATATATATGAATATATATATATATTCACAATTTCAGATGAGCCACTAGCAAAAAGCTGACTTCCCAACAGTTAGAACAATGAATCAATGGAATGACTTGCCTCCAGAAGTTGTGGGTGCTTTAGAAGTGATTGGACAGCCATCTGTCTGAACTGGTATAGGGTTTCCTGCCTGAGCAGGGGGCTGGACTAGAAGACCTCCAAGGTCCCTTCCAGTTTTATTCTGTTCTAAAACTTCGTCTTAACTTCCTCTTTTACCACTTGGAGTGTCAAGGAAGGCATGAAACTCCAATTCTTAGTCTTCTGGTGTCATTATTATTTGGTGCCATTGCAATGTGTCTTGGTTATTTCCAGATGTGGGGACTTCAAGTCCCAGAATTCTCAGTCATGCCCATGTTGACCAGGGAAGTCTGGGATGTGGGCAGCAAGTTGGAAAAGATTGGTTGGGAAAATAGAATCTGTCAACCCCTTGGACAACATTACAACTTTTTTTTTTTTCTGATCCAGAATGTCAAAGTAGATCAAATAGAAGAGCAGGTTTGCTTATCAAGTCAGCATCTGGTTTCCCCCCAAAATGCTTTTTCTCCTGCTATTTGGTTTGCAAGCCTTTTACACTGGCCCACCTTAGCACAACTTTGTAAATTGTTAACTGCTTTAGTACTTTGACCGACAAATCGCAGCTTGGTTAGAATCT
Organism: Bothrops alternatus; assembly: GCA_034064705.1. Lineage (NCBI taxonomy): Eukaryota > Metazoa > Chordata > Lepidosauria > Squamata > Viperidae > Bothrops > Bothrops alternatus. The sequence goes on along the minus strand of JARGCV010000275.1, from coordinate 729,473 downwards.
CTATTAAAACAAAAAACAAAAAACCCCACCTCTTCCACTTCCTTGCATAAAGGCAGAACTTTAGTAATTAGAATTCAGTGATTTTTAAATTAGATTAGCAGAAGATTTTCTACAAGACATTTAATATATTATTGAAATCCAGCCCACAAACTCACGTTGCTGTTACATCTGTTATTTTTGTTATATTTTTTCATAGATTTGTGTTGGTGCAGGGAACTGTGAGCCTGAGAGGAAGGGATGTGGCTCTTTGAATGCACATTAGGAGCAAAGTTAGTTATGAAAATTATTTAAAGTTGCCAATCCTCATGGCCATGAAAGGCAGTCAGTCTGGTTTTAGATATTTCTATCTGTAAGTGCCATTCATTTCTTAAGGACTTCATTGTCAAGTAAAAATTCAGAAAATTGCAGCAAGTTTTTAAAAGTATGTCCAGCCCTCCAAAGCCCTATGATTTATGCTGGGATATTAATCCACATGAAACTAGCAGTACTACCAGATCAGGACTGCAGCCCTCCAGTTGGCCACTAGAGGGGCACGAATGCAGAAGTTCTGTATTCTCTTTGCTGCCATCTAGCCCTCACTCTATTGTTTGCAGCCCAGATTTCGCAGCTCTAGTAAACAGGACTTTGGATGGAGGGTGTGTGCAAATGTTTGTCTGACACAAGTGAAGGAAATGGAGATATCCTCCATAGTGCTGTGCTTAATAGGATTTTTTTTTTAAAAACCCTCTCTTTTTGTGACTCCAAATAACTTTCAGTGTGACAGAAGGGACTATTGATGTAGTGCATGGAGAATAACCATATTAGCTATACTAAACCAAATTAAAATGTAAATTCAATTCTAATTTAGGATGTTAACTGGTCCCACCTGCATTTTGGGAAAACAGAGCCCAGCGTAGTTCTTGGAGATCAGCTGTCCTTCTCAGCCTTCAAAAAGTTGTGATAGTTTACTTTTTGAAAAATAAATGTGGCGGAATGCGCAATTAATTTTATGGGTTAAGTAACACCTCAGTGGTCAAGAGGTCTGGATCTTAAAATAAGGGACAGATTACTTTAAAATGAAGATCTGCTTCTCTGGTGTTGCTGCAAACACCCTTCGCTTATATAATTAAGAGAGGACTGAGTATCGAATTGCAGAATAATTTGCTGTTGGCCTCCTTCCCAAAGTTTTCTAACGCTATTTACATCACACAGGGAGAAGGAAACAATTTAACCAGATTATTGTTGTTTGGGTTGTAAATTAATTTTGTGTGTCGGAATCGTAGATAGAAACTCTTCTGGGTTCTAGAATTAAATTCATGGAACCCTAGATTGTTATCTTTGTGTGATTTGTTTTGTCCTTCCTTCCTTCCTTCCTTCCTTCCTTCCTTCCTTCCTTCCTTCCTTCCTTCCTTCCTTCCTTCCTTCCTTCCTTCCTTCCTTCTCCTTTTTCCTTCCTTTTCATTTATCTTTCCTTTTCTTTTTCCTTTTCCCTTTCTCCTTTTCTTTCCTCCCCTCTGTTATTGAGCCTGGAGGGGCCAGATCACCTTTCTGAATAATCCCGGCAACAGGTGTGCATTTAGGAGATGTGCAGATGTTCGTGTTTTTCCTCTTCTGCTGAGAGAGCTCATGTAAGCATCTGGCGTTTTTTGTTTTTTTACCAGTAGGCAGTCAATCAGTGCTATTAATTGGTGTAACCAAAGACGCCATTAGCTGGCTTGGTGGATTGTTTGCTTGTATTTAGAGATAGTTGTGCATTCTCTGGAGAAGCTGCTTTTGGTTTAAAAAAAAAAAAGTGTTCTCTTTGAACACGCCCCAGCTTTGGAGGAGAATGCTCTCCAGAGTTGCTAGACAGGACAGCTTCAAGTCCCAACCGTATTTAAGGCGCTTGGCCTCTCGGTGACAGTTGTTCCAAATGACACATGGGAAATGAGTGCGTGTGTGTCCTACTTCAAGAGAACAAAGGGGGGGGATTGTTCCCAAACCTTTGTTTCAGCCCTTATAAGAACAGCAAACCCTGTTTCTGTCTGCAGTTTCTCTATCCCTCTCCTATTGGCAGAATTTTTGGAAGATTGGAAGGAACTGAAGAATTGAAAGCACCCGAAAGTCAGGACAGGAAACCATGGATGGAAACTAATCAAGGAGAGAAGCAACCTAGAACTAAGGAGAAACTTCCTGACAGTGAGAACAATTAACCCATGGAACGGCTTGCCTTCAGAAGTTGTGGGTGCTCCATCACTGGAGGCTTTTAAGAAAAGAATGGACAACCATTTGTCTGAAATGGTACAGGGTTTCCTGACTGAGCAGGGGGTTGGACTAGATGACCTTCAAGGTCCCTTCCAACTCTGCTATTCTGTTAAGATGCCTGCAGGGTGCAACAGTGGCACTGAAGCATGTTGTACACATAAAACTGTGTACTGCTTACTGTTGAATCACTGCTTTGACTTTTTTGACCAAAATGTGCAGATATCCCTGTTGGGAATGATCATAAACGAGTTTTTTGGCTCTTCTTAAAAACCTCCAGCGTTGGCGCATTCGCCACTTCTGGAGGCAGGTTGTTCCACTGGTTAATTGTTCTAACTGTCAGGAAGTTTCTCCTTAGTTCCAGGTTGCTTCTCTCCTTGATTGAGTTTCCATCCGTTGCTTCTTGTCCTGCCTTCAGGCGCCTTGGAGAATAGCTTGACTCCCTCTTCTTTGGGGCAGCCCCTGAGATACTGGAAGGCTGCTATCCTGTCCCCCCTCGTCCTTCTCTTCGTTAAACTAGACATACCCAGTTGCAGCAACCATTCCTTATATGTTTTAGCCTCCAGTCCTCTGATCATCTTTGTTGCTCTTCTCTTTTTTTTCCCTTTAAACATCACAAACACAAGCAAAACAGCTAGGTTAAGCTTGCTGGCCGAAACAGAAGCGATGCCAGCCTGGCTCATGTGCAGTTCCAGTTTTCAGAACAAGCCCAGCATTCTAAGGCAGATGGTCCCTGCTGGTGCCAAGCGATGGGACATCGGCTGTGCCCCTTTTAAAAAGAGTTTTTGAGCATCTGACTCCTTTCCTCTTGGCTCTAGACTCCTATTTTATTTTATTTTTCCCTCCTCCTGCTGTCCTGCCCCAGGACATTCATCATGTCAGATTACAAACAGCTTTTGAAATTCCCCTCACTTTGCAAAGATGTTTGCTGTCTGGTGTGGAAGGCATCTGTTCAAGAAACACAAAAACCGCTCCATTGGCTCTTTGGATGAAAGCTCCAGAGCTTTGTCTCACCCAGGACTATAGGCATAGACCTCTAGAAGGACCCACAATAACTTCATGTGCATGGGACGGCCCCGTGCAACCGGTACAGACCACACGATGCCGATTCCTCCACACAATCATTTATTTACTTATTTATTTAAGAAAATTTATATGGCCATCCAGCTCGCTCTCAGGCAGCGTACAAAGATAAACACCAAATATAAATAATAATAAAAATCAATAATTTCCCCAACGCCACCACAACAATCAGTCAATCAATATTGCTAAAATTATTGCTAAAATACTGTTAAAATGTATGCTGAAGCATATAAAGAACGGTTGCTGGAACTGGAGTTGAAAGGGACCTCAGAGGTCTTCTGGTCCTGGACCAACCCCTTGCTCAACCCCATTTCAGACAAAACAGCTGTCCAGTCTCTTTCTGAAAGTCTTCAGTGGTGGAGCACCCACACAGCTTCTGAAGGCAAGTTATTCCATTGGTTAATTGTTCTAACTGTCAGGAAAATTCTCCTTAGTTCTAGGTTGAATCGCTCCTTGATGAGTTTCCATCTGTTACTTCTTCTCCTGCCCTCAGGTGCTTTGGAGAATAGGTTGATCCCCTCTTCTTTGGGGCAGCCCCTGAGATATTGGAACACAGCTATCATAAAAACCCCTCGTCCTTCTCTTCATTGAACTAGACAGACCCAATTCCCGCAACTGTTCACCATATCCTTTAGCCTCCTGTCCCCACAGCTTCTGAAGGCAGGTTGGTCCATTGGTTAATTGCTCTGACATTTCGCCTTAGTTCTAGGTTGCTTCTCTCCTTGGTTAGTTTCCAACCATTGTTTCTTGTCTTGCCTTCTGGAGCTTTGGAAAACAGGTTGGTTCCCCTCGTGTTTGTAGGAGCCCTTCAAATGTTGGAACAGGGCTAACATATCTCCTCTAGTCCTACTTTTCATTAGACTAGAGTAGACCTATCCAATTCCTGGAACCGTTCTTCATACGTTTTAGCCTCCAGACCCCTAAGCATTGGGGGTCTTGCATTAAAGGACTGGGATAGCCCAGGTAAGCTGCTTGGTTAAACAGCAAGCAATGCTTAGATCTGAAATATTAGCACTCGGATGGATTGTGCAGGCAAGGAGAACAGACTACTTTAAATTAATGGAGCAGTTAACCACTTTATTCACCAATAATGTGAGGGTTCTCTCCCCCCCCCAGTTGCCTTTGCCATTTCTTTAAAGCTTTCAACATCTCTTGTGTTAATTCTGGGCATCGGTGCAGTTAATTATAAGCTCATAAGTGTATTTGCTTCCTCTCCACTCCTACCTCCCTCTTTGCATTCTCCCCTGCACAGCCCCAACACAGCCTGTTTATCGGCAGTTGCTAGCAAAAGGATTAAGAGGCTGCTGGAATCGCTGTAAAATCTATTCAAGCATGGGCAGAGAGCCATACCGTTTTCTCACCCAGGCTTATTAAAAAAAAAAAAAAGTCACAGATCCAGGGAAAGAAAAATTAGCCAGCTGGAAGATAGATTGATTGAGAGCAGAGTGGCAGGAAGTGGTATCCAAGGCTTTATATACAGGTCGTCCTCTACTTCACAGTTCAGCCCAAAATTTCTCTTGCTAAGCAAGACAGTTGTTAAGTGAATTTTATCCCATTTTATGGCTTTTCTTGCCAAAGCTGGTAAGTGAATCACTGCTGTTAAGTTAGTAATCTGATTGTTAAGTGAATATCTCTCCTCTCTCTCTCTCTCTCTCTCTCTCTCTCTCTCTCTCTCTCTCTCTCTCTCTCTCTCTCTCTCTCTCTCTCTCTTTTCTCTTTCTCTCTCTCTCTCTCTCTCTCCCTCCCTCCATGACAGCATGTCTCTTTTTTATTTGCAAAGAAAAGATTTACCTACCTGTCAAGAAAATAGCATTTTTTTTATGATGAATTGGAAGGGACCTTGGAGGTCTTCTAGTTCAGCCTCCCACTCAAGCAAATGATTGGACAATGATTGTCTCTTCTTAAAATCTTTGAACTTTGCTTACTCAATCCACTGAGCTTACTTTATTTTGATTTATGCACTGTGAGAATTTGGCCAATTTGGACTGATTCAGCAGACTGCAGTTATACAAACCATGGGTTAACGTGAGTTGGGGGTCATCTCATTTGTCTGCAGGAGAACCCTCTCAAGTGCGGGCCTTGGAATTGAGCTGCGGCTCTGGAACTGGACAAGTGACACTGCACCCCGATGAGATGTTGGAGCTGAGTTGCAGTCTGTTTGCTGAGGTCAGCCCTTTGAGGTAGGTGGGGTCAAGGAAAAGACACTGTCGGGATTCCAGGAATCTTGCTTGCTTTATTGTTGTAGGACAGTGTTTCTCAGCATTGACAACTTTAAGACATGTGGACCTCAACTCCCAGAATTCCCCATGCTGGCTGGGGAATTCTGGGAGTTGAAGTCCACATGTCTTAAAGATGCGAAGGTCGAGAAACACTGTTGTAGGGTATACTAATATAATCTTGCTAGAGTTGGTCTCTACAAGATCTTGTACCAAACAAAATCAACGTAGAATTAGGCTGAGCTTCTTTCTCACTCGCTCTGGGTCCTCAGCACCGAGAAATCTTTTCTCTTCCCTTGTTGCTTCCTTGCTGCCTTTGTTCTTCCCAAGGCTAGGTCTCCGTTCCTTTCCATCCAGTGAGCAGCTTTCCAATATTACATGGAAGAAGAACGGACATCCACTGGGAGAAGAAGACAACCTCCGTGTCCTCCCCAATGGATCTTTGTTGATCATGTCAACCGAGGGAGCTGTGAAACAGGACAACCACACAACCAAAGTGGAAGGAAATTATTCTTGTGCCATTCATGGCCCATTTGGGTCAGTCAGTGGCCAAACACTGATGCTCCGAGAATCAAGTGAGTATTTGTCCCTTGCAATTCGTTACAAAAGCCCTTCAATCTCAGGTATCTTTTGAAAAAAGAAAATGAAGCATGCTTCTGGTCCTCAGAGTGGTGCAATACAATATATATTGTAGTTCTCCAACATCTGAATGAGGGTTGCTGGCTCTTCAGAGATCGCTGGATCTCTGTCTGTTTTTATTTATTGATCAAAATTCGGGCACTTGGGATGAGGCATGTATTTGTGACTGTTACACTGACCCTGAGTCATGTGATCTCCATTTATGACCTTCCCATCTGGCTTCTGCCAAGCAAAGTCAATTTGCTTAATGTCTGCGTGATTCACTTAAGAACTTCAGTGAGTCAGTTAACAACAATGGCAAAAAGTCATAAACTGAGCACGATTCACTTAACAATTGCCTGATTCAGCAACAGAAGTCCTAGTTGTTAAGTCAAGGACTACCTGTACACGGAGTAACACAACAGTTTCAATAAATCGTGGCCACAATTCATTGTAATTGTCCATATATAATTCATGTAAGCAATGTATTCTTAAAACCTATTTCATTAATCTTTGTCCATTAGCAAACCTTGTTTGACAGGTTAAATAGCCAGTCAAGGAAGCGAAACCTTCCTGAAATTCAATACTCCCTTTGCTGGTTTTAAAGCACAAGAAATAGAAATTTTTGTGTCCATGGGAACACACACCTTAAAACTAATCTCCTGACTGAAATTCTTGTTTTATTTTCATGCCCTTCATAAAAAGCTTCTTGAACGCATCCCACTATCTTTACCCAATTTACACCAATTTGGTGTCGCCCAAATAAAAACTCATAAAGAATTTATGTTTCCCTCTTCTTCACATATTATTGATTGATTAGTCAACAGACATATCAGAATGCGAAATGTAAGACAACGGCAAAAATCATACACAACAAAAAGCGTGAAAGGCAGAACTACTGCAGAAGGAAATATTTTTGTATCACCTCTATAATTTATTCCAAGCAGATCCAGCTCTCTATGGTTCTGCCTGATTCAGAGAACAGGCAATTTTAGATGTCGTATTTGGGTTCCGATCACTCATTAAATAGGTTGTTTTCATAAGAATCCCAGTAGACCAGGGGTAGGCAACCTTGGCTCTTTTGTGACTGGTGGACTTCAACTCCCAGAATTCCTGAGCCAGCCACGCTGAGGGGAAAGGGAGAGGTTTCCAAGCTGAGCCATGTTGGCTCAGGAATTCTGGGAGTTGAAGTCCACGAGTCGTGAGGGGGCCATAGTTCCCCCATGCTGGCTCAGGAATTCTGGGAGTTGAAGTCCTCGAGTCAAAAAAGAGCCAAGGTTGCCTAGCCCTGGGTTAGAGTGATGGAAATTAAGATGTTGGTCTCCTAGGCCAGGGGTAGGCAACCTGGGCTCTTTTATGACTTGTGGACTTCAACTCCCAGAATTCCTGAGCCAGCCATGCTGACGGGAAAGGGAGAGGTTTCCAAGCTGAGCCAGGCTGGCTCAGGAATTCTGGGAGTTGAAGTCCACAAGTCATAAAAGAGCCAACGTTGCCTACCCCTCCAACAGACCATCCCTCTGATGTGCAATCCAAAATACTGATGTCCCTATTTCTTACACACACACACAAATAATATAGCCCTCGACTTACGACCACAGTTGAGCCCAACATTTCCATTGCTAAGCGAGACAGTTGTGAAGTGAGTTTTGCCTCATTTTATGACCTTTCTTGCCACAGTTGTTAAGTGAATCACTGCAAGTTGTTAAGTTAGTAACAGGGTTGTGAAGTGAATCCGGCTTCGTCACTGACTTTGCTTGTCAGAAGGTGGCAAATGGGGATCACATGACCCCGGGACACTGCATAACCCTCATAAGTACATGCCAGTTGCCAAGCATCTGAATTTTGATCACGTGAACCCCCCCCGGGGATGCTGCAACGGTCATCAGTATGGAAAACAGTCACTTTTTTGAGTGCCACAGGAACTTCAAATGGTCACTGAACTGTTGTAAACTGAGGACTACCCATATGTACTATGTCCTCTATCTCTGGAGTTCCACAAATACATTTGTTGGAAGAAATTTGGTTAATTCCTTCCACATTTAAAGACTGTGTCTAATTGTTAGCCTGTCATCTATATACTACATTAATAACAAAAGTGTTAATGGGAAAAAATAATAACAAGAATAATATATAACAGTATAAAAACAATTTAAAAATATTATTAATAATAATAATAGAAAGATAAGATTAAAATTACAAACTCCTCCATTAAAAAACTATGATTCTAATCAACCATGGCTTCCATTTGAAATCATCCCCCAAATGTAGGGTATATATACGGTATATATATATATATATGTAGATCTTTGGTTCTTCGGGTTTTCTCCCACGTAGAATTTGAAGTGTCTTGGCGATGTTTCGACGAAGTCTCATTCGTCATCTTCAGGCTGGTGCTTTCGGCTTCTGCTTCTAGGAGCAATGTGAGATTTTAGCTGTTTCTTCCTTTTAACTGCCAGTGGGGGTTTGAACTGATTGGCTGGGAGCTCAGCTGTGTTCTGATTGGAACAGAAGCAGAAGCCGAAAGCACCAGCCTGAAGATGACGAATGAGAAGTCGTCGAAACGTCGCCAAGACACTTCAAATTCTACGTGGGAGAAAACCCGAAGAACCAAAGACCTACATACAAACACCTGTGTGTGTGTGTGTGTGTGTGTGTGTGTGTGTGTATGTATGTATGTATGTATCTATATATATTGGTGCTTTGCATTTTAATTTTCCTTGAATAATGTAAATACTCTACAAAAAATAAAAAATAAAAAACTAAAAAAAAGACCCAAAGCAGTTATCAATACTAGGTCAACCTTATCTAAAGCCAGGTTGTTCGTCTGCTTGGAATTCATGCCTCCCTTTTTTTTCTCTCTTTCCTCTTTCTCCGATCTCCTGTTCACGGTTATCCCCCACCTCCTACCACAGCCTTGTCTCCATTTTTCCAACATCCAGAACCCCAGTCTGTGCAAGAAAATGGCATGGCTCGTTTTGAGTGTCGGATCAAGGGTTTGCCAGCTCCAGTCATAACTTGGCAGAAGGACAAGGAGGTGGTGCCTTCGGAACCAAGGTGAATTGTGCAGGGCTCACCCATTGCATCAAACACAACTGAGTTAATTAAGATGGAACTGCAAAGCTTCGTGGGTTGTGGCTTGCAAGCTGTGGTGTGTGCCTGAGCCTGCTGTTTGAATGCAGTTGTGTCAACTGACAGGTTTATCTCCCGGATTGTCAGAACAGTCCATGCTGTCTCTCTATGACCAGTTCTAAGAGAGTCTTAAAGAGATACAAAACACAGAACTGGATAACACAGTAGTTAGAATGCAGCATTGCAGGCAAACTCTGCCCACTGCCAGCAGTTTGATCCTGACAGGGCTCAAGGTTGACTCAGCCTTCCATCCTTCCGGGGGGCAATAGGCTGACTCTGTATACATTTAGAGAGAGCTGTGTATATATGGGACAATATATAAATCTAAGTGCTATTGCTATTAACATAAAACCATCGGGCTGGAAGGGTCCTCATAGGTCTCCCAACCCCCTGCTCAAGGCAGACCTTGCACCATCCCAGTCAAATGGCTGCCCAGTCTATTTTTGAACATCTCCAGCGATGGAGCATCCACAACTCTGGGGGTGTGTGTGCAAGCTATCCCATTGATTCGTTCTCGCTGTCAGGAAATGTCTCCTTTACTCTAGGTTGGACCATTCTTTAACAAGATTCCACCCGTTGTACTTCTCGTCCTGCCCTCGGGTGCTCTGATAAATCAATCAGTCCCCTCTTCTTTGTGACAGCTCCTCAAGTATTGGAAGACAGCTATGGTGTCACCTCTCATCCTTCTCTTCCTTAGGTTAGACAGACCTGGCTCCCTCAACCATTCAAATCATAGAAATTAGCCTCCAGATCCTTTATCATCTTTGCCGCTCTTCTTTGCACACTTTCTAGGGTGTTCTTGCATTTTGAGTTGATCCAGTGTGGACATTAATCTTTCCTCTTCATCCTCCTGTTCGTAGGTTCATTGTCCTTCCAAATGGTGTCCTTCAGATCACAGATGTTCAGGAGGGGGATGCCGGAGCCTACCGTTGCGTGGCGACCCATGCAGCAGGAAGACGCTACAGCCTTGATGCCCCCCTCACTCTCTTGAAAGGTATATTTTAGAAATTTAGGTGGGGGGGCTGAATTACGAGAGGCTACCTCTAATGTTTTTCTCTTTCAGTCTCTGTTGCTTCCATCTGTTGCATGGATAGAATAGAATAGAATAGAATAGAATAGAATAGAATAGAATAGAATAGAATAGAATAGAATAGAATAGAATAGAATAGAATAGAATAGAATATGAATGGAATAGAATAGAATAGAATAGAATAGAATAGAATAGAATAGAATAGAATAGAATAGAATAGAATAGAATAGAATAGAATAGAATAGAATATGAATGGAATGGAATGGAATGGAATGGAGAATGAATAGAATAGAGTATAGAACAGAACAGAATAGAATAGAATAGAACAGAATAGAATTATGAAAGAATGGAATGGAATAGAATAGAATAGAATAGAATAGAATAGAATAGAATAGAATAGAATAGAATAGAATAGAATAGAATAGAATATGAATGGAATGGAGAATGAATAGAATAGAGTATAGAACAGAACAGAACAGAACAGAACAGAACAGAACAGAACAGAACAGAATAGAATAGAATAGAATTATGAAAGAATGGAATAGAATAGAATAGAATAGAATAGAATAGAATAGAATAGAATAGAATAGAATAGAATAGAATAGAATAGAGTATAGAACAGAACAGAACAGAATAGAATAGAATAGAATATGAATGGAATGGAATGGAATGGAGAATGAATAGAATAGAGTATAGAATAGAACAGAACAGAACAGAATAGAATAGAACAGAATAGAATTATGAAAGAATGGAATAGAATAGAATAGAATAGAATAGAATAGAATAGAATAGAATAGAATAGAATAGAATAGAATAGAATAGAATAGAATAGAATAGAATAGAATAGAATAGAATATGAATGGAATGGAGAATGAATAGAATAGAGTATAGAATAGAACAGAACAGAACAGAACAGAATAGAATAGAATAGAATTATGAAAGAATGGAATAGAATAGAATAGAATAGAATAGAATAGAGTATAGAACAGAACAGAATAGAATAAAGTAGAATAGAATATGAATGGAATGGAATGGAATGGAATGGAGAATGAATAGAATAGAGTATAGAACAACAGAACAGAACAGAATAGAATAGAATAGAACAGAATAGAATAGAATTATGAAAGAATGGAATGGAATGGAATGGAATGGAATGGAATAGAATAGAATAGAATAGAATAGAATAGAATAGAATAGAATAGAATGGAGAATGAATAGAATAGAGTATAGAATAGAATAGAACAGAACAGAACAGAACAGAACAGAACAGAATAGAATAGAATAGAATAGAATAGAATAGAATAGAATAGAATAGAATAGAATAGAATAGAATAGAATAGAATAGAATAGAATGACAGGAAAGGGAAGGAGTACATTTACTGAGACACACAGTGTTTTCCCTTAACTGCATTTGCTCAATTGTGTTCACACGTTCAACTAAGTCATAATTTGTTTAACCACAATTTTTGGAATAAGCCACTGTTGATTGTGTTCGTATGTTATACTAAGCCATCATAAACCATGATTTACAAACCACAAGAGCAAGGTTCTCACAATACGCTGGAGTAAATTCAAATTAGGTCACATTATATGAGAAGCCTGCCTGGGAAGATGTATATTATGACATAATCTTGAAAATGAGGAAGATTATTCCATTATTTTGTTTTAATCATGTTCATGATGATATCATGGCATTCATGAGGTTGTCTGCCTCCTTCTGCCTCCCTAGAGACACCCATACTGGAAAAAAAAATTTTTACACATTTTCCCAATTGGGAAACCTAGGTCTGGGGAAGAATGCTTGGGCTGAAAACTGAAAATAGAGGTTTTTTTAAAAAAATCCATTGGTAAAAATACGTGCCAAGGAAATGACAGCGAACCCATGTTTTTCTGTTTCCTAAAGCATTAATTGACAACTGCAGTTTTAAACTGTCACCAAGTCCTCGGAGGAAAATGTGTTTCTCACATTTTGCTCCCCTAGCCTCAGTCCTTCAGTGCCAAAGCAGACAGAATATGGATGAGAAGACACATCTGTGCATGATGCATGCTTGATTTGGCTGCTTTTCTTGTCTGGCTGTCTTTTTAAAGTTTGGGATCTCGAAAACGGTTGACATCTTGACATCTCCAGCAGGTGGCTAAGCTGCTTGCTGGCTGTCTACTTTCCAAAGCCATCTGGGTGGCCAAGGCAGCTGATGGAATTCTCCTTAGTTCTAGGTTCATCCTCTCCGTGATTAGTTTCCATCCATTGCTTCTTGTTCTGCCTTCAGATGCTTTGGAGAATAGTCTAACCCTAACCCTTTTCTTTGTGGCAGCCCCTCAGATATTGGAACAGTGCTGTCATGTCACCCCTAGTCCTTCTTTTCACTAGATTAGGCACACACAATTCCTGCAACTGCTCTTCATATGTTCTTTAAAAACTTTGTTTTGCTTCTATGGATGCTTTTTTTTCTCTTGGATTAAATGCTATTTTAAAGCTGAAGTTGAAAAGGTCATGTTGTGATGTTTTCTGCCTTCCTGGTAGGAAGGACTTCAGCAGTTGTTACTCACAGGGCAGATGTACAAAGGCTGGGCAGACTTCTCCATATTAAGTTCCAGACATTTTGGGGGAAGCTGCATTCCAAAATAGAATAAGACAAGGAGGGGCTTTTGCAAAGAGATGTTTTCTCCAACCTGGGAAGAAATGGACAAGTTGTGATCAAGGGCTGGTGATAGAGTAACCCTGGTCAGATAATGTTCCTCACCTGAACATCAAGGTAGAACCCATGAAACCTCCCATCCAAGTTCTCCACCGGCCTCAAGTTTAGAGTCTTTGTGTCTTTGAAGCTACACTGAGAAATATGTCAGCTATGCCTGTAGACATTCCAGAAGCCGACTGTAGCCAGCCAAAAAAAAGGCTCCTTCAATCTGCAAGTCAGTTTATCATCTTACTTCTGCCCTCTGGAGAAATTGAGGTCAACATTTTCAGTCCTTTAGTTTGGGGTGACTTTGATGGGTTTCAGCTGAAGGCGTTTCCCTTTGTACATCCCATTAACCTCTTCCATTAGCAGAAGGAGAGTCATTTCATAAAAATCAATATTATGGAAAGAATTAAGGCAAGAGAAATTACACAGAGTTATTTAATTTGCCAAATCCAATCTGGTGCCGGAATTCAATTTGTCAAGTGCTGCATGGAGGTTTTGATAGAAATATGGTGTGTTCGTATTTTAAGTAGAATATAACATGCACTATTTTGGTACAGATTCTTTTAAAATCTTATTGTTTGTTTCCAGAAGCCCCAAAGAAATAAAAACAGGGAGAGCCTGCATGCCAGTGGTGTGTGCCCATCTGCCCTCAATTGCTTAAAAGGAAGAATGAGGAAGAGCTTCACCAGTTGGGTTCCTGACGAAAGGTTACCCACTGTTGAGGTAGTGTCTCCTGCTTGAGCAGGGGATATTGTTCCAATATTTGAGGAGTGCTCCAATATATCATGAGAGATCTGATGAAATGACCCCATGATGGACATTTGTCAGAGCTCCCATGACATGCCATCAGAAGATACCAGAATGACAGTTGGAAGGGTCCTTGGAGGTCTTCTAGTCCAACCCCTGCTCAAGCAGGAGACCTTATACCATATCAGACAAATGATTGTCCAGTCTCTTCTTAAAAACTTCCAGCAATGGAGCATCCACAACTTCCAGAGGCAAGCCATTCCATTGATTAATTGCTCTCACTGTCAGGAAATTTCTACTTATCTCTAGGATGGTTTTCTCTGTGATGAGTTTCCATCTGTTGCTTCTTGTTCTGCTTTCAGGTGCTTTCAGGGATAGGTTGAGCCCCTCTTCTTAGTTGTAGCTCCTTAGATATTGGAACACTGCTATCCTGTCACCTTTAGTCCTTCTTTTCATTAAACTAGACATATCCAATTCTTGCAACCATTCTCAATATGTTTTAGCCAGTGGTGGGATTCAAATAGGTGAACAACCGGTTTTCTGGGTGGATGCCGCTTCTGGAAGTCCATTCTGGGCCTGGGCAACAAAAAATTAGCTACTGGTTCTGCTGAAGTGGTGTGAACCGGCTGAATCCCACCAATGGTTTTAGCCTCTAGTCTCATAATCGTCTTTGTTGCTATTCTCTGCAGTCCCTTCTAGAGCCTCAATATCTTTTTTAAATTGTGGCGACCAAAGCTGGATGCAGTATTGCAAGTGTGGCCTGACCAAGGTATTATAAAGTGATACTAACCCTTCACATACTTCCGCTTTCATCCTGTCCCCCGTGCTTTCTCGTGGAGAAAAAAAAGAAGGCAGCTTTTCATGCTTCTTGTTCCATCCTGACACTCTGATCTTGTACACGCAGAAAACATGTTTCTATAGGGCATGACTACCGCAAAAGAAAACTTTTCTTTTTTCTATGGTGCTTTGGTGAAATCCTTCTGATGGAAATATGTGTATGGGGGAATGGAGGGGAAAAAAAGAAAATCTGAATTTTGTTGCCCTAGGTCCCCAACAACCAATGATGGGTGATGTGGTCATTGTCACTGCACCAGAGAATGCCACAGTGGTGGTTGGTGAGACTGTTGTGATGGAGTGTGTCGCATCAGCAAATCCCACCCCTTTCATCTCTTGGATACGGGAAGGTAAATGAAGTTATTTCCTCTTCTGACGCTAAGAGGCTGTTCCAAGACCTTTTTGTCTTAAACCCCTGATCCATGGACCGGTACGCGGGCCACGGCATGCCAGCATCCGGTCCGCACAAACAAGCAAAGCCCCATCCCCATCCGTGGGAGGCAGGCAGCACACAAAACCACGCACTGTCCAGTCCGTGGAAAAACTTCTCTCCACGGAACTGGTTCATGGTGCCCAAAAGGTTGGGGTTCTCTGCCTTAGAAAATCAGGGAAGATATTTGCAGAATCCTACATTAGATCTCCTACCTACCAGTAGAACAAATAATGCATGCCTACACAAAGTTGGCTGGGCACCTTTATAGAAATTAAAATGGGTGGAGAAGATGTATGTCGTGTCGAAGTATTAGAAACACAGAGATGGTTCAGGCAGCGTTATCTGTGGCAAAGCTGAGTATGTTCAGGTTTAGGGGTCTTTGTGCCAGATGCAAAGGATCAGGACCACGTGTAAGGTTGCAGCAGACTTATTCAAGAATCTTGTCACCTAAAATTCAAGACTAAATTGGCACCAGATAGGGGTCAATGAAATTCAGGAGGAGTTGGACTTTGAAATGCTTTTGGGAATGCAACAACTCTAAACTTATGACGTGCTTAATTCTGCCCTCCCAGCTCTGCTTGTTTTTCACCTATACTTGGTACCCCAAGTAAAGTTCTGATGGACTGCCTTTCTTTTAAAGATGGGAATCCCATTTCTACAGATGTGATTGTGTTAGGACGGACCAACCTCGTGATCCTTTCTGTTCAGCTTCATCACGCAGGAGTCTATGTATGCCGGGCCAACAAACCCCAAACCAGACAGTTTGTAACAGCTGCAGCTGAGCTCCGAGTCCTTGGTGAGAACACAGAACACAGCATTTCTTGTTGCTTTTGTTGTTTTTGTGAGCCTTCAGAAGGAGCATGGGATCGTCACAAACAGTCCGGCAAAGCAGATTATTCTTTTGTTGACTCTAGCTCCCAACCACTAGATCTTTTAGGAAGGATAGAAGAGAAGTGGATTTAGATTGTCGCTTCCTTCTTATGCATGATGGTTCCGCAGTTAAAGTCCCAAAGGTATATTTTTTTTTCTTTGAAGACATTTCGCTTCTCATCCAAAAAGCTTCTTCAGCTCTGACTGGATGATGGGGCTGAAGACACTTCCTGGATGAGAAGCAAAACATCTTCAAAGAGAAAAAAGAAAGTCCAGTTGCCTTGTGAAAAAACACCTTTGGGACAACTAAGACCTGGATGACTGAGAATCTCCATAGACATCCAGCAGTTAAAGACCCTGAGTTTGTGAGTTGGAGAGCTGACAGTCTGGGTTTGAGGCCCGAAGTTGTGGAGAGGATGTGTGGTGTCCCAGATAATTTTACAGACCCTGCACAAGCAATGCTTCTGTGCTATGTCCTGGATGGGAGGGAGGGAACTGCCAATGATCTCTCAGCTTTGACAAAGAGAAGGATCTCCAATCAATTACCATGCTCACTGGGTTTTGTTTCAATCTCTTAGCTCCTCCTACCATCTCCCAGGCACCTGACACCATTTCTCGCACCCGGGCCAGCACTGCCAGGTTTGTCTGCAAAGCAGAAGGAGAGCCGCTGCCCACCATCCACTGGACGAGGAATGGAAGGCGACTTCTGCCTAAAGGACGGGTTAAAATCCAGGTCAGCGGTACCCTAGTCATCAATCAGATTGGCTTGGATGATGCGGGCTACTACCAGTGCATGGCTGAAAATCCCCTGGGCATGGCCTGTGCTACAGCCAAGTTGGAGGTGATTGTACGGGAAGGTCTGCCTAGCCCTCCGAAGAGAGTATCGGCGAGTTCTCTCTCCAGCACCGCCGTCTTGCTATCCTGGGAACGGCCCGAGTCCAACAGTGAGCAGATCATTGGATTCTCTCTTCATTACCAAAAGGCCTTGGGTGCGTTTCTGGTATCCTGAAGATCACACTCTTTGAACAATCGTAATGCAAGGGAAGGGGGAAACATTAGATTTGTATAATAACCTTTGGAGGAGAATATTCGTAGCTCAGGGTTGAAATGGAGGGGGGGTCCTTGGTGCTCTCTGAGCTGGCTTGTTTTCTTACAGACATTTCATGAGCCTAACTAGGTAACCTCATCAGTTTCCAGCACTGATGATGTTACCTAGTCAGAGTAATGAAACGTCAGCAAGAAAACAAGCCAGCTCAGAGAATATAATAACCTTGTAGGACAAGAAGCAACGGATGGAAGCTAATCAAGGAGAGAGCCAACCTAGAACTAAGGAGAAATTTCCTGACCGTGAGGACAATTAACTAGTGGTTCCTTCACTGGCTTGCTTCCAGAAGCTTTGTGTGTTCCATCACTGGAGGTTTTCAAGAAGAGATTGGACAGCCATTTGTCAGGAATAGCGTAGAGTTTCCTGCTTGAGCAACGGGTTGGACTAGAAGACCTCCAAAGCCCCTTCCAATTCTGTCATTCTGTATTCTGCATGATGATAACTATGATGTAAAAGAGTTATAAGGCCACTAAATTGGAGAGAGAATTGGAGAGTGGGGGTTTACAATTAAAAACTCAATATGAACAAACTGCTTGAGCAGAGGGTTGGACTAGAAGACCTCCAAGGTCCCTTCCAACTCTATTATTCTTTCATTATGTTAGCACAGGGGTTCTCAACCTTGGCAACTTTAAGACTTGTGGACTTCAACTTCCAGAATTCCTCAGCCAGCTTTGCTGGCTGAGGAATTCTGGGAGTTGAAGTCCACAAGTCTTAAAGTTGCCAAGGTTGAGAACCCCTGTGTTAGCAGAATGAACTTCTCAGATCAGCTGACTTCCTTGGGGACTTTCTGCACCTGGTTGGCAACTGAGCAAAGCAAACATTGAACCAGATTTTGGCTTATGTTGATCCACCTTCAGGGTTATTCTCAAGTTCCCATTACCTTCTCTGTTCTGATTGATGACGTTCTATAAGTATTTTATGAGGTCCACAATATTTGCTAAGCTTCTTCATTAAGGAGGATGCTTTAGAAATGCAGTCTTAAAGTCATCACTGTGAGTTGGAAACCATAAATTTTTAAACACATAGGATCCAGGATTTTGAGCACTTAGTTGATTGTTAATTGGATTGATTGATTGGGTGTGTAAGCGTGAACAGCTTTTAATACGCTTATTCATCAGAAGCAGAGAGTAACTTTAATCAAAGAAGAAGCAGCTTGTAAGGGGCAGAGCTGAGAAGTTATGGACCTTTTGAAGGATTTGTGGGAGGGTGATAAAACATGGAAAGGAAAGCAGTTTACTTCGCTTGTACCCATTTTCATAAGGGGGGAGGCGGCAGTGAGGAAGAATTGCCAGTGATATCAACATCTTGGTGATGTGCTTTTGGTGTTCTGGGAGTGGACACTAGCAACTACTGGATGTTCTCTACCATTCATAGTTTCTTGCTAAGGTGCAAATGACACCGTTTTTAGACATAATACAGGGGGTCCTCAACTTATGATTAAAATTAACCCCAACATTTATGTGCTAAGTAAGAAATGTGTTAAGTGAGTTTTGGTCCACTTTACAACTTTTCTCGCCTCATTTGTTAAGTCACTGCAGTTGTTGAATTAGTAACACGATTGTAAAGTGAATCTGGTTTCCCCATTGATTTTGCTTGTCCGGAGGTCTCAAAAGGTGTACAGAGAAACACAATTTATTTATTGACAAATGGCTTCCAATGCCTGATTAATCTGCAACACAAAATATGGACTCACAAAAGAGCTGTACATATTAATTAACTGCTCAGTAGCAGATTTGTTGAAGGCTTCTGGCACCGTTAATGCAAATTATTTGACTCCGAGCAGCTTTTAATCAATCTTGTAATTCATACACCAGTTGATTATTATAACACGGTAAAATGAGGGTGAGATGTAGACTGAATTAGTTTGAATTAAGCACTCAGTGAAAACACTAAGATATATGCACTGTTATTAAAATTGCTATGGGAAGTTAGAAGTTTACTTCAACTGCAGAAGGTTGATCTTCCTGGTCTTGCTAAATCTATTTCCTTGCGTGAGTAAGGGTAAATGAAAATGGTCTCTCACCATTGGAGTCATCAGAAAGGGCAGTAATGAAAGTGTTCTCTTAATTTTCCAATTAACACCCTGCCCTTTTAATATCTTCAACTGCGGAGATGAATTAGTGCTACCGTATTTCTTGGCTGTCGCTTCTCCCCTCTTCCTCAGAAACACCGACTGAAATCCTGCTCCATTCCTGGCATGGAGACCTCTCTAAGCTGGAGAGCTTTAAAAGGTTTTTAATCAACATATTCACAGAGACCTTTGCAGAAGGAATTTTAAAAGGTCAAAGGAGAGTGTTAGATAGTCAAGATTAAAGCCCAACAGCTTTTTTTTCATACATGATACACCTTCGTAAAAGAAGGGGGCTTCAGTTGCAGAGTGGTGGCTACCATCTTGACATTTTTAACTCCTCCCCCCCCCCAAAAAAAATCACCAGGATGAAAATTGTGCAGGGTCTTTTGTAAGCATCTCACAAAGCAGCTAGTTTAAAGAAAGAACAAAACTTTCTTCTTCTTTTTTCTGTCTGACAGCGTTGTGTACCTTCTCCAGGTGCTGACAACGTGGAATACCAGTTTGCGGTGAATAATGACACCACGGAGTTTTCGGTGAAAGACCTGGAGCCCAACACCAACTATATCTTCTACGTGGTAGCCTATTCCCAGCTTGGAGCAAGCCGGACCTCCCCATCCATAAACGTGCAGACCTTGGAAGAAGGTTCGCAGAGTAGGAACTAAGAAGATCTACGTTGGGGTCCAACTGAAACTGGAGGTGTAAATAATCCAGGGTTTGCCTGATCACAAAGTGGTGGGATCCCACAAGATGCCCAACTATGATGAAATGGGACAGGGTGATTTGTGGTTTAGCATATTGAGTGAATTATTTATTTATTAGACTGATTTCTCACCCATCTCAGCCAGAGGCGACTCTGGGCACCTCAGAAACATTAAAAACCAATGTCCTAAAGTTTCTTTTTCCAAAAGGCAACTGGACTTCCTTGTTTGTTTGTTTGTTTTTTAAAACGTTTCGCTTCTCATCCAAGAAGCGCCTTCACTCTGTTCCGGTGTGTTCTATGGCAAAAAAAAGCACTGTATCTTCTTGAGCAGAACCGCTGTAACTCTGACAGTCCTTTTGAGGTGGCATGATCTCTTTTGTTGCTTACTTCCAGTTCCTGGTGAAGCCCCTCAGCTTTCCCTTTCCAGTACAACTCCGACTGACATCAAGGTGACATGGCTGCCTCTCCCTTCAGAACTGACCAACGGAAAGATCATTAAGTACAAAATTGAGTATGCTGCTCTCAAGGAAGGTGAGCAAGAGAAGATCTGAAGGCCCTATAATGTGGAATGGTTGGTTGTTAACCCTCTAGAACAGGAGTCTCCAAACTTGGCAAATTTAAGACTTGTGGAGTTCAACTCCCAGAATTCCTCAGCCAGCTATGCTGTCTGGGGAATCCTGGGCGTTGAAGCCCACAAGTCTTAAAGTAGAAGATTGTTCCTCAAAGTGTGGTGCAGGAACCCCTGGTATTCCTCTAAATGCCCCAAGACCCTACTCAGGGGCCTGTGAAATCGAAATTATTTGCTATCCTATGTCACTGTATAATTCAATCTTTTTAATACGATAAATATTGATCAGTGTAACCCATACAAACAAAATTATGGAATCCCACCTAATTTTTAAAAGTGGAAAAGAAAAAGTTTTAAGAAATGCTGCTCTGGAACAATTCCTTTCCCCTGGTGTCCACAAACTAAAAAGTCAATATGGTCAAAAAAAAAAAAGTCAGTGGGGCAATCGCAACGGTGTGAGCAAAGTCTGACAATTTCATATGGATCACCATCATAGCTGCCAATCTTCATCTTAACCCACCAAGACTAGGTTAGGGTGATTGGGGGTTTAAGACTGAGGGGATTCCAGAGTGCTGGGATGTCAAAAATTTAGGTGTGCTTCACTTGAAGCTTCTTTATTTCTGGGGTTGTATTTTAGGGATGAATCTGTCCGTTGCCTTAAGATGCAGGGAGGATTAGACAGATGAAGTTACATAAATAACGCTTGGGCTCTCTTTTTTTTCCCCTGTTAACAGACCTTATTTCTTCAACTGAGCTCAGTGGGAATGAAACACAGCTAGTGCTTTATGGATTACAACCAAATAAAGTCTACAAAGTTCGGATTGCAGCAAGCACCAGTGTGGGCTACGGGGCTCCATCAGAATGGACGCCGCATCGCACTCCAAATCGGGACAACCAACCCCATGGTGGGTGCCTATCTTCTTCAATCTCAGACCCTTCCAATTTTGATCCCGCTGGGCAGCTGGGCAGCGTTTCATAGCTTTGCTCTCCTTTTTTCCTAGTTCCCTTTGCCCCAACTGAGTTAATGGTCCAAGCTAAAATGGACTCGCTGTTGATAACTTGGCAGCCTCCACCCAACCCTGGCCAAATTTCAGGCTACAAGCTGTATTACCGAGAAATACCCACTGAGGAGTCACCCATGGAGATCCCTTCAGAAGGCCCAGGGAACCGTCTTTGGAATGTCGGACCCATAAAACTGAAGAAGAAAGTGAAGCAACATGAACTGACACAATTAGGTGAGCTTTCTGGAAGAGTCCATTACTCAGGGACTTGGGTGGATGGACCTTTCACTGAAAATGGATCAAAATGAACTGGTGATTCTCGGATTGATCTGTTTAAGTCTGTTTGTGGGGAGAAGAGATCTATGATATGTAATTGAGGGAAGTGGTTTTTTTTTCCTTTGAAAACATTTTGCTCCTCATCTGAGAAGCTTCTTCAGTTTTAACTGAATATAAATCCTTCCATTCCTCACCAGCTTCTTGAAGAGAAGCAACATGTTTTCCAAAAACGCCCCTCAGGAAAATCCAGTTGCCTTTTGGAACAACCTCCTGCTTAAGCAGGAGACCCTACACCAGGGGTTCTCAACCTTGGCAACTTTAAGACTTGTCTTAAAGTTGCCAAAGTTGAGAACCCCTGCCCTACACCATTTCAGGCAAGTGGCTGCGCAGTCTCTTAAAAACCTCCAGTGATGGAGCACCCACAACATCTGGAGGCAAGCCGTTCCACTAGTTCATTGTTCTCACCGTTGGGAAGTTTCTCCTTAATTCCAGGTTGTTTCTCTCCTTGATTGATTAGTTCTGGGTTGCTCTTCTCCTTGGTTAGTTTCCATCCATTGTTTCTTGTTTTGCCTTTTGGTGCTTGGAAAATAAGTTGAACCCGTCCTCTTTGTGGCAACCTCTCCAATACTGGAGTCCTTCTTTTCTCTAGATTGGCCATACACAATTCTTGCAACCGCTCTTCATATGTTTTAGCCTCCAGGCCTTTAATCATCCTAGTTGCTCTTCTCTGCACTTTTTTTTTTTAAAGCGCCTTAGGAACATAAGGGAAAAATTTAGAATTTACCCTTTTAACGAACCCTCTGGACAATTCTGGATCTTCCTCCCCCACCCCAATAGGCACCGGACCATTTCTCTCGTTATCCTTCTGTTCCCACAGCTGCTGACCTTATTTTAGCCCAGATTATTGTAAATATGAAAACCAGGTACAAACTATTCCTTCATCTGCTAGCATATTTGATGGCTTTAATGATAACACATTTCTTTCTTTCATTACGAGTTTACTATAGGGCACCACATCTTGAGCTTGTACTATGTTTATGTTCCCTATTGCGTGTCTGGGGATCATCCAAATGGGAATCTTTTCGTGTAGTAAATACTGATACTTCTTCCAGACACGCAACAGCGGGTTTCTCAGTGTGTGCTCCTTGAAGCTCTTATCCACCTTCTTGTCATACACTAAATATGCGTGCCAACCATATAGTAAATCATGCCCTTCAATATTCAGTATTCTGGCCTTCTGCGGTAGCTAAATCGGGGTTGAGGAAGACTTGCTGAAATGGGTAGGGAGGACGAAAAGGCAATTGAGGGCCGCCGGGACGACCCTGAGGAGGAAGAGGAGGAAGAAGAACTTGTGGATCCTTTAACAATTGTCAGGGAAGAGTGTGCAAAGATAGAACAATGTGCAAAAGCTCTGGAAAGTTTAGAGCAGTGTAATACTCGGGTATCCTCCAGATCTCAAACACTGGAAGAGTGTACAGAGGAGATCTTTGATTTCCTGGAAGCTAGAGATCATTGTGTAGCTCACAAACTCTTCTCCAAACTGAAATAAATCTTTATTCAATCATGTCAACTTCTTCATATCTGATGAAAACTTCGCAGTCATGTGACCTGCTTCTATGAAAGATTGATACTTTTTTGTTTGGTTATTGCATCATAGTACTTCTGTATTCTGTGGACGATTTGCAGTGTTAACAGTTTCTGTATATTTCCACATTAAACATTTACTGTAAAAAAAAAAATCAGTATTCTGTATAGACTACATACAAGAGAAACATCAATCAAAGAAAATGTATCTTGCTTATAGTTAAATCTTGATATACCGAGTGAAGAATGTTTACAAGTTTAAAATGATTGTATTAAGTTGAATAGCATTGAACTTGAATTTTTTCTTTGTTTACATTTACAAATATATACTTAAAAAAAAAATCCCTCTCTTGATCCACAGAGTGAGCAAGAGAAGGTTGTTTAAATGTGATTTCTCTTCCAGATGCAAATGTGGCCAGACCTTTTGATCCTCCCACTCCATCTTGTGCTTTTTCTGGTGGGGGAGGCCAGTTTTGGAAGGCAGCCCTCCCTTCCTTCTCCCCCCCTCCCCCCCTCCCAAGTCCTGCCCACAATGTAGTCAAAGCAAGAGTGATAGCATTGGCAGGGCTCGAAAAGGGCGTTTAAAGGCCGCTTTGTGGAGCTGTAAAGAGCTGGCTGCCTTGCACCACAGGCGCTGAATAGACACATCCTTAATTAGCAGGGCTTCATCAAGGAAGCTAATGAGGAGAGGTAGAGGGAAGACCGTTTGGGAACATGCTCCAAGAGAGAATGGCCCCATTTTCCTTCTATTTGTAAACTCTGGGCCATTCCAGCAGTTCTGAATAAGCAGATCCTTAAAAAAAGAGAGAGAGAGAAAAGAAAGGGAATTGGGTTATGGAACAGAGTTTAAAGAATATCTTTCAACAAGGCAGCAAAAAAAGGGAGAAGAAAAGAAGCAGCCGAAGGAAGAAACAGCCCTTTTGGCTGTCTATACACAATTGGCCAGAGTTGGCACTTGCTGATTTCCCCTCCCCCCCCTTGCCAAGCTCCTTTTTAACTGGCCTGGGGGGGGTTGCCTTGGGCAGCCTGTAGTGGTGCTGCAGCCTCGTGCAATTATTTAATTGGATTAAGAAAGTGGGGGGGGGGAGAAAGCTTGTCCCATTTCTATATTGGCAACAGGCAATAGAGCTCTCTCAATGACCCACTTCTGGATGAGATTGTGGAGTGGCCTTTTGCACCATTGACCCACAATTAGGGGACACCAAATTGCTTCCCGCTGAGGTTAAAGAAGAGCAAGGAAGATTCCACCAGCATCTGCATTTTGCTGGTTAGGCTGTTGGATTTGAGGCACCCGTTCAGTGCGGGCCATTGCTTGAATTGAAGTTCAGCCTTGTGAACTTTCAGCTCGGTGGGCTTCAATTCCCAGATTTTCCCCCAGCCAGCATGCTTTGAAATATTGCACAAATGCAGCATGGCTGGCTGGAGAATTTTGGGAATTGAACTCCACTCATCTTAATGATAATGCATAGGATAGAAAAGGTGCATGGGATAGAAAAGGTGGATAGAGAAACATTCTTTTCTCTATCACACAATACCAGGACAAGGGGGCACTCCCTAAAGCTCATAGCTAAGAAAGTGAGGACAAATAAAGGGAAATATTTCTTCACCCAGAGGGTCGTTGATTTATGGAATTCACTTCCAGAAGAGGTCGTGACAGCTGTCAGCCTTGACAGCTTCAAGGCAGGCTAGATAGATTCATGGATGCAAAGTGTATCGGTGGTGGTTATTAAAATGGATGTCCATGTGCCGCCTCTATGTTGGTTGAGGCAGGCAGGATTCCCTTGAGTACCATTTGTTTGGGGGTCAAGGGAAAGGGAGGGTTTTGCCTTCTCTTTCTGCTCAAGATCCCCATGTACAATTGGTGGGCCACTGTGTGACACAGAATGCTGGACTCGATGGGCTTTGGCCTGATTCAGCATGGCTCTTCTTATGTTCTTATAATAATAATAAAGTTGGAAGGGACCTTGGAGGTCATCTAGTCCAACTCCCTGCTAAGGCAGGAAACCCTACACCATTTCAGACAAATGACTGTCCAGTCTCTTCTTAAAGACTTCCAGTGTTGGAACATTCACCACTTCTGGAGGCAAGGAGTTCCACTGGTTAATTGTTCTAACTGTCAGGAAGTTTCTCCTTAGTTCTAGATTGCTTCTCTCTTTGATTAGTTTCCATCCGTTGCTTCTTCAGGCACCTTGGAAAATAGCTTGACTCCCTCTTCTTTGGGGCAGCCCCTGAGATATTGGAAGACTGCTGTCATGTCACCCCTCGTCCTTCTCTTTCTTAAACTAGACATACCCAATTCCAGCAACCATTCTTTGTATGTTTTAGCCTCCAGTCTTCTGATCATCTTTGTTGCTCTTCTCTGTACTCTTTCTAGAGTCTCAACATCGTGGTAACCAAAACTGGATGCAGGATTCCAAGTGTGGCCTTACCAAGGCATTGTAAAATGGTATTAACTCTTCATGTGATCTTAATTCTATCCCTCTGTTAATGCAGTCTAGCTCTGGGTGCCTCCATGTTACACATCTGGAGTGAGAAGCATTGCTGTATGGCCCTGCTTTTAATACTTCATGATTGATCTTTTTAATTTTGAAGTCGCAATTCCCCATTCATTCATTAAGAAGTGACTGAACAGCCAACTCTTGAGAATAAAAGTCCACATTCTGGATAGAGAGGACTACTGTTTTGAAAGAGGGATAAAAGAGGCCACCTATATACAAGAGAAACACCAATCAAATAAAATGTACCTGGCGTATAGTTGAGGCTGGACGCGAGGAGTGAAGAATGTTTACCAAACCAGACGTTTACAAAGACTAATACCTGTTGTTGTATGTTATGTTCTATGATGATTGCTTCTTAATATGATCTTATGTTTAATGTTGATTACTTTAATATTGAAAAAGCAGACTGAATTTTTACCCCAGGGTATTGAATTTCTACCTCAGGATCTTTAGTTAGGGATTATAAGAGATTGCACTACTACTGAGATGAATATGGTTCTGAATCTGGTCACAGCAAATGGATTGCGGGTGGGACAATACTGGAGGAAGCCAGAAACACCGCATTATGAGGTTAGGACTCTAAAAGTAATACAATTGGCAGAAATGGAGAAAAATTTAGACGCATTTGAAGTTGAGGCTTGAAGTGAGGAGTGAAGAATGTTTACCAAGTCAGATGTTTACAAAGATTAATACTTAGTGTTGTATTACAGGTTTTACGATGACTGCTTCATAATATGATCTTATACTTAGTGTTGTATTACAGGTTTTATGAGGACTGCTTCTTAATATGATCTTATGTTTAATGTCGATTGTTTTAATAAAAAAATTTTTTATAAAAAAATAAAAAAAATAAAAATAAAAAGTCCAACATAAAAAAAAAAAAGAGGCCACCTATGTTCAAACTGAGCAGCCCTCTCTTAATCGAGGTGGTGGGATACAACACCGTCTATCTCCTGTCTACAACACGGTCCTTTCCGGCAGTTCCAAGAAGATTCCACAGTGATTCACTTAACAACTGTGACAGGAAAGGTCGCAAAACGAGACAAAACTCACTTTACAATTGTCTCGCTTAGCAACATAAATTTTGGACTCAGCTGCGGTTGTTAGTCGAGAACTACCTGTGCTTGGTTTTCCAGCGGATGGCGAAAGTCCCTTCCAACTCCACATTTCTGGTTTTATGACTGGGCTGAGTAGGGAATCTACCACCACCAAAATTTAGGTCACTCTGAACCAAGGAGGATCATTTGGGGGAAACCAGATCAAGTCACCTTTGCATGGGTTGCAGATCTGTTGCATTTTCATAATTTCCCAACTAGCATGATGCCAGAGTTCAACTAAACTCATTTTTTCCCCCCTGGGTTTTGCCTCTTTTGTTCACTAATTGCGTCTCCGTTTTACTCTGTCCAGTCCCTGGGCACCTTTATGAAATCAAGTTGGTAGCTTTCAACAAACAGGAAGAGGGCTATGCGGCTGTGTGGAAAGGCAGGACCGAGCGAGCACCGGTAACAGCAGCTGGTAGGTATCTTCTTGTTAACTGCTGAATTAAAAAGAATATTTACAACTGCTTCAAACATAAGCTTAAGCCCGGGGTAGGCAACCTTGGCTCTTTTTTGACCCTGGCTTAACCTACTCAAAAAGTGAGCTTAAAGAACATTATTTGGTTGGCAGCTATTCGCTCGAGTTTAGAATGTTTAAAGCATACAATAGTTGGTTCTTCTAAAGTCAGTGATAAAATGATTTCCTTTAATGAGGAAATCCAGCTAACTAATGATCCTGAAGCTCAAGAGAGCCATGGAGGAAATAGATTTGGTTAAACAATATAAATGCACATATATATATATAGCTTTACTCTGAGGACACTGGCAGTGGACCAGCCAAAGCTAAGTTGTTTTTTAATATTGTAAAGAGTTGCTTTTATTGTTTTTTTAAAAATATTTTTAGCAATAAACTGGTTTATACCTCTCCCGGAGATCGAAGGAGATTTTGGGCTCAATTGTAGTCACAAGTTAAGGATTACCTATACAGTATTTAATGGTTGACTGTGTCTAACATGGCCACCATTTTGTAAGTGGGGAAGCCCATTATTATTATTATTATTATTTATTAGACTTATAAGCCGCTCTTCTCCAGGGGACCCAGAGCGGCTTACAACATAGATAAATAACAATCGCATTTAATAAGTCTAATATAAATTAAATTAAGATGATCATAAAGTTAAAACAATACCCCAAATTTTTTAATAAAAAACATTCATCCAACATTCAACACCAATCATTCCCAGATCTGCCGACACAAATAAGTTTTTAATTCTTTTCGGAAGGCCAGAAGAGTGGGAGCGGTCCGAATCCCCGGAGGGAGCTGATTCCAGAGGGTAGGGGCCGCAACAGAGAAGGCCCTTCTCCTGGGGCCCGCCAGCCTACATTGACTGGTCGACGGGACCCGGAGAAGACCAACTCTGTGCTCTCTTGACAGCATTCTGTTTTGTGAGAGTTCCCACAATGTCTGTTCTCTGAACGCCAAAGGAGAACAGCATTTGGTGTACAGAACCTCATGACAAGAAACCTAGCCTTATAAACAATGGCTGTAACTGATGCTGGTCCTTCCACACATGTATCCATAGCTCCAGATGTATTATTTCCTTCTCCTTCTCCTCCTCCTCCTCCTCCTCCTCCTCCTCCTCCTCCTCCTCCTCCTCCCTGATTATCTTCTCAGATCTTCCAGTTCAGAAAGGTCCCCCACCACCTCCTGGCCATCTCCATGTTGATTCCAATAGTTCCACAACAATTTGGTTGCGGTGGAAGAAACCCGACTTCACCGCCACGAAGATTGTCAACTACACAGTCCGTTTCAGCCCCTGGGGGTTAAAGAATGCCTCACTTGTGATGTATTACACAAGGTAGGAGCATCCTCAGCAGTGTAAGTGATCATCACAAGGATCGCGATACATTGCACAAATGAAGTCATTTGGGTCATGTCATGATGTCATTGTTGGGTCGTGGACAGTTGCAAGCAGAACTAATTTGGGGGCTTTTCTTACCAAAGAATTAAAAATGGACTTTTTTTCTTATTGGAACCATTCAGATCATTTTTTGAGGAGCATTCATGCTTTCTCTTTTATATTACACTGTTTATGGAGATTCTTAGTCATCCAGGTCTTGGTTGTCCCAAAGGTGCTTTTTCAAGAAGCAACGGGACTTTTTTTGTTTTTCTTTGAAGACCTTTTGCTTCTCATGCAAGAAGCTTCTTCAGTTCTGAAAAAAGCTTCTGGGGTGAGAAACGAAACGTCTTCAAGGAAAAACAAAGTCCAGTTGCCTTTACATTACAGTGTTTAGCTTTCTAAGTTGTTTTGGGATACTTTAAGATACTTTAATCTTTCCTTTCCTTTTATATAACC
This sequence comes from Bothrops alternatus, assembly GCA_034064705.1. Lineage (NCBI taxonomy): Eukaryota > Metazoa > Chordata > Lepidosauria > Squamata > Viperidae > Bothrops > Bothrops alternatus. The sequence continues at coordinate 700,415 of JARGCV010000275.1, read as the reverse complement.
CTGACTAGTCTTTCTAGATATCCAAGATCAACCCAGAGAAATCTCTTTGGGTAGTTGTCGGATTTTCTGGCCCACCAGATTTTAATCTGTTTTTACGTCCCGTCGATAAAATAACAGCTAAATCAGAAGCTGGTAAAGGCCCCACACTGGCAACTGAGACATTTCCTTCCCTTCCAGCTCTATCTTTCTATGACTTTGCCATTCAAAGGCTGCCAAAAATCTTGCCAATCTTTGAAGGACACCCACTCCTTTGATCACGGTTTCATCCTCTTGTGGGAATTTTTTTCTTCTTCTCCGTAGCTCTAAAGAAGATGTTCTTATTAGCGGACTGAAACCCTTCACAAGATACGAGTTTGCGGTGCAGTCCAATGGTGTCGGGATGGACAGTCCGTTTGGAAATGTGGTGGAGTGCTTCACCCTCCCAGACAGTAAGTCCAGCGGCCTGAAATGTTACCTGAGGATGGGAGGGGAGGGAGATGCAAAGGAGGATATTAATTTTAGTATTAGTGGAAAAGGTGTCCTCAAAAAAACCCCCCCGCAAGATTCTAGTCTTTGTTTTGTTTTGTTTATTACTTTACTTTACTTTACTTTACTTTACTTTACTTTACTTTACTTTACTTTACTTTACTTTACTTTACTTTACTTTACTTTACTTTACTTTACTTTACTTTACTTTACTTTACTTTACTTTACTTTACTCTACTCTACTCTACTCTACTTTTATTTTTAGATAGACAGACAGACAGACATGTAGTAGTCTTACTAGATATTTTGTTCATATATGGCCCTAGGGCTGGATTGGATTTGATTGGATTGGATTTAGGAAGGAATCTGGGAACGGGGGAAAGAGTGTCAGAGGTTCACCCAGCTCCCCTTCTGCTTGCTTGCTTTCTGTCTCCTGTTGCTTCTGCTGCTCTCCTGTAGGGCCCTCGACTCCCCCCTCTGATCTGCGGCTACACCCTATCAACCCATATGCGGTCCAGCTTCACTGGTGTCCCCCCTTGGAACCGAATGGCATCATTGTGGAATATGTCATCCTCTACAATGCCAACTGCACCGAGCCGGATGAGATGTGGACTCTGTTGACCAAAGAGGGTAAGATTGTGTCTGCCAATGCACAAAGACATCCAAGGTTGTCTGCAAGAGGAGGGGGTGTCCAAAATTCAAGATGTTGACCACAATCCTGCAATCGAGCTCCCACTCTTTCTTTTGTTAAGTTTGATGAAAAGAACAACTAGGGTTGACACACTAGCAGTGTTCCAATGTCTCAGAGGCTGCCCCAGAGAAGAGGGAGTCAAGCTATCCTCCAAAGCACCTGAAGGCAGGACAAGAAGCAACGGATGGAAACTAATCAAGGAGAGAAGCAGTCTAGAACTTAGGAGAAATGTCCTGACAATTAGAACAATTAATCACTGGAGGCTTTTACGAAGAGATTGGACAGCCATTTGTCTGGAATGACCTAGGATTTTCTGCCTGAGCAGAGGGTTGGGCTAGAAGACTTCCAAGGTTCCTTCCAACTGTGTTATTCTGTCATATTTTTTTTATGGGCATCACTTTTTTGAGCTCCTCCCTGCGGACATCCCTGGGGAGCATCGGTCTTCTGGGCAGAAAGAAAACAGCTTCAACTTGCAGCAGCAACCTTGGGGCTGGAATATTGGGATCTGATACCACATCCAGAATTCCTCTTTTCTTCAGGCAGTACTTTCAGCGCTGAAGTTAACGGACTGGAGAGCGACACCAGATATTTCTTCAAGATGGGAGCCAAGACAGTCATAGGATCGGGACCCTACTCTAGTGTGAAAGATGTGCAGACCTTGCGGGAGGGACTCACAGGTAATAGATGCTGGCTTCTTTTAAAATGGAATGGAATAGAATAGAATAGAATAGAATAGAATAGAATAGAATAGAATAGAATAGAGCAGAGCAGAGCAGAGCAGAGCAGAGCAGAGCAGAGCAGAGCAGAGCAGAGCAGAACAGAACAGAACAGAACAGAACAGAATAGAATAGAATAGAATAGAATAATGGGATAGAATAGAATAGAATAGAATAGAATAGAATAGAATAGAATAGAATAGAATAGAATAGAATAGAATAGAATATAGAGAATAGCATAGAATGGAATAGAATAGAATAGAATAGAATGGAATGGAATGGAGTGGAATGGAATGGAATGGAATAGAAACACTGCGGTATGTCTTGACATGGAATTGACACCATGGGGACCCAGAATCAGGTCCCTTCTCAGCAACAAAAGTTCATGGGGAGGGTTTTAATCAGTCCCTCCCTCCCTCTCTCTCTTCTAGGAGGGTTGTTAGGGGGAAGAAAAAGTCTTCCTCTCTTCTTCCTCCTTTTCATGTTCTCCTTTGTCCTTTACCTGCAGATATCTTAGTTCATTCTGTCACCGGGGTCACGGTAGCAATTTGCCTGCTTTGTATTGTCTTCTGTGCCTGCGCTAGCTTTCGCAACAATAACCTGAGGTAAGTTGTGTTTCAGTGTTGCCTCCAACACATGAGCCCAGTTGTCTGCCTTCTCTTCTGCCCGCTACCTGTGTGCCAGGGTGAACGTTGTTAAAGAATTGGGAAGTGTGGAATGGATGACACCCTATCAAGATGGGGAGGGATCATTTTATCTTCAAATGCCCCCCGTGTGAAAACAAGGCCACCAAGCAGAACAATAACTGTCTCCTTCCTTTCTGCAGGAAATCTGTGCCTGGTTTGGATTCCCAAGTTCCAGGAAGCCATATGTATCACCACCGGAACCGGCAGGCAGCAGCGCCCCTATCAGTGATCCCATCAACTTCTCATGAAATGGAGTCCCTCATGGCTCCCCTCTCGGAGGGTGCCCCCTCACCTCCGAGCGATTGTGCAGAGCTGACTGAAGCCCATGGTCTCATCCGTGCTAGTCCTCTGGAGGACAATGTGGGCCACATTCCAATAAAGGTAAGGTCAGGATCCTTTCATCGTGTTCTATGGGAACCCATTCTTCTTCTGGAGAGGTAGATCCTGTAGATTTTTGTATCCCCCTCATCACCACCCCAGCTCTTGTGAGTTCTCTGATTCTTCTTTGACTTTCTCTGGCCAAGTTGTTTATCTTCCAGGAGACTTCCTTTCCTCCCAGCTTAGTTCTTCCTAGAGTTTGTCGGGAGCATTTCATTTCATGAGGGAATGTTTAATTGGCCTAATTTACCTCATCTGTTTATGTTTACCTTTGTACCCTGTGGAGAATTCATAAGGTAATTATGGGATTGACTAAAACAAATGTGAGAGGAGCCGGTGGGATTTCCCATTTGCATCCCTCACCCACCCCTAGTTCCTCAGCCGACACGTCACCTCAGGAGAAGAAGCAGTCAGACTGGAAGCTAGGGAAACTAATTGGTGGATGCTTAACATGGAACACAGAGTCATAGGACTGGAAGGGACCTCGCAGGTCTTCTAATCCAACCTTAAGGCAGGACACCTTATACCATCCCAGACAAATGATTGTCTAATCTTTTCTTGAAGACCTCCAGTAATGGAGCACTCACAACTCCAAGAAGCAAGCTGTTCTGTTGAGTAACTGTTCTCACTGTCAGGAAGCTTCTCCTTCGTTTCACGTTGGATCTCTTTAATGACCTTCCACCATGGAAATGTCCTCAAATAACGCTGGGTCCCTCTGCTAAGAAAAGGAGATGAGCACTGCCCCCTAAAGACAGACATGACCGGACAGCGAAACCTTTACAGGAGTGGCCCCCAACCTTTGGGGAACCAAGGACCGGTTCCATGGAGAAATAATTTTCTGCGGACCGGAGGGGACGTGGTTTTGCATGTTGCCTGCATCCCACAGATGGAGCTTCGCTTTTTTGCACGGCCCGGTTGCTGGCATGCTGCGGACCAGTACTGGTCCACGGACCGGGGGTTGGGGACCCCTGCTTTACAGTACCTATTATAACTTCAGATGGTTGTTCAAATGAATGGTTGAAAGTCAAGCCCTACCTGTATTGCCTTCAACTGGCCCTGCCCCCCACTTTCTTACCCTCCTCCCCACTCCTTTTCCCATTTAAAAGGTTCGCTGATAACTTCCAAGTCCAGCATTTACAAATGTACTAAAAGCACAAATGCACACACCGACTCTAAAAGCAGTAGGTCCTGCCTGCATCTGCATAGCCACCAGAGGGAAGCAAATAGACTGCTGAAAGTTGAAAGTTGACCCACTAAGACATGTTGGTGTGCTGGTGTGTGTTTGTGTTTATGTCTATCCTGCTTTTTGCACTTTGCGGGGACAAGCACGAGACTTTTCCACCTTGAAAGTTCTTTGCAAGCACATATACACCATCTCCTCAGTGGCTGCATTTCTTTTTTTAAAAAATGACTTCTATTTTTTTAACTTAGCAGAACAGGAAAAGGGAAAAGAAATAGAAAGTAAAACCAGACAAACTACCATCTATACGAAGACTTCTCATACATGTATATACTGTATTTATCTATCATTTTTGAACAGTGACAATCTGGTTACAGTACCCTTCTGCCTTCAATTTTTCAATTGTATTACTATCCATTATCCTTGAAGAAGTTTTTGAGTTACGAAATGAAGCAGAAAATTATCAACAGTCAGGAACCATCGTTTTTGAGTTACGAAATGAAGCAGAAAATTATCAACAGTCAGGAACCATCGATTTTATACCACTTTCCAAAGTATTTTACCCCTTCTCCACCAATTCAAGATGCAGGTGCTTAACTTTGAAACTCTAAATTCTTTGAACGCTGAATACCTGAATTTTCTTATCTCAGTCTTCCTTTCTAATCAAGTTGTATATTTAAAGTCTCCTGCTGAAGTTGTTCTTTGAGTATCTTCCAGAAATACAATAGTTGTCAACTAAAGGAAGTGAAAAAACTATAATGTTGTTTTGAGTGGGTTTTCCAGATGCCATGTTGAGTTTTTTCTAGCCCAAGCCTTTTTCTTCATCCAGATCTGTTGTCTTGGGATCTTTAGAATGAAGTTGTGATTATGTTGTTGCATATTATGCTGAGAACTCTTGTAAAGCACTGTAAAATTAAAATCAGAAGGAAGAGCAAATAAAATAGCCTTAAGCAGATAAATACAAGTATGGGATTAGAGATAATGTGCCTTTTCTTTTTATTCTGCAGCCTCCGTGGGGGAAATCTCTGAACAGCTGGACAAGCGGCATCGCTGGCTACGGAGTCTCAATTCCAAAAGAGCCCACCATGGCTTTGAATGGATCACTGAAGATGGTCTCCAATGGAGGACAGAAGCTCTTGTTGCAAGCTCTGGTTTACGAGGTTATCACGGTGTGTATTCCCAGCAGGAAGACATATTTTTTTTTTGTCCATAAGGGGAAGGAGACCCACCACTTAGTTAAAAGACTAACATTACCTAGGGAGAGGGTGAAGTTGTGTTAAGGCGCTCAGCTTCACTTATAATACTGGTTGTCTGATTTATCGTGCTTTGAGCAGAGCACTGCACTCTTTGCAGGAGCTGTGCATCATTTGGTTGTTTCTGCTCTGGATTTTGTGTATGGCCCATCAAAATAAAATAGCAAAATAAACTCCCACCTCCTGATGGTTTCCTGGTATGCTAAATAGGGGGATTCTGAAGGTAGACTAGTCACAGCTCACCTGGCTAAGAATTATGGATGTTCTAGTCCAAGCAACTATAAAAAATGTCAGGTTAGGTGCATTAGCAGCTTTCTCCTATGTCTATCTTATGCTTCCTGGGTAGGCCCACTTTGAAACATGTTCTTGCTCACTCCTGTCTGAAGCAGTGATGCTTCAGATAGGAAGGTGGTGCAGAGGGTGGTGAGGACAGCAGAAAAGATTATTAGCCGTTCACTCCCTTCCATCCAGGCCTTGCTTGAGCAGGGTCCACAACATTGTCTGGGACAGTACACATCCTCTTCATAGACCTGTTTTCCTTGTTACCTTCTGGAAGGGGGCTCCATGGTATCCGAAGCAGAACGTCCAGATTGAGTCACAGCTTTGTTTCACACAGTATTAACCTTGTGAACTGTAAAGCTTCCTCTTGTTCAAGATGGACAGTGATTAATACTTATATGTTACTTATATGTAAGAGTGTAGGTGTATACATATGTTGTATATAGTATGTTTTTAAATGAGTGTTATGTTTGTGTACACTTGAGAACAAGCAATTAAATTTCATTTTCAATGTTTGCCGTTGTGCCCACAGGGGGGAAAATGACAGTAAAGGTTATTATCATTAAATTGGGATTTTTGTTCTAACAGGGAGTTGGGTTTGTTGGTCTCAGTGGCCACGTCCATCTGTACACTTCTAAGAATCCTTGTTGTTGTTTTTTACTCCTAAGAATGAAGCAAAAAAGGAGCACCCGCCCAGTAGCCTCAATCAACTGGAAGCTGAGGTCATTGTCCATTCGGATTTCTTAGCCTCCAATCGAGATTGTGGTTCCCAACTCCACATGCTGGACCTGGAACGGACTCCCTGTGAGGATGGTGAGCCAGAACCATTCCCCATGGAAGACCTACCTGAACAGGTTTCTTATACCTCCTCTCAGCAGGATCTCAGTGTTATATCCTTGGACCGAGATGACCAGAGTGAGCCTGAAGCAGCTGATACGTTGCTAAAGATCAAGAAAGAGGCTTGCCAAAGAGCTTCCAAATCACATGGAACAGATGGAGGGCTCCCCCAATCTGGAGGGAGTGGGGATTCTGAATCATCTCACAAAGGGGAAGTGGACACACAGCCCATCTTGTGTGATGCTCTTCCCACAGCCCAACCACAAGGCCTTCTGCGTGGTGGCCTCGCTAGTATAACTGACTCGCCTTTGGGGTTTGAAAATGCAGCATGTGTCCACCACCTTTGATGAGAGCTTTGATTAAATTCTCAGCCATGGCAGAGCTAGGAGAAATGTAATAGCTATTAAGACTTAGGCCTTCATGGCACTAAATAGCCTCCTAACTCACGGTTTGGAAGGGAAGGGTATTAGCTTCCTGTGGTTTTATAAGGAGGACCTTCCTCCCACTGAGTATTGTGTTCCGCTCTCTCTCTCCTTTCTTCCCAAGCCACTCTGCATCGGCTACTGAGAATCGGTGAACTTCATACCAATCATGAGTTAATGTTGTGTTTCACAAGATCCAGGAGTAGGCAGCATAAGGCCCATAGGCCTCTTTCCAGCCCACCGGCTACATACACCATTTTACTACCAGGCTGCAGCTGTCACATAACCAGTTGCTTTGAGAGGAAGATTGTTTCATGAGACATCATGAGGTTGGTCCTGGAGCTGATCTGCTCTTCTGAATGGTGTATCAGATCTTAGGCGCCATTCTTCTGCATCTCCAAAGGGTGAAATGAAGCAGAGATGGGGAGCAATAAATCAGATGGCCTTAGAAGATTCCATAGAATCCCTTGTTCTGCTTTTGTAGGTGCTGATGTAGGACTAAAGCCAAAGGCAATTTTTTTTGCCAACACTGTTTTCCTAAAAAGACACATCAGTCTCCAAAGACAACACAGTCCATCATGAACTGTGAAAAAAATAAATTTGCATTAGGCTAATATACATTTGTATTTTTGCAAGGATCTTTTGGTTAGGATAATTGTGAAAATATTTTCTTTCCCAGGTCTCAAAAACCTATCAATTTTGTTTGACTGAAACCATCAAGTCATTTTTAATTCCCTTCAAAATCACTGCCAGTCTCTAGGCGAAGACTGTTTCCACACAATGCACCAAGGCAAAGTAGGGTTTGTTCATTTGTAGCTTAAGCATGTTGAGTGACCCCCCCACCCCACCCTTATGGTGTATAATCCATAGGTTATCGCTGAATGTGGCTTGCCAACCTAGCTAGTTTAGTTAGCAAACTCTGATAGAGAATAACTTGGCTTAGCATGTTGTGTGAACTCAGGCACTGAATAAGAGGGATATTCTCAATTGCCTAGCTATTTTCTTTACTATTAGCTTCGAGATGGTTAGAGGTTTAGCTAAACACTCAGTAAATACATCAATCTTGTCAGCTTCCTGCTAGCATGTTCTGGCATTGTAGGTTTGATGCAAAGTGTGGCTAGTGTAAATCACATCAGGACAACCCTGCAGGTGTATTTTGCATCAGATGTGCGTTAGTCTCCCAGAGATGCGTGAGAGATGGACTATCACTAGGAAACATGTCATGCAACCACTGTGTTTGTACCTTAGCTCCAACAAGAAAAGAACTGAAGGCTTTCTTTATGATTTGGTCCCATTTTTTGGCCAGTGTTCCCCTCTAATCAAGCTGCTAAGTTATGAAAAGTAGCGTTGGTGCTGCAGTGAAAAACCTTCAGTCCAATGGCATTCTCTTGAAATAAGCATGATGTGGAACATAATTTACATTCCCCCCAATTCTAAAGGTGGACCATCTTGTATGGACCCTCTTTCAGTGGTGAAGTTTTTAAAAAATGATACATGATTTAGATTCAGGAACAATGCAGTGGACTGTCTCTACTTGTCTTAGACTTGAGGACCCCACTATTGATACTTTTCTTGTTGCAATAATGTATGACCCATTGTGTAAATCCATTCCCCAGAGATTAGCAGAGAGTCCTCAGCTGGGGAGCAATCTTGGAGTGGCTGCCGGAAAATGTGGAAAATGTGGACGTTGTAATCTTTATGAGTAGTGTGAACCTACTCATTTGGTTGATTTTATTAGCCATGGTTAAAGAAACATGGCTGAGGATGATGCAAATACCACAGGCTTTCCTCCATCATCTGGTTAAGAAGATTTGACCCTCATGGAAGTTCCTTGTTGTGGCTTCAGTCTGCAAGACACTGAAACAATTAACCTGCTTAGGCTTTGAGATAGGCCTGGAGCACACCATACACTAAGCCAAAATCAAACTATCTGAATTAGCCACGTATGTTCAGCCAGCCACTTGGTTTGTAAATCATGCTTTATAACCAGCCTCTTTTTCCAAAGCCAACCAACCACTTGTGGATTCTTCCATACACCATGGTGAAGCAAGCTTTGGTGGATCTTGCAAACCTAGCCTTATCATTGTGGTCCAAAGTGGATTGGACCCCTTCAGACTGAGGGGCTGTTGAAGATTAGCCCTCTTTCTGTGGAATCTTTTGAAGAACTAGACTCAGCCATGTTTGTAGAGATTCTCAGTCATCTAGGTCATAGTTGTCTCAAAGGTGCTTTTCTAAAAGGCAACTCAACTGTTTTTTCCTTGAGGAAGAGGAAGAAGAAGAAGAAAGAAACGTTTTGCTTTCCTCCAAGAAGCTTCATCGGTTCTGGCAGGATGGTGGGGGCTATGGAGGGATTCAACCATGGTTTTCCATTCTGATGCAACCCATTTTCTCAACCCCGGAGGTTCCTTTCTTGGAATGCAGCATTTGTTTTTTTTTTTAAAAAAAGTGGTGTTGGCTTTTTCCCTCATCTCTTTGGGGTTTCTGTCACAGATCTTGCTTCTGTGGCGTAACATGACTCTTTTGTAAAGTAGGCGCTGCAGTTTCTTATTACACACTCTGCAAGTGCTTCTAACAGCTTGTTACTGAAAACTTGAGAAGTTTCTTCAGCCTCCAGGGTTGTTGCCTCACCAATCTGTGCATTTAGGTTAAGAGGCTATTGGGGACTTTCCCCACAACAGCCCCATTGAAGTGACTGGGATCTACGCAGGATTCCCATTCTTTGCATTCGATTTGCAGGAGACGTTTCTGCCAACTTAGGCCTCTGAATTCTTGTACCTAATATTTTTTAGGTACTGGATCTGTCTCTTCCCTCCTTTTTTAACGTATGACAATGTATTTTTTAATTTCTTCAGAGCATCTTTATATTATTTAATTTTGTATAAAAGAGAGGAAAAAAATAATAGTGTGTGTGTGTTCTAGCGTAGCCTCTTTACACCTCTTCTCCACTGTGTCTTCCCCCTTCCCCTTAACACAACTACCTCATGCTGGTGTTTTTTTTGTTTGTTTGTTTTTTAAATGAAAATAAAGCAGTAGATTTTGCTCTTTGGTCATACTTTCTTCTTTCTTTTTGTCTCCTGCTTTAAATGCCTGTAGAATTCACTGACACAGGTGATGATAAATGTTGCTAAACAATATCAGAAATGGCCTGGTTTTTGTTGTTGTTGTTTTTTAAAAAAAATAATGATCGAAACACAGTTAATACGGTAGCAAGACATTTAGATTGCAGGGAGATGTTTTGTGACTTTGGAGGGTCCAGCAACACCTTCTCCAACAGAGCCAGGTTGAGGCCAAAATGCCTTAAGCACAGCCCAACAATGGTGTCCCTTGGGATTTCCATTTACTAAGGACCAGACATTAAAGCTCAATAAATGCTGAGAACGAAGAAAGAGTTGAGGGCATGATAGCTAGAAACTCTGTGATGCACCCTTCCCTTGAGGCCCTAAGCATGTTCCTTAATGGTTCATCCAAGGTTGTCTTCATCTTAGAAAAAAAGAGAATTGGGCATTAGGTTGGTTCAGGGGTAGGCAACCTTGACTCTTTTATGACTGAGCATAGCTGGCTCAGGAATTCTGGGAGTTGAAGTCCACGAGTCATAAAAGAGCCAAGGTTGCCTACCCTGGTTGATACAAGAAGATAAATCCAATTGGAGGTGATACTCCTGCCCCAAGACCATTACTCCAAATTTCAGCCAAATCACCTTTAGATCCAAAGCTAAGTGTCAGAGGCCTTGCTCAAGAGTTGGCCATTAAATGTCCATCAAGGTGTGTGTGTGTGTGTGTGTGTGTGTGTGTGTGTGTGTGTGTGCACAAGATCATAGTTTTTAAAATGTGCCATAATGATCTGAATGCATTAATAGACATAAGGGCTCTTGTTATTTCGGTGGGCTTAAGAACAAGTTTATTGTAGGAAGCGAAGTGCATTTCATCATAAAACTCAGAAGTCTACTATCACTTTTTCAGAGTGACACATTTTATTTTGAGTGGAGCTAACAGAAGCTAATGCCTTTTAATAAATTCAGAGCATATGAAAAGGTGTTAGCAAAAGCCCCATTTTAATCATTAATATTTTATTTCTGCTTTTCCTCCACCTTTCAAAAAATTAAAGTGATCTGAAGAGACTGCCACTTTTCACTCATTTCTGTTATAGCTTTGTTTTGTTTTGTTTTGTTTTGCTTTTTGATTGAGAAAATCGAACATTGGACAAATGTTTAAAAAGTAGAGAACAAGAAATCATGTACCCTGAATAAAAACAAATGGTAAAAACAATGTTTAAAATGTACGGAGATTTCCACATACGTAAATATGGATACATTTGTTATGTTAAAAAGAAATACACCTTCTTTAATATCCATGTTCAACATTTCTACTCAGGATAGCTTTTGCACAACAAAAATCTCGTGGGGGGGAAATGCTGACTGCATTTGAATAAATCATGGATGTTTAAAGATATTATACTTGACTATGTCCCGTATCCTGGGTTGCAGGGGTTTTCAATGTTACTAAATTTGACCAATCCAATTAAATGCACTTCTTCAATTTCCAGTATTCTATAATTGCAAAGTTTTCAGGCAGCGTCACAAACAAATCAGTTTCTCACGCTGCATGAACAAAAATGCATTAGAAAATATGAACAAATAAACCAATAGCAGAATTAGCTGTGAAATACATTTTTCCAATTTCTTGAAATCCTTTGAACTGAAAAGAATGAGTTAGGTTTTGACACACACGAGTGTTTGCTTACAACTCTGACAACGACCTTTAGAAAAGCTCCAATTTATACAGGGTATTTCATAGTTTGATGCCCCCATGTGATCTTTAATGCCAGTTCATGAAACTGCTGAAGCAGATTTTAAAAGTGTGTTGTGCTATAATCCGTTCCAATGAGATTCCTTGAGTTCAAATCTCAGTTCATTTTCTGAAAGTTCTGTAGGGCTTCACCATAACATCAAAAGAGATGATAGATAAGAGATGATAAACATGATAGAAATACAGATGATAGATAACTGATAGATGGAAAAGACTAGATAGAGAGAGAGAGAGAGAGAGAGAGAGAGAGAGAGAGAGAGAGAGAGAGTTTGATAGATAGATAGATAGATAGATAGATAGAGAGAGAGAGAGAGAGAGTTTGATAGATAGATAGATAGATAGATAGATAGATAGATAGATAGATAGATAGATAGATAGATAGATAGATAGATAGAAGACAGACAGACATGATAATATTACAAGGGATTCTCTTAAATTTAATTAAAGGTAATATGTACAGTATTAGCCTTCAAACATTGTTCTAATCAAAATGGACAAGATCTAGTTAACATACTAGCAATTATTTAACAAATGGTTTGAAAGCAAGTAAAAACAGCTATAGATCATTCTGCAAGGAAAAAAAATGTACTAATCATTTTGCAACATTAATTCAGCTGTGACCTATTTCTATCAATAATCAAGCCCCTTAATTGTGTAACATCCATTATCTTCCCATTCTTCCTATTAAATATATAAATACCCACATGTTAAAAGTTGATCTTAAAAAACAGGAGAAAAAAAACAGTCAAAAATCATTTCACTGAGATAATTGGTTGGGTTTGCATTGTTATGATCTTTTCAGCCACAGTTTAATTTCTAATTCATACTGCAGTGCCTGGAATTATACCATGCCACAAATGATCATAAACCACAAACAAATTTAACCCAGCTAATGCCTCTGTTATTAAGTTACTCCTTAAAAAAAATGATGAAATGTATAACTCATGCTAAGCAACTGCCTATTGTCTCTAAGCCATGCTTCCCAGCTTAGCATAATGACTGCTTGCACAAAACATGAATTACCTCCATGTATGAACCCCCTTGGTATAGTTCACCCAAGTCAATAAGACAGTAGGGGTGACTTGTTCTGGATAGATGTGCTGTGTTTACATAGTTGTTAAGTCTTTAGATTAGGGGTTCCCAAACTTGGCAAATTTAAGACATGTGGACCTTAACTTCCAGAATTGCTGGCTGCGGAATTCTGGGAGTTGAGGTCCACATGTCATAAAGTTGTCACATTTGGGAAGTCCTGCTTTAGATCATGCTTTGTGGACCGCTAATATTTCTGGTATTCTGGTTGATAGAGGTAAAAAGCCCTTTTTTGAGATTCGCAAAGCCAGATGCTTAAGGTCCCCCCTTCACCTTCTCATCCCACATAGAAAAAAACCCTTATCTCTTCCGATAAGCTCTCAGAATCCATTTTATTTCAAGGTCTTCTGTCATGTCAGACCAAGTTGTCCTGTCTAAGCATCCTTGTAGGAACAAGGACCATTAAAAATCAACTAAATTCCATCAAGCTTTTCCCCCCAAATCAACTTTGGATTATTATTTTTAAAAGGAAACCAGATAGAGTCCATTCAGGCTTGGCTAACATTCACCTGTACAGATAACATAGTTCCCAGGTAATCTTTTTGTAAATTGCAAAAATGTGCCATCTTGGTCTTGGAGACCCTAGCTGTTTTATGGAGTGGTGAGTACAGCTAGTGGGTAGCTTCTTACATTATGGTGAACCATAATGGTGGTTTATTTGATTTGGGTTAGCCTGTGATACAGACCTGACTATTGTGAGTTGGAAATCATGATTCTGGCTTACAATTTAGCTAGTTGTGATTTATTTAATTATCCACTATTAGCAAAACAATGGCTTGTGTGATGGCAGAACTCACAACTGGGTGTTCCTGTTCATCTGTCAGGCTCAAACCATCAGGACCATAGGTTAAGTTGCAGTTCAGAGCATTTATTGCTCAGACCTATACCCAAGAATCTATTCAACTAAATTTCAACCCTAAATTGTCACCAGATAAGTATCAATGGAATTCAAGAGGGATTGATTAGACCATTTGTGGGAACATAATGATTCTAGACCGGGCATATCAAACTGCCAGCCCACGGGCCAGATGCATCACACCAAAACTGCGCCCACCCTATTGCCGGCAATGGGGGAAAAGTCCCGATATGTAGCACGATGTCACGTGGTGTTGCGAGTTTGACGTGCCTGTTCTAGACTGATGACTCATTTAACTACACTCCTCAGTTCTGCCTGCTCTTCTACATCAGCTCCATTAAGCCCATTGCTAATATTGACAAAGTACTCAAGAGTGGCCTTTCTTATTTGGGTGGAATGTAATTATAGCCTCCTGCACGAGCAATACTTTCCCCCTCTAAAAGTAGCAATTGTTGCATTTTCTGCATTTCATTCCCTTTCCTCTGGTTTTTCGACTAATTACCCATCAAAGTGCCTCTAATGCAGTTGGAATGGTTATTGCCAGCTTGGGTCTAATCTGTTAGTGACAAGGGAGTGGAATTCAGTAGCCGTTCTGTGGAGCGAACTGTTTTGCTTGGCTATCTCCATTAAGGGAAGGAATCTGGTTTCAATGTTTGGTAATCCCTTGTCCGAAACGGTATTGTATGTCCTCTCCTGAAGACTTTGGCTCCTTTATAATTAGAACTGAGATTGAAACTAGATGACCAAAGAGAATAACCCATAAATGCATCGTTTGTAAGTATGAATACTTAAAAATATTCCGATTGAAAAAAATGTGCCTGTACAGTATCTGGAAACTCTCTTATATAAGATCAGGCAAATAGGCTGAACCACCAAAAGGCATTAAGGGTAACCTTGTGCAAGGGAAAATCCTTTGTAGAACATAAAGTAAGAGGATTGGAGGGGACCTTGGAGGTCTTCTAGTCCAACCCTCTGATCACGCAGGAGACTGTATACCATTTTGGATAAATGGCTACCCAGTCTCTTCTGGAAAACCTCCAGTGATTTTTGCTGAACACTATTGGTGCACATAATGAAATAATGCTGCTTGAAGGGTTGTTGTTTTTTTACTTATAATATGCTGTGGATCCTTCTGCGTGCCTCTTTAAGTTCCCACTGGATAGGGACCTTCCCAAGTGGCCTTCTTTTCCGCTGATTGTTTCCCCCCCTTGGTTTTTCTTTCCAGTCACTTTTTGTTTGAAACCAACCAGGTAATGAAACTCAGAAAAGTTTTGGTTTTATTGTGGGATGCCCAGCGAAACATCTGCAAAGAGGGGTGCCCCCATCTGGGAATCTCTGCACCCTGGGAAGGCCAAAGGTGCTTTTTCACAAGGCAACTGGACTTTGTTTTTCCTTGAGGATGTTTCGCTTCTCATCCCAGAAGCTTCTTCATTTCTGACTGAATGGCAGAGGATGGGAGGCTTTATCTTCCTTGCAGTCTCCACAGACCTTCCTGGGAAGGATACTTTGTTGTTGTTGTTGTTGTTAGTTGCGAAGTTGTGTCCCACCCATCGCGACCCCATGGACAACGTTCCTCCAGGCCTTCCTGTCTTCTACCATCTTCTGGAGTCCATTGAAGCTCACGCCTACTGCTTCAGTGACTCCATCCAGCCATGTCGTCCCCTTCTTCTCTTGCCCTCCATCTTTCCCAGCATCAGGCTCTTCTCCAGGGAGTCCTTCCTTCTCATTAGATGGCCAAAGTACTTGAGTTTCAACTTCAAGATCTGGTCTTCTACAGAGCAGTCGGGGTTGATCTCCTCTAGGACTGACCGGTTGGATCACCTTGCAGTCCAGGGGACTCGCAGGAATCTTCTCCAGCACCAGAGTTCAAAGGCCTCCATTCTTTGGCGCTCAGCCTTTCTTACGGTCCAACTTTCACAGCCATCCATTGCAACTGGGAAAACCATGGCCTTGGCGCACTTTTGTTGGCAGGGTGGTGTCTCTGCTTTGAAGATACTTTGCCTCCCTCCAAGTCTGGTGTGTGTGTGTCTCACCTGGACACCAACCTGGCCCAACCACCAGATGGGCAGGCTTGCAGTTCCCATTATCTCTATCCAGCCCAGGCACATGGGAACTGGAGGCCTGACCAAACAGCCACTGTTCCAGTTTTTCTCTGGTACTAGCTGGGTTTCCAGCCTCCTCCGAGCAAGGGAGATGGGTCTGCACCCTCGCTCCGGGTTCGGCCTGGCATTGCCCACCTCCCCAAATCTGCTCCCTCCAGGCCCTTCATCTCCCCCAGCCCTAAGCAAGACCCCCCCTGGCCGAGGAGGGGTGGGGTGGGGTGGTGGTCTGGGGAGTAAAAAGAACCAGGCGCACCCCATGCCCGGCTGCACGTGCGCGTGGAGGGGGTGTGGGTGTGTGTGTGGGGGGGTCGGCTTTTCTTTGCGCCGCCTTTCGCCCCCCCCCCGTCCCTCCCTTCCTCCCTCGCTGCCCAGGACGGTGCGCGCCGTTCGGCTGGTCCAGGAGCCCTTGGAGCGCGGGGGGGGGAAGGCGGGGGGGGCCGTCCACTTGCCCCGCCGGCCGTTGCTCGCCTTTGTTCTGCCCCTTCGCCGGCCTCCCGAGGGAGGGGCCTGAGCCGGGGGGGGGCAGCGCGGGCGGGAGCGAGAGGCCAGGCTGGGCGCAGCAGCAGCAGCAGCAGCAACGCCAGTGGCAGCCCGGAGCGCACCACGCGAGGATGCTGCCGCCCGGCAAGATGGCGCAAGGCGACCCCGGCCCCTGCCCGAGGAAGGGGCTCTAGCTCGGCCTTCGGACCCCCCGCCCCAGCCGGCTTCTCCGCCCCCCACCCCACCCCACCCCGTCCCTGCGCTCGCAGCCTCGGACGGGCGCTTTGTCCGCCGCCCTCGCCTCGCCTCGCCTCGCCTCGCCGGAGCAAGGCGCCCCACCCAGCGCCGCCGCTTCTTCGGCCTCGGCTCGCCGGGGGCGGCTCCGGGCGGTGCTGGGGCTGAGCCCACCGCCGACCCCCGCCCGGAGCCCATGGCTTCTCCGCCGGCGCCGCCTCGCTCGCTCGCCTCCCCGCTGCTGCTGCTCCTGCTGCTCCTGCTGGCGCTGGGCGCAGGTAAGCGCGATCGGCCCGGGGCGGCGGGTGGGGAGGGCGAGGCGCGCGGGGGAGCGGAGGGGGATCGGGGGTCGGAGAAGGAAGACCGGGGAGGCAGACGCCCTTCCGTCGGCCTGGCTTTCAACTGGGGGGCTTGGATCAGGGAAGGCGTTTCTTTCTTCCTTTCTTTCTTCCTTCCTTTCTTTCTTTCTTTCTTTCTTTCTTTCTCTCTCTTTTTCTTTCTCTTTCTTTCTTTCTTTCTCTTTCTTTCTTTCTTTCTCTTTTTTCTCTCTTTTTCTCTTTTTTCTCTCTCCTTCCTTCCTTTCTCTTGCCTCTCCTTCCACATCTCTTTCTCCTTCTTTCCTTCATCTTGCTCTCCTTCCATATCCTTCCTTCTTTTCTCTCTCTTGATCTCTCCTTCCTTCCTTCCTTCCTTCCACACCCTTCCTTCCTCTCTCTTGATCTTCCTTCCTTCCTTCCTTCCTTCCTTCCTTCCTTCCTTCCACACCCTTCCTTCCTTCCTCTCTCTTGATCTCTCCTTCCTTCCTTCCTTCCTTCCTTCCTTCTTCCTTCCTTCCTTCCTTCCTTCCTTCCACACCCTTCCTTCCTCTCTCTTGATCTCTCCTTCCTTCCTTCCTTCCTTCCTTCCTTCCTTCCTTCCTCTCTCTTGATCTCTCCTTCCTTCCTTCCTTCCTTCCTTCCTTCCTTCCTTCCTTCCTTCCTTCCTTCCTTCCTTCCTTCCTTCCTTCCTCCTTTCCCATCTCCCTCTCCCCTTCCTCCCTTCCCTTCCCTTCCCACCAGATTGGGGCACCCGCTCCGCACCCTACCCGACCGGTGTCCTGCCTTCCCCCGCGCCTTTCCCGCTCCTCGCTGGTGGCGGCCGGGTTTGGGATCCCCTCCCCTCCCCTCTCTGGAAAGCACATGGTTCTGTCAACAAGGCCTCTTCCAAGGATGGGAAAGTGCCAAGGAGCAGTAAATAAACCGCGTCCGCGCTCTGCCTGGGCGCTGCCGGGAGCGCGTCGGAGGCGGCCGCTTTGCGGCTCTGCTCTTTCCTCGCCTGCTGCCGCTTCTGCTTCTTTCTCCCGGACGAGTTCACACAATCCGCTTAACCCAGTTACCCAAATAGCCCATTGCCTCGCTTGGCATAAGGCGGAAAAGCGTGAAATTAACCTGACGGGATGGCATGGCTCTGCAGCTTAGGCTAAGCTGCAAAACCAGCCAGGCTTAACTTGAAGGAAAATTCACCTGTCGTGTGAACGCAGCTGCCCCGGTTGCAGTGAAATATGGTGGGGAGTCCTGGGGTGCCTTGTCGGGCAAGTGCCCAGCTTAATCCAGTGAGGCAGTTGGCAAGCACAGAGGCCCCAGGAGTAGCTTGGCCCTGGCCAGAGATGGTCCTGTCTTTGGACAAGGAAGATGCATTGAGCTTCTCAGTGACTCTGGGCTGCTGCTTCTCCTCAGATTATAAACCAGATTATAAACCAGCCTGTAATAGTGGCATTACCTTTGATTTGGCCAATCCCTCCCATTCTCTTGTCCCAAAGCTGCTTTTTCCAAAAGGCAACTGGACTTTTCTGGTGTTGTTTTTTTTCTTTGAAAAGGTTTCGCTTCTCATCCAAGAAGCTTGGTGAATGAACTGAAGAAGATTCTTGGATGAGAAGCAAAACATTTTGAAAGAGAACAAAAACTAGGAAAATCCAGTTGCCTTTTGAAAAAGCACCTTTGGAACAACCCTGACCTGGATGATTGAGAATCTCCATAGACATTCTCCCATCCCCTTCCCTTCTTGGGACCTCCAGTAGCCCTGAGCATGATAAGAGTTCCCCCTACTGCTTCAATATATTGAAACCAAGCCACAACTTTGCAATTGTAACTGGCAACGCCTTTATGAGTCCTCATTTTTTAAATTTCAGCCAGGGATGTCTGCAGGGTGTGGTCGAAAAAGTCAAGATGGGGGCCCCCAACAGCATGATTGAGTCCCCCATTTTCTTGTTTGTGACAGGCTCTATGGATTCTGAATTCAGCAAAATTGTGGGATTTCTTCTGAGCTCCGTGAACAGGCTGGGTGTATCTTCTCTTCTCTTCTCTTCTCTCCTCTCCTCTCCTCTCCTCTCCTCTCCTCCCTCTCTCCCTCTCTCCCTCCCTCCCTTCTCTCTCTTCCCCCTCTCCTCACTTGAAGTTTGTCCTGGAGTACAATAAAAAAAAATCTGGACATTTCTATAAATAATTCACGCTCTTCTTGCCTTTTAAAACAAATCAAGGAAACTGATCCAATGGGACAAATCTCAAATGGGTTGGCAATAGAACTAATTTCTTTTGGAAAAAGGTGGAATCAGCTCTCCCCCAAAGGCTGATGAATTAGATTTTCCAATTCATCCTTTGGCTAAGAAAAAGAGTGATTAATGGCACCCTGGCTATCCCGTGGGTAATGGTGAATTAATTAATCCAGAATAAAAGGACCAGAGGTGTAGGCACACATGCGTATAAGGAGCTGGCTGTTGGTTGTAATAGCCAAAGGAGGGAGGGACATGCTCCCCCTCCCATCCCGCTAGGCAGATTTTTGGGGGAGGCCTCTGGGTGACTTCTGTTGAAAACAGGATGGTGGAGTGCACAGACTGTGTGTGTCTTGGTTTTGTAAGAGACGTTTATGGTTGACTGATCCAGAATTTGGGAGGAATATTGACAGAGAGACTACATCTTATGAGGAAAAAGAAATCTAATCAAATGGATTTTCCAAGGAAGAGCGGAGCATCATTTCTCCAAAGCACCTCAGGCCAGGATGAGAAGTAACAACATTTATCCAAGGGAAATCCAACCTAGAACTAAGGAGAAATTTCCTGACAGAACAATTAATCAGTGGAACGACTTGCCCCCAGAAGTTGTGGGTGCTCCAACATTGTAGGTCTTCAAGAAAAGATTGGATAGTCATTTGTCGGAAATTGTATCTAGTCTTCTGCTTGAGCAAAGGGTTGGACTAGAACAGGGGTTCTCAACCTTGGCAACTTTAAGACTTGTGGACTTCAACTCCCAGAATTCCTCAGCCAGCTTTGCTGGGACTTGAAGTCCACAAGTCTTAAAGTTGCCAAGGTTGAGAACCCCTGGACTAGAAGATCTCCCACGCCCCTTCCAACTCTCTTATTCTGTATGAGCGGCACATAAGTTGACCCATCAATTTACATTTTTGAAGCTTTCTGGCCACTTTGTGCCTTAACCCCCTCTTCCACCAAACCTGGGGAAACAATTTCTTTTGCAGATCTGGGGATCTTTTTACGCTGAATTGGGGATCCTTACAGCTGAGCAAGTTTTTAAGGCACTCGTTTTTGGCCCTTTAATATACTCCACTTTCTAAGTTGGCAACTTGTGACCTCATTTTGGCGCCAAGCCCTGGAGAGAGTCATTATTTACTTTGCAAGTTTGGAGCATTTGTTTGGCTAACTGCTGCTTACATTTTGATGGGCTAGTTCAGAGTCGCACAAAGAATTCTTTGGCACGGATACATCTGCTTTTATTTATTTGTTTGTTTGTATTTCGTACTTCTTAACAGCCCATCTCCCTCAGATGGGAGACTGGTTTTCCAAGTGCTGACCAGAAAAATTCCCTGGCTGCATTCTTTCCTTTGGATTGGATGGTTATTGAAGATACTGAATTAGGGAAGCAAATGTCTATGGAGATTCTCAGTCATCCAGGTTATGGCTGTCCCAAAAATGCTTTTTTTCAAAAGGCAACTGGACTTTCTGTGTTTTCCTGGAAGTCATTCTTCTCATCTAACTCCTGTTTACAACACAGTCCTTTCAGCCCTTCCAGGAAGGTTCCACACCCATGTGCACTATTCAGGTGACCCTGAGGACACAGATAAATTTCCAAGTGGCCTCAACAACAACGACCAGATGACTGCAAGGAATATGAATTCTTCCATTCTCCACCATTCAGTCAGAACTGAAGAAGCTTCTTGGATGAGAAGCGAAACATCAAGGAAAAATGAAATCCAGTTGCCTTTTGGGGGGGGGAAAGGCATCTTTGGGTTTAGGGGACCAAATATTTGATGGCCAAGGATAGCCATTGAACACTTGGGGTGCAGAAAGGTCCATAGGCTGGAGCACTGACCAAAAATGAGTGCAGCAGCAGGATGAATATTGATGTGGTTACAATTCTTGAAGGTTCTTGTGTTAGGAGGGTGCTGTTTATAAAGTGCTGGGGAATAGTTTTTCAAATTGTGCGGAAGCTATTTTAGGATTTGGGGACTTAGACTAATGTTTTCGAGGGATACCAGCTGTACTCATTTAAGAGCCTACGTCTCAAAGGGGCAAAAAATCACCGTAGGCAAACAAATCCTAAACTTTGGCCTGAGATTTGCAAAAGCTTTTGTCCCGACAAATTTGCAGATTTTGAACAGGCCACACCGGTTATAGGTTGCTAGTGTCATTTTCTGTCCTTCATGCGGTCACAAATTGCCATAAATTGAGGAGGGGTTTGCCAGTCAGGCCACTGAAATTAAAAGGGGCAACTGGGAGGGTGCAGTGCTCCAAGGAAGAGTTTCATAGGGTCTCTCATCACCCATTTCTGCCCCAAATGTACTCATATTGCAAATTTCTGTCTCAATCTCTGGTAGGTTTTCTCTGCAAACCTTACATATAGAGAGTTCTTGACTGACGACCACAATTGAGCCCCAAATTTCTGTTACTAAGAGTGACAGTTATTAAATGAGTTTGGTCCCCTTTTATGACTCATTTTGCCATAGTTGTTAAGTGAATCTGGCTTGCTCATCGACTTTGCTTGTCATAAGGTCGCAAAAGGGGATCTCATGACCCCGGGATCAGTACGACTCAGTTGCCAAGCGTCTGAATTCTGATCACGTAACGGTCGTAAGTGTGAAAAGCGGTCATAAGCCACTTTTTTCAGCGCCGTTGTACCTTTGAACCATCACTAAATGAATGGTTGTATGTTGAGTGCTACCTGTATACATTTTTTTTAAGGACAAGACTTTAAAAATACTTATTTTTGTCTGTTCTTCCAGCATTGGGTTTCAGGCAAGAGCTTCCCCACCACCACCACTTCCCCCCCAGCGTACTTCCAGCTCCAGAATTAAATGGTGTCATTTATATTTAAGTAGGGCCTCCCTTTTTAAATTATTCAAAGGTTTTAGCTTTCATTAATTCCTCTGTCTATATAGGCTGAGCTTTGTTGTTGACGTTGAAAGGGACTGCTTTCCTTTAAACTGCTGTAATAAGCCATTTTATCCTGCCCTGTTCTTCTTTCTCTTGCTTAAAGTACAGGCTGGGTATCGTTTCACCAATTTAAAAAAAAAATATGTTGACATGATGTATGAAATTCAAGCTGGTCTTCTGGGCAGAGTTTAAAAGGGCTAAGATTGGATCCGCTCTCATTTCTAATCTAAACAGTGGAGCAAAGAGGAGATTGGTTTACTAGGGTGCAACCAGCTCTTGAATGAATGCCGATGAGAATGGGTCAAGAGTTCAGCCAGTTCTCTGGGAATTTTGACCAGTTATTTACACATTCGTGCAACACATCGTGCAACCTTTGCAGATTTCTCCAGCCCACCCAGGACCTACTGTCTCTGCAGTGAGCTTCTGCAACCTACTGTCCTTCAGATCTCTCTCTCTCATCTATCTATCTATCTATCTATCTATCTATCAATCTATCTATCTATCTATCTATCTATCTAATATCTGTCTATCTATCTATCTATCTATCTATCTATCTATCTATCTATCTATCTATCTATCTATCTATCTATCTAATATCTGTCTGTCTATCTATTATCTATCTATCTATCTATCTAATATCTGTCTGTCTATCTATTATCTATCTATCTATCTATCTATCTATCTATCTATCTATCAATCTATCTATCTATCTATCTATCTATCTATCTATCTATCTATCTATCTATCTATCTATCTATCTATCTATCTAATATCTGTCTGTCTATCTATTATCTATCTATCTATCTAATATCTGTCTGTCTATCTATTATCTATCTATCTATCTATCTATCTATCTATCTATCTATCTATCTATCTATCTAATATCTGTCTGTCTATCTATTATCTATCTATCTATCTATCTATCTATCTATCTATCTATCTATCTATCTATCTATCTATCTATCTAGCTAGCTAGCTAGCTAGCTAGCTAGCTATCACAGGTATTCCGCGACTTACCAGCACAATTGAGTGCAAAAATTGAGTGCTAAATGAGAAATTTCTTAAGTGAGTTTTGCCCTATTGCCACAGTTGTTAAGTGAATCACCGCAATTGTTAAGTTAGTAACACAGTTGTTAAGTGAATCTGGCTTCCCCCATTGACTTCGCCAGGCAGAAAGGTCACGTGATCAAAATTCACTCGCTTGACGACTGACTCATATTTATGACGGTTGCAGTGTCCCAAGATCATGCAATCTCCTTTTGCAAGCTTCTGTCGAGCAAAGTCAATGGGGAAGCCAGATTCACTTAACAACCGGGTTACTAACTTAGCAACTGCAGTGATTCGCTTAACAACAATAAACTGGGGCGAAACTCACTGAAAATTATCTCACTTAGCAACAGAAGTTTTGGGCTCCGTTGTGGTCATAAGTTGAGGACCACCTGCACTCCCTTGTGAAGGTTTCTTCAGTTAGCCGAACTATTTTTCTCCCCTCTTCCCTGGTTAAAGCCCTTGGAAGTCAGAAAGCAAGCTAAGATTTATCTACACTTGCACATCTGCCACCAGCCTTGGTAGAAAAGTGCAACGTCTCCAAGTCCGGATGTTGACCCTGAGCGACTCCATCCTGTCAGCTAATTCTCTTAAGAAGCCATCAAGTTTGGCTATTTATGCTGACCTGGGTTGGCAGGGATGGGGAGCTGGGTTGTATCTCATCCAGATGGTGCCAAGATAAGAGGGGCTGAGCCCGAAGCCTAAAAATACAAATTCAGCTCTCTTGAGATCCCAAATCGTCCTTTTTACGGTAGCAGGGAATAGTTTTCCTACGATAAAACCTCCCTTTGTGCCATTTCTGTCAAGCCCTCTGTGACTTTGCAAATAGAAAAGTTAGAGCTGAGATGGGGGGGAATCTTAGGAATCTCTGTTTAATGTCAGAGCTGAGGAAAAAATCTTAGACATTGTTTATTTATTTATTTATTTATTGTCAGAGCTGAGGGAAAAAAAATCTTAGGCATTTTTTTATTTATTTGTTTATTGTCAGCTGAGGGGAAAAATCTTAGACATTGTTTATTTATTTATTTATTGTCAGAGCTGAGGGGAAAAATCTTAGACATTCTTTTATTTGTTTGTTTATTTATGGTCAGAGCTGAGGGAAAAAAATTGTAGACATTGTTTATTTATTTATTTATTGTCAGAGCTGAGGGAAAAAATCTTAGGATATTCATTTATTTATTGTCAGAGCTAAGGGGGAAAATCTTAGGATATTCTTTTATTTATTTATTTATTTATTGTCAGAGCTGAGGGGGAAAAATCTTAGACATTGTTTATTTATTTATTGTCAGAACTGAGGGGGAAAACCTTAAGACAATGTATGTATGCATGCATGTATGTATTTATTTATTTATTTATCCCAAAAAAGAGAGGCCCATTTCCATCTTTCTTCCTTGCAGCTATTTTATCTGGAGGGCTGACACATGAGAAGGCTTTGGGTTTAGCTCTGAAGCATCTGAGAACTATTAAGAGGGATGTTTTTTGTGAAAATCCAATTGCGGCTTTGTCTTTACTTGTTACATCCTGAAACAAATTCTCCGCCATCCTCCAGGTTGGTGGGTTGGTTTATGTGTCTTCCTCCCATCTCATTTTGATTTCATTTGGAATAAAGATGGAGTAAGAGAAACTCTTGTCAGACTTTCAAAATTCTGTTGACACTCTCTAAAGAATCCATGCTACTCCTGTTTTGTGACTTAATCTACTTTAAAGGGCTGACAGATGTTCCAGTTTAGCATTTAATTTAACATTTTATTTGTGGCTATGAATGGAGCTGTAGTGCTTTCCAGTCTGCAGGCCCTCCTCCTAATTATAAGTTTCTCTGTGTGGTTAAAATGCAGTATTGCAGGCAAACTCTGTCCACAGCCTGGAGTTCAATCCTGAAGGGCTCGAAGTTGACTCAGCCTTCCTGCCTTCTGAGGTTGGTAAAATGAGGAGCCAGATTGTTGGGAGCAATAGGCAAATAATGCTGGTGTGTCAACATCCAGCTCGAGAATTCAAATAAAACTCCGGGTTCATTCTATTTCCAAAAGTCGAAGCAAAACTAACTCTGAAATTCCCAGACACCAGTTCATAGAATTAAACAATAGTTTTTCCAGCCAAACCTCCAACCTTTCACGTAGTCCATTGAAACAATTTCACTTTGTTATGGGAACTGTCTGTTTCCTCTCCAACACCTGCTGCAGTGTCCTTGGAAGCATTTCAGGCTTTCATGGTCATCAGCGGAATTATAGAGGTTTCATTTTTCCATCTAACCCATTCTAAAGCATCATCTCCCCTGCCCCCCTTACCCTAATGGCAAGTTGAAATGAAGAGGCACATAGCTGTCAAATTTTTATTTTTGTGACATGATGTTGTAAACCACCAACTGTTGTAAGGAAAGTAATAAAATGAGGCAAAAACCCATTTAACAACTGTCTTGCTTTGCAAGGGTATCATCTTTGCCAATCTGAGATGTTTTCCCTCCAGGCAGCGGTTTAAGTAATATCCAGCCAATAAGTGACTTATTAGGAAATGAGTGGCAATTCTCAATTAATCGTTTCATTTACTTGTTTCCATTTGTTAAAAGAGGAAGTGGATCCAACTCAATTTCATTTCTTTTTTGTGGTTCTGGTGGTTTTCCTTGACCTGGAGCTGCCTTTTGGTTCTTTGAGGAGAATTTCAGCTTTAAAAAAAACAACAACAGGAAAAGAATCCACGTTTCTCATTCCAGCTTGCCTCTTTTTGGTGTTTCAAGCATATTCTACCAGGTCTGAGTTGGCCTCTAACGCGGACATTCTTCTGCCTTTCAAAACACCGAGGGTGAGGTCAAAGGCCAAAGGGCTGCAGGGTTGCCTGCCCGGGAATGCTGTCTCTAACATTCCTCTTCCTACAATTTTGAGTGTCAAACAATCTGAATTGTTAAGATCTGGAATCCGATAAGACAAAAATAATTGAGCCCAGAGCATTCTCTTGATGGGTTGATAGAACCCTTCTTTTTGACTGGCTGCTTAATTGTTTGTGAGACTGACTGGTTGAATTTCTGGCCTGCCCTCCCATCAAGACTTCAGAGGAGTCTTCTTAGCATGGCTTTCTCCAGGAATTCTGGGAGTTGGAAGTCCACAAGTCATAAAAGAGCCAAGGTTGCCTACCCCTGGGTTGGACTGAGAGACAGTCACTGACTCCAGTCACCAGTTGAATTGTACTTCTGGTGGACTTCAACCTGGATCAGTCTTCCTCCAACATCATCATCATCGTTCTACCATCTACCTATTACCAATCTAAGTTGCACATGTAGGTTCTAGAGTAGTGCTTCTCAACCTTGGCCACTTGAAGAGGTGTGGATATCATCTCCCAGAAATCCCCAGCCTTGTCCCCTCCTTGGAGGAGAGCAAGGAGAAGGTGCAGCAAGGATCCCCCAAATGCCAATTCTAGTGCCCCCAAGTGCAGATAACAAATCAGACCAGATGTTGCCACATTGGGGTTCCTCAAACCCATCCTTCCATTATGTTGCTCCTGAGGCTCAAGAGCGAGTCGTGTCCGGTGCGTCCCAATCCTCAAGTTACGACCACAACTGAGCCCAAAATTTCTGTTGCTAAAGGAGACATTTGTTACGTGAGTTTTGGCCCACTTTACAACCTTTCTTACCATAGTTGTTAAGTGAATTGCGGCAGTTGTTAAGTTAGTAACCTGGTTGGGGGGGAGAAAATGAACATCAAAACTTCAAATTGGGGTCATAAGTACCCCCAGGTAGGTCTATCAGAATATTGAATGGTTGCTAAGCAACCAGTCATAAGCTGAGGGCATTTTGCAAAGCGATTTCATTTTTCTCGGCGATGCTGAGGGCTAGAAACATGTTTTCTTTTTAGAATCCAACAGTTTAAGACTTAAGATCCATAGGGATAGACTGGAAACAGTGGATAGACTATATACAAGAGAAACACCAATCAAATAAAATGTATCTGGCGTATAGTTGAGGCTTAACGTGAGGAGTGAAGAATGTTTACCAAATCAGACGTTTACAAAGACTAATACCTAATGTTGTATTTTATGTTTTATGATGATATGATCTTATGTTTAATGTGGATTGCTTTAATATTGAAAAAACGTATTGAATTTCTACCTCAGGTTATTGAATTTCTACCTCAGGATCTTTTGTTAGGGATCATAAAAGATTGCACTACTACTGAGATGAATCTAATTCTGAATTTGGTCACAGCAGCTAGACTGCTGGTGGGACAATACTGGAAGAAGCCAGAAATACCACCTATTGAAATTTGGACTCTGAAAGTGATATACTTGGCAGAAATAGGGAGAATTTTGGCATATTTGAAGGATCGCTCGTATGAACAATGTGTGATAGACTGGAGGCAGTGGATGGACTGTGTATAAGAGAAACACCAATCAAATGAAACGTATCAGGCGTATGGTTGAGGCATGATGTGAGGAGTGGGGAATGTTTGCCAAATCAGACGTTTACAAAGACTAATACTTAGTGTTGTATTTCAGGTTCTATGATGATTGCTTCTTAATATGATCTTATGTTTAATGTTGATTGTTTCAATTAAAAAAAATAAAAAAAAAGACTTAAGATCCTTAGGAAGCTACTGGATTCTTTGTTTCAGCTCCCCTCTTCTAAGCAGGAGCTCCTTAGCAAGTTTTCCCCAGCTTAAACACTGCAGCTCCCTGCATTGTTTCTCTTTCCTCCTGTGGGCTTCCCAAGGACGACCTCTTCTCTTCTCTTCTCTTTTTCATTCCAGATTTCGGCTTCTCCACTGAACTGGCATTCACCGTAGAGCCCAGCGACCAAATCGCGGTGCAGGAGCAACCTCTGGTCTTGGATTGCCAAGTGGAAGGGATTCAACCCATTAGCATCACGTGGCGGAAGAACGGGATGCTGGTGGCCGAGGGCGAGGAGCCGTTGACGCTGGCCAATGGCTCCCTCTACTTCTCCCACTTCCGGAAGCGGAAGGAGGACGGCACTTCCGACAAAGGGGAATACGGCTGCGTGGCACGGAACCGCTTCGGTTTGCTGGTGAGCCGGAAAGCTCGGATTCAGGCAGCCAGTAAGTGGTCTTTCCTTCCCAAACCATGTATTCGTATGTCCACTTTGGACCGACAAGGTTTCTGCCCCTGTCAAAACCAGCCCTGGTTTGGCTGGTTTCCAGCGGGCTGGAGAATGTCCTTCCCATTTCTTGAGATGATGTACAGCTAGTCCTCAACTTACAACCATTCATTTAGTGACTGTTCAAAGGTACAGTGGTACTGAAAAAAAGTGAATTATGACAAAGTGATTTCCACACTTAATGATCATTGAAGCATGCCCACAGTCACAAGTCATCAAAATTCAGATCCTTGGCAATTCTTGGTTCAAGAACAAAGAATCAGGGGCACAGGTTAAGGTTGCAGTTAAGGTTTATTGCTCAAGCCTATAGAGGAGAATTTAGACAACTAAGATTCAATACTCAATTGGCACCAGATAAGGTTCAACGGAATTCAGGAGAGGTTGAACTTAGACTACTTGTGGGAATGTAAGGACTCTAGGCTGATGACTCTCTTAACTCCACACACACACACACCCCACCCCTACCACTCTGCCTGCTCCTCTCCTACAGCCAGTAGCTGCACCATCTCTGCATCTCACTCTCTGGAGGACTTGATCAAAATGACTTCTTTTTGGAAATCAGTTTCTAAGGCAAGTTCTCTTTCAACCAGCCAAGTGAAGTGGGGAGGGTGTGGAAAAAACCAGGTTGGGAAAAATGCCAGATAACGTCTGCAGGGCACTTGGGTGCCCATAGCAGGCTGGGTGGGGACAGGTTCTCTTCCTCTCCATGGCCTGTTTTTTCAAAGAGAAGCAAGTGCTTGAAACTTAATTTTTTTTAACAATTGGGTTGCTGTGTTGCCTGGGGGGGGTGGAGGAGGGGAGGGGACAGTGTCCCTTGCTAAAAAGCCCCCGATTAAGCCTGAACCTGGGATCTTCTCCTCAGCTCCCCCCACCCTCCCCTGTCTTGGCAGGAGCAGATGGCCTCTTGAATGGAGCTCGGAGACCGCACAGTTTCCCCTGTTCCTTTGTTCTCCCATTCTTCGGGGCTGAATAGAGCCCTGCCAGAGTAAAAGCAGATTCTGCTGGCTGAGCCCCGCCTGGGAGAGGAAGCACCAAAGGATGCAGAGGCTGGCGAGGGTTGAGAAAGAGGCCTCCTTGCTCCACAGGTCTTCCATCCTTAAGAGGAGAGGGAAAATTCCCCAGAACACACACACACACACACACACACACACACACAACTAGCATGTCCTTTCATTCAGTTGTCTCTCCACCCCCACCCCCACCTCCCTGCCCTTCCTTTTCATTTTCCTGCTTAGAAAAAGGTGTACAGGACGGGGATGGTCTCTCCGCTTGCTCTTTCCCATGGCACTGATTGTGTCTGTAGCTGGGGGGTGAGGGGGGCAGGAAGGTTGCAATGTAAACCAGATGTAAGTCGTTTTCTCTCCCATTCCTCTGCTTCTTCCATCACGGGAAGGCGCAAACCGTAGGTTTATTTGTGTTTATTATTTCAAGCGATGCCCCCATCAGACTGCCCTTAAGGGACCTGAGCTGACCGATAAAAATCAGGATAGAAAATGGAGGTGTGTGTGTGGGGGGGGTCGGGCTGGGAACAACCGAGGTGCATCTAGGAATGTTGTCGATTTAGTTCAGAACTCAAAGGTGCTTTTTTTTTTCCCCTCCCCAAAAGGCAACTGGATTTTCGTATTTTTCTTTGAGAACATTTTGCTTCTCCTCCCAAGAAGCTTCTTCAGAACTGAGGAGGATGAAAAGCAAAATGTTTTCAAAGAAAAAAGAAAAAAAAAACAGAAGAAAGTATTTTGGGGACAACCATGAACTGGATGATGGGAGAATCTCCATAGAAATTTAGTTCAGAAGATTTGCTGAAAAGGAAAATCTCACTCTGGTGACTGTAGAAAGAAAGAGAAAGGGGTCAATGCCACAAGTCTTTCATCATTTGGAAGCAAAGGCAGAGAAAAATGTTTGCTTGGAGGCTTCAATTCAGCCTCAGGCAACAGAGTTTTCTGAAGAGTTTCTTCCACTGAATGTTGTGCTGGAACAGTTTTCTAGGGAGTCTTCAGAGAAAAAAGTTAGATCCAAATTTTGTGCTGCCGGGAAGCAGAAATATGCCCATCAATTTCCTGGTCCAAAGTCCGTCCCCTGCATTGTTCAGTTCCATTCCATAGTGTTCTGTTCTGAAGATGTTCTGAATTAAAACAATGAAATTAGATGCTTTCTCAGCAAAGCACCAGCTTCTACAGTAGCAGGCATGGATTATCCAGTAGACTTTCTGGGTCTACACAGACCAGGGCATGGTCAACCAAGTCAAGATGGTGCTGACACACATAAAAGCAGACAGAACTTCATTAGACTTTTGTGATTGCCCTCTTAATTTATACGACCATACTCCAAAGACACCCCTGTGGCAGCTAGAGTACTAATGCGAGCATAGCCCATTCAATAATTACCAACAGGAAGAACCTATGAAACATATCATAAAGTCTGATGTTTCTGGTGAGCCATGGTTAAACACATGACGGCATTTTGCAGCCACATTTTTGGGGTTAGGGAGCAGAACCATATCTTGAGTTTTCTGGTGAGACCAGGAAGAAGTCCTTAAAAGTTCTAGGTTTTTTTTTACTTTTGTGTCTCTCAGAGTCACCTCTTACAGGAGATTGGTGGATAGATAGATAGATAGATAGATAGATAGATAGATAGATAGATAGATAGATAGATAGATAGATAGATAGATAGATAGATGGATGGATGGATGGATGGATGGATGGATGGATGGATGGATGGATGGATGGATGGATGGATGGAACATCTAATCCAGAATTCAACTTGAAATCCATTCCTACTTTAAATCTTAACTCATGGATTTATACCACATCCAAAATTTGATCTTCTCTATGTACAGAGCTTCATATTCCAGGATATTTAAGACAAAACAATTCTAATAATACGTCTGATCAGGGCATGATCATAATTGTTTAAAATGTCTGGAGGGCAGCCGTTTTGGGAGACTTGACCGCAAAGGCCACTGAGAAAACTTTTCATGGTTCTGCAACTTGAATTTGAAGCTTCCTTATCTGTTCCTCTGGACACAGAAATATGTTGGGGTGGAAGAAGTCTTTTCTTCTGCTGTGCTTTTAGACACTAAAGGTACAGGGCAAATTTGACAGGGCAACCTCAACCTTCAACAGCACCTAATTTCGACAAAATCTGGCCTTCCGCCAGCAACAATAAATCCCTTGGCGTTGGAATAACAGACAAAGCACACTTTCTGATGCTCCCTGGCATAATTACCGCAGGCTTTTTTATGGCAGCCCTTTTCTCTTGCAAATGCAACCCCCACTTGCTAAAGTCAATTTCTCCCCCCCCACACCCCAACATAATAATTGTGAGGGGGGGGAAGAAAAAACATGAGTGATGTTTTGACAGCCAGTGGCAGGTACTTTCCTGAAAATGTACAATCCTTCATTTGAATCCCATTTAGACAAAACCGGCAGACTTTTCAATGGGCCCTAAAGAGAGGACCATTTTTAATGGTGACTTTTAAAACAGGACTTACCCCAAACTTCACAGCTATTCAGCAGAAGGATAATTCTTTGCTTCCCAATTCCCAGGAGTCTCACTCCTCACTGGAACCCTGAATGCTCCATTGAAAAGCTGCAGTTTTCTTAATGTTGGCCTAAAAGGCAGTTGATGAAATCCCTTATTAATCCCTAAAGCTTCATTTTTTAAAAAAAAAAAAGGGGGGGGGAGTCATCTGGAGTGCCTCCTTCATTGACACTGCCTTTCAAAATAAGATGTGAGAAAGAAGGCAGTGATCGTTGGTTACTCAACGCAGCTGGGGTCATTGTTATCATTTAAAAATTGGGCTTATTTGTATTTCGAATCCTTCAGAAAACGATCTCTCCGTCTTCTTTTACCCAAATGTTTGTTTAGTTATTTATTTATCAAATTTAGATACAGGTATCCTCGAGTTATGACCACAACTGAACTCAAAATTTCTATTGCTAAGCAAGACAGTTGTTAAGTGAATTACTGCAGTTGATGGTTGTTAAGTGAATCTGTCTTCCCCCATTGACTTTGCTTGTCATAAGGTCGCAAAAGGGGATCACGTGATCTCGGGACACTGCAACAGTCATAAGTACAAGTCAGTTGCCAAGCGTCTGAATTTTGATCACGTGACCCTGGGGATGTTGCAATGGTCGTAAGTGTGAAAAATGGTCACAAGTCACTTTTTTCAGTGCTGGTGTAACTTTGAACGGTCACTAAATGAACTGTTGTAAGTCAAGAGCAACCTGTACTGCCCCATCTGACTCTCAGAGTTATTTACTGAAGTTTTCGATCCGAGGGATAGATATCTGATGATTGAGTCTTCATTGACATATTGCAATTTCGGGTGGAAATCCCCTGCAGTTGGTGTGTGGCAAGGGTTGGTACATTTCAAGGGCTCTCTGCCTCTCTGCTTAAGTATTTTTTTTTTTGTTGTTGTTTTATTTTGACTGTCTGAGATTAACAAATTTTGGTCCAGTTGCCATGATTTAACCCAACAACGGTATTCTCAAAGCTCCCAGCTTTGATTAGTTCCTCTTTTTAGGTGCCCAGGCTTGTGTGAACGTAGCTCTCAGTTTATGGCTGATAGTGGATAGTAGGTGTCCCTGGAAAAAATGAGGTGATTCACTAACTGAGATGTGGGCTGTGTGAACTTATTATCCTTGTTTCAACCACCTTCACATATGGCTTCCTACATCACCTTTTCTTCCTTCGACTCCTCTTACTTTTGCAAGGATCTCATCCACTCCAGCCAACCCTGTCTAAAAAAGAGTGTCCCAAATTTCTCTCTCCTCCCCAGAAACTGGGTACCCCTGGAAACCTTCAGAAGAGGAGGACCACTTCAGTTTTATAATGTAGATGAGCCCCATTCCCCCCCCCCACTTTAAAATCCAGGGCTGGGAAAGGAAAGCAGCAAATTCACAAAGCTTTGGAGAGCTTCGGACAAGAGAGGGATTTGCAATTTTAAACCAAGAAGGAAGGCTCAAGATGATCACCATAATTTTAGGAATGAGGGAAAGGGAGGGGAGGGGGCGAGAGGCTCCTTTCCTCCCAAATAAGCTGCTTTTTTGGGGGGTGGCAAAGGGGGGGGGTCCGGATGTTTCAGACCACCCTGCCCTGTGCAAATAAATGAGCTGGTCCATAAATGGTCCATAATTACAAGGCTGCCTTTTAAGGATTCCTCTAGAGAGTTTCTGAGTAATGGGGTCATGGGAGGTCAGCAGAGAGCACCAGAGAATAAATCTGAAAGCACTAAGTCTCCCCCTCCCCTTTTAGAGCTCTGCATAAAAGGTTTATTTGTAGAAGGGCAGCTTGGGAACAGCACCTTCACCACCACCCCAGCCCCTGACCCGCAAGTCGAGAGAATAAATAGCCAGAGATCAGCCAAGCAGCTTGCAAAATCATTGTCCAGGAGGAGGAGAAAGAAAGTGGCACAGGGGGTCCTCGACTGAATGACCACAATCGAGCCCAAACTTTCCGTTGCTAAGTGATACATTTGGTAAGGGAACCTGGCCCCGTTTTATGACTTTTCTTAGTGAATTGCTGCAGTTGTTGCGTAAGTAACAAGGTTGTTAATGCTTCCCCACTGACTTAGCTGGTCAGAAAGTAGCAAAGGGGGGTCACATGACCCCAGGACACTGCAACCGTCATAAATACCAGTCAGTTGCTGAGTGTGTGAATTTTGACCATGGGGAGGCTACCTTGGTTGTGTGAAAAATAGTTATAAGTCACTTTTTTTCAGCACTGTTGTAACTTCGAAAAGTCACTTAAACAAACTGTGGAAAGTTGAGGACTATGTGTACATGAAGTAAAGATCAATCCGGGAAGGGGCTGGAGAAGCCAACAGGCACCTTGTAAGACTGAAACTAGCCAAACCAAGTTAGGCGGGGGTTAAAGGTGAAGAGAAGTAGGGAAATCTGCAAGTTGGGATCCAAGGGCAGCACAACTTTCCTGTGAAGCCAGGAAAGTGGATAAATTGGATAAACCATAGTTTAAATTAACAATATCTGTCCACTTTCATATTTCAGTGGCACCTTAAAAAAGCATATGAAAACTCCTTTTCATTTCACTTCAAGCTTCACTAAAGATAAATATAGTTATTAAGATTATGATCCGGGCACGTATTTATTTATTTATTTATTTATTTATTTATTTATTTATTTTATCAAATTTCTATGCCGCCCCTCTCCTAAGACTCGGGGCGGCTCACAACAACAATACAACTACATATAAAAATGTAATAATATTGATCAACATCCAAACAAAGATCCATACATACAACATGCAAACACAATCAAATACACAATCAACGATGGAAGCACATTCCTAGCACATTTAATAACTTGCCAGGCCCACTGGACATCCAAAAGTCCAAAGAGTTTTGGAGGGCTCAGCGTGTTGTCCTTTGCAGAGCAAGAGAAACTCAATTGATTAGTGCAAAAAAAAAAAAAAGATTTATTCTCCAAAACACTTGAAGGCAGGACAAGAGGTAATGGGTCAAAGCTTATCAAAGAGAGATCCAACCTAGAATTAAGGAGAAATATCCTGACAGTGAGAATATTTGATCCGTCAAACAGCTCTTGCCTCCAGAGATTGTGGTGCTCCATCACTGGAGCTTTTGAAGAAGAAACTGGACAACCATTTGTCCAGAATGGTATAGAGTCTCCTTGCATGAACAGGGGGTTGGGCTAGAAGACCTCTAAGGTCCCTTCCAACTTTTTTATTCTGTTGTTTGGTACTCCGTTACTTTTACAGTAGCATTTGGATAGCCGTGAGTCACTAAGCAGCTCAGACAGCCAACTTGCCCACCTCAAGGGTGCTCCAGCTCCTTCTCTTCCTCTTACATCTGTGGGCTGACAAATGGCCGGTGATTTTTTTTTTTTTTTAATTTGATAATTGTGAATTTATTGGAGCAATTGTGAATTTATTGGAGCTAACTTCTTAAAATAATTTATCCAAAAATCTTCAGTATTATTGAATCCCATTGTACTATTGACATGTAAATCTCCATGCAAGACAGTAAATTCAGTTCTTACTTAAAATGACAAAAGATCCTGGGACTGTACTACAACTTCCAAGACTTCAAATTTTTCCACATGGAGAACGAGTTTAATCTGTCTTCTCTATTAATTTATCTTTAATTAAATGCTTATCTGAAATGGTGCAGCCCAGCCACAGTTGACTACCTCAAGACAATGCAGAAAGCACAGAAAGTTGATACGTGTGAATCCTTACAGAAGATGCATTTTAAAATGTAACAATAAGACATAGGTGCCTTTGGAGGGCAATAATTTAATTTTAACTTCAGAAAGACTGTTCTGTGTTACCAGTTTTTTGCAGCTAGTATCACATAAATAAGATCTATAATAGGGCTGTTCAGTACTTTAGATCAGCAGTCCCCAGCCTTTCTGGTACCAGGGACTGGTTTCATGGAAGACAATTTTTTCCATAGACCGGGGGGGAGGGGGAATGGTTTTATGTGCAACCTAGATCCCACACTTGTGGAGACAAAGCTTTACTCACTTACCCACAACTTGTGCAATCTGTTTCCTAACAGGCTGGGGGTTGGGGACCCGTTTTAGATTACTAGGAGTAAAGTTGTTTTAGTGTGCATTTAGGTCTGCATCTAGCAACGCCAGACCAAGTGTGTCTTTTCTCAACATCATGCTACCATTATGGAGGACAGCTATGCAATCGTAGGAAGACATGGCTGCTTTAACAAGTTGCCAACAGATACTATATGAACACCCTCAGGCATCCTGAAACATGTTTTTCCCTTGGTATGTGAAATGCTGTACATCCCTAACTTTTCCAAACTACTTTACAAGTTCATAGAGCATTTTGTCTTGTTAAAGCAATGGCCGGTGATTTTTGCCTTGGTCTCATTTCCCTTGATATCTGAGGAGGCAAAACACCTCTCCATATCGTGGCTTGAACAATATACGGTACCCCTTGGCAACAGAGACCGGGAAGAGGATGCGATGGGAACGGCCTGCCTCTTGCATGGAGCGAGTGGGAGAGGATCAGCCTGAAGGGGAGAATGAATCTGCCATATTAAGGAACGAGGAAGAAGCCAGCCACCGGTGCCTCTCTTTATGAAACAGAGACAGGAAACCAAGGAACTTGCGCTAGATCAGCGGTTCTCAACCTATGGGTCGCGACCTCATTTTCGGTCGAACGACCATTTCACAGGGGTCGCCAAACGCCGACGTCCGCCATTTTTTTTCATATTTTTTTTTTCATTTTTTTCCATTTGTTTATATTTTTTTCAGCCGGCGCATGCGCAGTTCGGCCCGTCGTGTGCACGCGACGGGCCGAACCACGCATGTGCGGCACGCACGACGACCCGATCCACGCATGCGCAGCGCAACCGGGCCGCTCGCCTCCCACCGCTGCCTCAGAGACTCCGGCAGGCGCACCGAGGAGCGGTCCGGAGCAGGCGGGCGCAAAGCTGCCTCCTTCCCGCTCCGCTCCGCCACATCCCAGGCCTGGCCTCCAACTCGCCCTCCGGTAGCCGGCCAAGCGGTTGGGGCAGCCGGACCTCGAGGCGGGCCCGCACTTCATCGAGACCGGCTCAGCTGTGGCGAGAGGCGCCCGGCGGCCGCCTCCGTCCCCCAAGTCTGCGCTCCGGACGGGTCGGGGTCGCAGCGTGCATGGGCGGCACAAGTGGGGTCTCAACCTGAAAAAGGTTGAGAACCACTGCGCTAGATATTGGCTATTAATTAATCAATTGACTAATTAACCTATTTACATACTTATTTTACTACAAGTGCTTTTCCAAAAGGCCATTGGACTTTCTGTGCATACTTGTGTGTATGAAGAGGGTAGGGTGGAACATGGGTGTCCAGGACCATAGTTTACAGCAACAGAGTTTCCTGCCTGGGCAGAGGGTTGAACTAGATGACTTCCAAGGCCCCGTCCGACTCTATTATTCTATTCTATTCTATTTCTACCAAGTTGAGGCTGCTCCACTCCACAGTTGCTTTAGCCCAGGGCTTCAGGTAACTCATAGCAGATGGGCCAATGAAGGAATGCAGCCCTCAATCAGAAAGATAGTGATCCCACCCTGAATTAGTCAGTGCAGAGTTAATTAACCATGGCCTCACTTGATATGGGCCCATTGATCGGATATATAGAAAACTCCCAGTTCTCTCCCAGGTACCCCAACGGGTATGTTCAACCAGTGGAACGGCTTGCCTTCAGAAGTTCCGGGTGCTCCATCACTGGAAGCTTTTAAGAAGAGATTCAGCAGCCACTTGCCTGGAATGGTACTATAGGGTCTCCTGCTTAAGCGCAGAGAGTTGGATCAGATGACTTTCAAAGTCGCTATCAGCTCTATTCTGATTGAACTTGATTGGAATTGTGGAGAAGAAAGGATAGGTGGCACCTGCAAAGGCATTGGGGGGCAATTCCACCATCCCAAAGTGTGTGTCTCTGTGTGTGTCTGTGTGTTTGTCTGATGGGGAACAGACTTATTGTGGTAGAAGAGAGTTGTGGACTGGAAAATACGCACTGGGCTGCCTTTTTGGAGACAGGCGAGGCTAGCTAATCGCCGGAGTGGAATTCTATGAAGCAAACACAATTGCAGCCCAAAGAGAAGGCAACTCTGTGCTTTTCAGGGTGCGCCACACATGACTGTTTTCATTTAGCCCTCGCTGGCTGGCCTGTCTCTCCACATCAGGGCTCGGCTTTCATCATGCAACTGTCCCGTCCCTC
This sequence comes from Bothrops alternatus, assembly GCA_034064705.1. Classification (NCBI taxonomy): domain Eukaryota; kingdom Metazoa; phylum Chordata; class Lepidosauria; order Squamata; family Viperidae; genus Bothrops; species Bothrops alternatus. The sequence goes on along the minus strand of JARGCV010000275.1, from coordinate 662,682 downwards.
CCCCTCCTGCGCCCCCCTCTCTTTAGAGGCCCTGGAAGCTAAAGGCTGATGGGCTGTGTGACGGGAGCAGTGACCTCTGAGTAAGTAGTCGAGCAGATGGCCACTCCTCCTTTCCCCAGAGCCCCTGGGGGCACCAGCCCCTGACCTCTGCCTTTGCAGAAAGCCACTCGGCTATGCACAGGAACCGGCCAGACCCTCTCTGTTTCATGAAAGCCCCTGCCAGCGCTGGCCTCTTTCAAGCTGAGGGGGTGGGAATTTGTCACGGTGAATCTTCGGGGGCACCAGGAACTTGAAAAACCCTTCTGGCTCTTGTACCCTTAGGAATTCAGTAGGTCCAGGCCGGGTCCATGGGCATGGCGGTATGCCAGATGTTGGCTTACTTGTTGGAAAAAGCTTTCAGTGATTTCTGTAGATTTCCGTCGATCAAGAGCAGCCTAAGAGTAACAAAATAACAGAGGGACCTTGGAGGTCTTCTACTCCAACCCACTGCTCAAGCAGGAGCCCCTGTCCATTGCAAGCCCAAACTCTTCTTAAAAACCTCCAACAATGAAGCAACCTAAACCTCTGGAGGAAAGCTGTTCCCTTGATTACTCATTCTAACTGCCAGGAAATTTCTCCATAATTTGAAGTTGCTTCTCTCCTTGATTAATTTCCATCCATTGCTGCTTGTCCTGCCTTTCGAGAATAGCTTGGCTCCCTCTTCTTTGGGGCAACCCCTGAGATATCAGAAGACTGCTATCATGTCCCCTCTAATCCTTCTTTTCATTAGACTAGGTATACCCAATCCCTACAATCGTTTAACCATTCCTAACACCACCCTTGTGGATCACAATATACTTTTCTACTAATTTTCTGGGTCCAAAAGCTACATTGAGCTAAATCAGTGGGGTTCCCGTGATCTGCAAACCATAAAAAGGTTTGCATTTTTTTAATGGTTTGTGGGATCTGCAAGCTAGGTGTTGTTGGTTCATTTGTTTTTGCTAAGCATCTTACAGGAAGGCTAGTCAGACACAGGCAGAAAGGGTTCACGTTTGCTCATCCGAAGATGGGGCTCAACTAAAATTTGAAACAATTTGAAACCTCAGGATCCTTAGACGTATAAGCCTTTTTGTAAGGAAGTGCATGTATACCTTTATTATTAGCACAGGTTGCGAAATAGGTTGTGCTGAGAAATACTTGGTGAAAAAGAGCTTGCTTCACTCAGCCAGTTGGTATGTATAGGAATAGTCATCTGGTTCCTATTAAGGTGCAAAATGTACTCAGCTTGTACTTCCTGAACTTAAAAGTGAGTGGAATGCAATTGTACTTTGCAATGTGTAGTTCACAACTCTGGGGGGGGGGGGAATGCATACAGAGGTATGTTGGTGGAAATCCCAAATCTGCCTATTTTAGAAAGGCATGCTAAAATGTATGCAAATTCTATTACAGATAGTTTTGACAAACGGACAAAGATGTAGCAAAGGAATCAGTCAAACGTAAGAGAGGAAAAAAGACAAGTGAAATTAAACGTGAAATAATTCAGTTTCCATATTTATAACTGCTAAAATAAATTTAACAGAAAGTGAATCGGAAAACACACGGATGACACTTTGCAATTAATAGGTATCTATGGAATAATGTACAGAAAAGATGTTGAGTATACAACATTTTTTTTCCAACATGTTTGTTGAATATCCAAAAAAAGAGATTTTGGAAAAAGTGTAAAAAAGAGAGCAACTAAAGGCCTGGAGACTAAAACATAATGATTGCAGGAACTGGGTATGGCTAGTCTAGATCAGTGTTTCTCAACCTTGACAATTTTAAGGCATGTGGACTTCAACTCCCAGAATTCCACAGCCATCAATGCTGGCTGTGGAATTCTGGGAGTTGAAATCCACATGCCTTAAAATTGTCAAGGTTGAGAAACACTGGATAAAATAAGGACTGAGGGGGGCGGGACATGATAGCAGTCTTCCACTATTTGAGGAGCTACCACAAAGAAGAGGGGGGGTCAACTTATTTTCCAAAGCACCAGAAATGGATGGAAACTAATCAAGGAGAGAACCAACCTAGAACTACCGGTAAGTAGCAATTTCATGACAGTGACAACAATTAATCAGTGGAACGATTTGCCTCCAGAGGTTGAATGTGCTCCATCACTGCAGGTTTTCAAGATGAGACTGGACAACTGTTTGTCCAGAATAGTATAAGGTCTCCTGCTTGAGTAGAGAGTTGGACTAGATGACCTCCAGGGTCCCTTCCAACTCTCTTATTCTGTGTTTTGTTATCTTTACAGCCATCCTGGAGCTTCCTTTGCCATACCTCGGCTTTTCCCTGCAAGTTGAGAAAGGCCCCGACATAAATACATCCTTTGATGCCTTTCATTATACAACTCTCTGTTTCCTTCCACATTTGAGAAAGGAAGAATTTATAAATGAAGTGGCCCATCAGTTGGTTAATAAGGCCTCCTTATCACGTCGGTGTTAGTTATGCCCTATAAAATTCATGGTGGGCCTCTTGGGGGAAATCAGTTAAATTGGAGATCAGAGGGAGGTGAAGTTCCACACAGCATACAGATACCTCTGTTTTGTGACACTGCAGGATCTTTGTGTTAGGCGGCGGCGGTTTAAAGAAAATTAAAGAAAAAACCCTGAAGGTTGCAACATTCTGAATTCAGCATTTCTGGTACCTCCCAGTCATTTCTGAGACCAGAAAGTAGACCCAAAAAAAAGACCAAAATGTGTTCATGATAGGCACTGGTGGCATCTGCATATCATTAATGAATCCTTCTGCAATTCTCAGTGATAGAAGCTTTTTTTTTTCCACACCGCAGCCTTAACTTGGTTATGGAATTTGTCTGGATTTGCACAATACACAAATCAGAAATCAGCCAGGTTGTTACAGCCTCCTTGTGACGTCACATGCATCATTATACCGTTGTGCAAATGATGTTAATGGTACTGTGATGCTTCTGCTGGTCAAGTTTCAAACCAGGGTTACCGAGTCAGGCAAATGTATTTGCCTGACCTTTATTGGTTAAATGTGTTTTTTAAAAAAAAAAAACACATAGCCCCTGCAAAATCATTGAAGCAACAAATAATAATCCGAATTGTTTCTCCTTTCAGAATTCACCATATGCTTCTTCCTTATTTCTGAGGATGAGAAACTGATTTAAAAGGGGAAAATGTTGAGTGGGCTCTATACTGCAACTTAGTCCTCAACTTACAAGAGTTCTTTTTGTTACCGTTCAGAGTTATGGCGACACTGGAAAAAAGTGACTTATGACCATTTTTCACACTTAACGACCATTGCAGCATCTCCATGGTCATGCGATCAAAAGGCAACTGATTCGTATTTATGACGGTTGCAGATCATGGGATCCCCTTTTGCGATCTTCCGACAAGCAAAGTCAACGGGGAAAGGCAGATTCGCTTAAGAACTGAGGCCAGAAAGGTTGTAAAATGGGGCAAATTCATGTAACAAATGTCTCACTTAAGAACAGAAATGTGGGTCTCCATTGCAGTCCTAAGGCGAGGACTACGTGTAATAGCCAGAGAAACTTGCTTTTCATTTTACGTTCAGAGGCAACCAAGCCTGTGCATTCTCTACATGGTGCGACCTCCTCGGGTTTTATGTAAATCTCTATGTAAATTTTTTAAAGAAGGTTGTTCGGGTTTTAGAATTGGGATTTTAACAGGTTTTAGTAACAGCCATGTATTAATTTAATTTATTTTTAAATATTTATTATTATTATCTGTTTTAATTGGGCTGTAAACCGCCCCGAGTCCTACGGGAGAGGGGCGGTATAGAAATTTAAGAAATAAATAAATAAATAAATTTGCTTTTTTAAAAGCCTGTCATCGTATGGTATTAGTTTAATAGGGGGAAAGATAACCCTCTCCTTTGGCTGAGAACACCGCGAGAGCCAGGCCAAATGGAAGATTTATTCCCTGCACGCAGTCTCTGGTTGAGAGATCTAAACACGGACAGCAGCAGCAGCTCCTTAAGGTGAAAAGGGGTGCCATTTTTAGCAGGCAGAAGGAGGGAGGTGGAGGACACGATGTCATTTTGTCATTAGCTCAGCTTCAAAGGGGACAGCCACTAGGCTGAAGGGGAGGGCAGGATGGAGGGCTGGGAAGTAATTAGAGCTGGTCCCCAGGGGTAGAGACCCTCTGATTTCTTTCACCTGGTACACAGCTGCTGGGGGCAGGGGAGGTTGAGAGGAAGCTACAATGAAAAGGGGGCACAAAAAGGGAAATACGCATTTTTCTCTCCAAGGCCCTTTTGGTTGAGGGAATCCAGATATCCAGACAGGACATTCCTGGGGTTGTCCCTGATGTGATTAAAGCAGCCCTTGGTCAGCAGCACCTTAGATTTCCAACAGGAAGAATGGGTTCCTATTGCCGTATCAAAGATGAACCCACTGGGGAGGGAAACGCATCTCCTTTGAAAAGACTTGATTTCTGACAACTGGGGGAGAGGCTGCTGGTCATTGGGTGGAAGATTCATGTAGAGTGGTACCTCGGTACTCATCGTTAATTGGTTCTGGGAGCTGTGATGAGTACCAAACACAATGAGCACCAAACAGATTTTCCCCATAAGGAATAATGCAGCCAGTCACAAGGCAGCCAACATGGACAAGTTCTAGCTTCTGCACTGGGTACCGAACAAATGTACTGGGACAAAAAAAAAAAAATTGCATCAAAGTGTGTTGAATATCAAATTCTATGAGTTTCAGAGCAGTTGAGTCTCAAGGTACCTGTCGTGATTCCAGTAGATGAGACCAGTAAAAAGAACTCCAAGGCAAAAAAGTTTCCTTAAAGAATATATTTATTTGGCCACATAGTATTGGCATGATCAAAGGTGAACCCAAGACTGATTTTTCCCCAGTTGCCAAGCATCTGAATTTTGATCCCATGATCATGGGGATGCTGTAGTAGTAGTAGTAGTAGTAGTAGTAGTAGTAGTAGTAGTAGTAGTAGTAGTAGTAGTAGTAGTAGTAATGTTGGAAGGGACCTTGGAGGTCATCAATGGCCAAGTGTGAAAAATGAGTTTTCTCAGTGCTGTTGTAACTTTGAATTGTCATTAAGCAAATGGTTGAAAATCAGAGACTACCTGTAAAATGGAGGTGGGTGTGGACGTCTCCCCCATTTTTTTGCAATTCCTCAAACACCCCAAAGTGTTGTATACATCTGATCTATTTTTGACCTTATAATTTTCCCTGTTTTTTTACTCTTACCAAAATAGGGAGCATTAAAGTGAATTAAATCTTCAGGAGAATGGATATTGTAATTCTACCCTTTTCAGCCTCCCTCTCCGCACCCCCCCCCCAGTTCTCACAAAAATCCTCATTAGTGACATCTTCACAGCCCATGGAGACTGGGGGGGGAAGGGGATTTTTCACACATTGTGTGGCCATTAGCATGAGAAAGATGGCTGGTTTGTGATAAAAGGAATTTAATAGAGAGAGAGCACTGTGATAGGATAGGGGGGAAACAAGGAGATTATTATTTTCCCCCTGGTATGGAAGATTTTAGGAAGCCAGGCAGCCTGGCTTTCTCCAGATACCGTATATTGGTAGCACAATTCCCAGTGTTCCCAGCTAAGAATGATGGAGATGGTGGTCCCAATACATCTGGAAGACAGCTGGTCAGTAATCACTGACCAATACCTTTTCCTTTTTGGTGAAAAGCTGCGAGCCTCATATATTTCTGGCTTTCCAAAGCTGCTACCACTTTTGCTACGAAAATAAAATGCATTTTAAAAGGCAAAGAGGGTAGATGGAGAACCATATCTTTGCCAGCAGGAGCTTAACAATCCCTCTGAGTATTGCTTCAAATACACATAATAAATCTGGGCTAATTCACAAGGCATTTACAAGCCTTTTAGGGATTTTAATGGGACAAAGGAAACTTTGCTAGTCAAATTCTTCTTGCACTGAGCATGTTTATAGGAGGTTTTCGAAGGAGCTGGCTTGGCTGATCAAACTGCCTCCTTCCCAGGGCTGAGAGAAAATGACTGGCCCAAGATCATTTGGGCCAGGAATTGTGGTGCAGAGGTTAGAATGCAGTATTGCAGGCTAACTCACTACTCACTCCAGGAGTTCAATTCTCCAGGAATTCAGTTCTGAGCCGCTCAAGGTTGACTCAGCCTTCCATCCTTCCAAGGTTGGTAAAATGAAGACCCAGATTGTTGGGGGCAACAGGCTGACTCTGAAAACCGCTTAGAGTGGGCTATAAAGCACTGTGAACTCTAAGTGCTATTGCTGTCATTATCACCTAGCTGATTTCATAGCTAAGGTAGGACTGGAACTCAACAGTGTCCCAGTTTCTAGCCTGATGCCTTAATCACAGAATAACAGAGCTGTAAGGGACCTTGGAGGTCTTCTAGTCCAGCCCCCTGCTCAAATAGAACACCCTGTACCATTCCAGACAAATGATTGTCCAATCTCTTCTTAAAAACCTCCATTAAATTAGGTTGCTACATGTCAGGGAATTGCAACTGACATAGCTTGGCAATATGCTGTCTATCATCCATGGATTAGCTGGCTGAGATTTACTGGATTCTTGGAGTAGCTTGTTGTTCAGATCTCAGCTTTGGTTCTATTGGCTGAAGATGTCAGCAATGGAGATGTGAAGAAGGCTCCATTTCGTCTTCTTTTAGCCATCATCAGCAAAGCGTGAAATTGCCCTGGAACTGCTAAATCGTTTTCCCAAACAACAGAATCTCTGTCTTGATGAAACAGTCATTTGTGGGTTAATTAGGGAGTTAATTGTTCTAGATGTGAGTGAAGTCAAGAATTGCTTTCCACACACACGTGTTGGAGTGATATTTCTTGACTGGGCAGTTGGAAGATTCAGCTAATGGCACTGTTGCCCTCCTTCCCCTGAATTTGACAGTGTCTGTTTTCGCTGTTCTAACATCTGAACCGAAAGAATTTTTTTTTTCCTTCTGGGATTGCTGGGTCTTTTCATTTGCTTAGGATGTTGTAATAGTAGTAGTAGTAGTAGTAGTAGTAGTAGTAGTAGTAGTAGTAGTAGTAGTAGTAGTAGTAGTAGTAGTAGTAGTAGTAGTAGTAATAATAATAAATAAATCAAATAAACCAATTGTTATCAGTCTGTTGTGTGAACCCAGCTGCTTCCATTACCCCACGGGTCACTATATTGTCTGAATGCATCTGAGGTTCACTTTGGACAATGCTTTGAATGTCTCAGTTTTGTTTTCTCGTGGAAGAGGGAGGAAATGTGTTTTCTAATCCCAGCTCCCTTAACAGCTAGAGAACTACCGGTATGTTGATTTAGGACAGATTTACCGTTCCTAACGCGTAAGGAATGACTCCCAGCGCCTCTCAAAGCCTGGGAGTGGGATGGCTGCAGCTTTATTGACCTTAGTCTGGCTTCTTTGAAGGATGTTGCCAGGGGCCAGCGGAGGGGTAGGTACCGTAGATGAGTGTCAAAAGGGCAATAGCTGTGGTCACAGGCAGGCTGGAGGCCAGGCAGATGGAATCAGAGAACCAGACACAAACAGAAGTGTGAATTCCAGAGCGGGTGAAAAGAGAGGCCATCCTTGGAGCAGATGCAGAAAAGCTGGGAGTCTCTGCCAAGTTGGATAAATTGGGCTCACCACAAGAACTTCAGGAGAAAGTTCTTGAGTGAGAATAATTCACCAGTGGAACGGCTTGCCTTCAGAAGTTGTGGGTACTCCATCCGTGGAGGTTTTTCAGAAAGGATTGGACATTCATTTGTCTGAAACAGTAGAGAGTCTCCTGCGTGAATGAGGGGTTGGTCTAGAAGACCTCAAAGGTCCCTTCCAACTTTGTTATTCTGTTACGGTGGCCTGCCAGCTTAGAAAGTCAACTGTAACAAGAGTGGGTTACCAGCCTGCACCTCTGTTGGCCAACAGCAAAAAATTTTGTTGCTAATATGCGAGACAGTCGCTGAGTGAATTTTGCTCCATTTTATGACCTTTCTTGCCACAGTTGCTAAGTGAATCACCGCCATGTTTGACTTAGTAACACAGCTGTTAAGTCAATCTGGATTCCCCAGGTCACAAAAGGGGGATCACGTCACTCCGGGACACAGCAACGGTCCTCAATACGAGTCAATCTGAAGGGTCACTAAATGAAGCATTGTAAGCCACGGACTATCTTTATATAGTAGGCTGCTGTTTTTTCAGCTCTGGCAGATAAGATCAGCCTGCTTGAGTTCAATACATTTGGCAGAAATGGCGAAAATTTAGGCATATTTGAAGGATCGCTCAAATGAACAATATATGATAGGCTGGAAACAGTGGATAGACTATATACAAGAGAAACACCAATCAAATAAAATGTATCTGGCATATAGTTGAGGATTGACGTGAGGAGTGAGGAATGTTTACCAAATCAGACGTTTACAAAGACTAATACTTAATGTTGTATTTCAGGTTCTACGATGATTGCTTCTTAATATGATCTTATGTTTAATGTTGATTGTTTTAATAAAAAAAAGGCTCTTGTAAAAGAGCGTAGCTCCAAACGGGAGCATCGGAGCATGGCTGAGCGGTGAATTCCCTCATCTTGGCAGCCCCGGCTTGGCCGCCAAGAGAAGCATAAGGCTGTGGTGAAGCTATTTTCAGTCAACGGGGGCTTTCCCGGCACATAAATAGAATGGTGGGGGGAGACCCCCACGTGACGCCTAGCCAGAGACTGGCCATATATTCCAAGAGGCAGCTGACTCCACATGCTCTCCCCCGCTTCTCTCTGAAGCTTTGCCAGGAAAAAAGGCAGAAACTTGTTTTAGGGGCCATAAGGACAACTGAACTGTTAGGAAGAATTACCCTTCCGTGCGTGTACAGGTAGCCTCCAGCATATGACCGCCGCTAAGCCAGGCAGTTGCTAAGTGAGTTTTCCCCCACTTTATGAGTTTTTGCCACCATTACTAAGCGAAGCACTGCAGTTGTTAAGTGAATTGGTACTATGAGTTATACCAAGTTTATAGGACAGCGTATATTCTCCCTTTATTAGAGAGATTGCCAGGGAGGGCAGACAATTTTTATGTAGGCTTTCTCCTCCAAGACTCAAAACCCTTCTATCACGCATGCAGTGGCAAAATACTGTGTTGCGGCCACGTCCACAAGAAAAAAATTGGTTACAGATTTATAGTCGTCAACTTGTGCCAATTTTTGGGAGATATTTCTATTTATGTTTGGAACATTATATTTACTCGCACATTAATCGGCTATCCATTCACATAAATTAGGGAGTGACCCTAACATTTTGAGAACATGTATTTTCTTAACAGGGATGTTATTATTTACTATTAATGTTACTACTACTACTACTACTATTATTATTATTTAATATATTGTAAAAAGTGATGGCTATTGCTGGTCTACGACCGTAATAAAGTTTGTTATTATTATTGTTAAGTGAATTGTGTGGTCATTAAGTGAATGTGGCTTCTTCCCCCATTCTTCGCTTGTCGGAAGACAGGTGGGAATTTTTCTTGAGAAAAAGTCAGATTTTCAGAGCAGTTGGAGATTTGTTCTTACAGGGTATGTGCGCGCATAAGCCTAAAAGCAAGGATTGAACAGGTTCTTGCTTTTTTTTCCTGCAGAAAGAGGGGGAGTCAATCCCCACCCTCCACCCCACCCCGTTCCCCAAAGGTTGACCACTGAAATTGGTTGGCAGTGTTTTTCCGGATCTTCTTCCGCCTGTGGAATGCTTAGAGTCATTTGTGGCAGAAAACAGGGTCATTCTGAGTGATGGGAGAGAATTCCTTTTCAATCTTATTTCAAAAGAGAAGAGAATTTAGGGGGGGGGAACACTCTGGGGCAGGGCACGGGGTGACCTTGCATTAATTTAGTGACAAGGTGGCCAAAGATGTTTGTGAGTCAAAGTGGGTGCTTGCACTTTTGCAAATGTCTTGTTTCTTTATATACAGTTCTCTCTCCTTTGTAATAAGTTTTGAAACCAAGTTTTTGTTTCCTAGAATTCATGGGAAGGGTATCAGGGTATCAGGACTGGCCCTTAACTTGCAACACAGAAAATTTAATCAAGCCTATACACAAGAATGTGGTCACCTAAAGTCCACATTGCTACTAGGTGAGGGTCAGCAGAATTCAGGAGGGTTGAACTGCAACCATTTGTAGGAACGTAATGACTCTCAGCTAATGATGCACTTAACTCCTTCCCCAACTTGGCCTGCTCTCCTCCTACAAACAGGGCTTTTTTTTTGTCATGGAACACCCAGAACGGAGTTCCGGCACCTTTTTTGGATGGAACCTTGTAGGGTAGGCAAGGCGGGTTGTATGACGTGTGTGAGTTCCGGCACCTTTTTTTTTTTTTAACCCAAAAAAGCACTGCCTACAAGTACAAGAAAAAAAAATTCAAGAAAGCATTATTTGGGGGCATAGATTTATCTGAAACCATCTTTTCCCCATTTTGGTCTGATCAGCTCTGCACAAAAGGCCCAACCCTAGAGAATTCCAGATCTTCCATCCTCTCTCTCTCTCTCTCTCTCTCTCTCTCTCTCTCTCTCTCTCTCTCTCTCTCTCTCTCTCTCTCTCTCTCAGAGGCCCCTGACCCTGGAGAAGAAGGGTCAGTCACGAGGCCCATCCGATAATTGAGAGCATGTATCTCCTGGGATAGATAGCCAAGCTAAGCCTTGGCCTTACCGGAGGCTGAACAGAGCAAAGATGACATTTTTTGATTGTCAGGAAAGAAGGAGGTAATTATCTCTAGCGGAGCCATTGGCTGCCTCTCTAATGAAAACGACACCTTGGCCGGGCGTTCTATAAATCACGGCCTTCTATCTTTCAGCAGTAATTAATGAACCACTAGAAAGACATTAAATGCAGACTGTGCATTGATAGACTGCCCTGTCATTCATCTCTATGTCATCTTCTGCTTAGGTGGATACCTGCTCCAAAGAAGGGTGAATTTCCTGCAGCTCAGAGCTGGCTCTCTGTGTGTGTGTGTGTGTGTGTTTCTCAGTGGGAAGCAAAAACTAGAAAAACAACTGACAAGGCATTCAGCCATTTTAGTTGGGAAGGTGCCGGCCAACATGCATTCCAAAGTTTTGTTGCATCCATTGGAAATAAAGTTTTATGAGATGTATATATGGCTGCGAATAGATTGTGGGTGTTTCATCACTGGAGGCGTTTAAGAGGCGATTGGGCAGCCACTTGTCTGGAATGGGATAGGGTCTCCTGCCTGAGCAGGGGGTTAGACTAGATGACCTCCAAGGTCCCTTCCAACTCTGTTCTTCTGAACAAAAATGGTGGACCTTTGAACACAACACCCTACCTGCCATTACATGCAAATTTACCTGCAACCCACAGATGCCTCTTAATGACTACATTTGATAGCCGTAGCGGTGCCTCAGAACATCTCGAAAACAAGTGAGAAGAATTTAGCTTTCCTTCCTTCTTTGTTTCTCCATCCCTTTGCCGAAGGGATGATTGAGACCTTTTCTCTTTCTCACCCTTCCTCTGCATCCTTTGCTGATGGCAGCAAAGATGAAGATCATGTGGTTTGTTTATTGTTTCCAAAGTCCCTATTCAGTTTTGAAAGAAGTCTAGATCTTTCTTTTGGTCTACTCTAGATTGACCACCATCCACAAGCCTTCACAAGGTTGGATGGTGAGATGGCCAGTGTCATTTTATTATTATTTAAACAGCCAAAACCAAGAGATAGTGGCGTGGACGGAGACATAGGTAGTTTGAGAGACCTTGAGGTACTTTGTTCAGATCTGGGGCTTGGAGAAAGAAAAGTTGGCTTCCCAACCCACCGCTTGGACAAGACAGAGGCTCCCTGCATGGCTGGTAGACAGAGAAAAGGGTCTTTTAGTCCCTTTCATATTTTCCTACAGTTGCATTATTTTTAGTCTATTATCTCCTCTTCCTCCCCAGGAAATCTATGAGGTCTGTGCCTTCCCTTCCTCCCCCTGTCCTGTTCCCAATGGTCCTGGAGAATCAGAGGGCAGGGATGTTGTTCACACTTGGCTACTCGCAAAGAAGCCTCCATTCATAGCAAGGCCTCCAGGGCCTGTCAGTGGCGGCATTGGACAATAGCAACATTAGACACAGAGGCCGAAACTCCAGTTTATGGCAGAGGTGGCCTGAATAACCAGTGGTCTTCTTCTTCTGAGTGGTCTTTGCTGGGGGAGGGGGGAAAGGACTTGTTACAGTGTCTTTTTTCTGAACATCTCAAAAGCCTTGTAAAACTCTTAGAAGGTCTAAAGCAAAGAAGGTTGGACAGGATGGGAAAGGAAGGAAGAATCCTAGGGGGATTTGAAGAGCCTCACATCCATCTCTTGACTGTCCTTTAATTTCACTTCCTTTCATACCATTAGGCCCCAAAGGGTGCCCAGCCCCTGCCCTCGTCCTTTCTCCAGGGAGAAATCTCTGCAGATGACTTGATTGGCAGCAGTTTTTTTCATGAGGCAACTGGACTTTATGAAGACGTTTATCTTCTTATCCAAGAAGTTTCTTCTGGATGGTGTGGAATGGAAGGATTTATACTCCTTGCAGACAGCTGGTCATTTGCATTCTTTTAGGAGGCTTATTTGTGGAGAGGATGTCTTGGGATTCCATACCGTAAAAGGGATATACAAGAAGAGAAGGACAAAGTCTATGAGGCAGACCCAGAAGAAGATGGAGAGACAACCTCAATGACACACTACAGCAGCATCAAAGAACAATGGGTTGAGGTCTCCAGATGAGCAAGAACCAGAACGTTGTACGTCCCTTGATAGCTAAGGTGGTTACAGAATGATAGAGAGATGGACAGTGAATGAACCATGTCTGTTGCCTCCTCGGAGTCCCACCCCTCCATTCAGGCCCAAGGAAAGACCCTTGGACGAGGTCCTCCCATGAGGCTTTTTCAGTGGTTACCTATAAATCGCCCAGAATCACTTCAATAGTGATATGGGCGTACATAAATTGGATCAATCAATCAATACGTTTGATCATTTTCCCCATCTGCCCGACAGGTCGTCCACGGATTACAGCCATTTTTTTTAGTGACCATTTGAAGTTACAACGGCATCAACAAAAGTGGCCTATACCCTCTTTTTTTGCACACTTAAGACCCTTGTAGCATCCCCACAGTCACATGATCAAAATTTGGATGCTTAGCAACTGGTTCCTATTTAGGAGGGTTGAGCATCCCGGGGTCTTGTGATCCCCTTTTGTGACTTTCTGACCAGCAAAGTCAATGGGAAAGCCAGATTCACCCAACAGCTGTGTTTCTAACTTAACAACTGCAGTGATTCACTTAACAACTGAGGCAAGAAAAGTCATAAAATGGGGCAGAACTCACTTCACAACTCTCTTTGCAACAGAAATGTTGGCCTCGGTTGTGACTGTAAGTCAAGAACTCTCTGTTATTAAGAGCTGAAGTTGGTGAACAACTTTTGGAGAGGGGGAGGGGAGGAGATCAGCACCCCAGATTTATTGGGTAGCTACATCAAGTTACAGGGACTATGGGAAGCCCTGGGGCCTTTAGCAGTGCTTCCCCTGCTCAGATGGCTGCTTCATATGTCCCGTTCTTTGCATCTCTGTCCCTCTCCTTCCTTCCCTGCCTGGCGTTGCTTCCACTTGATCTAATCCTGATCCTTTAACGATCCTAACCACCCTTGGATTTGCTGTGAGACATTCACTTAATGTTTCTCTCCTCCCTCTGCAAAATCTGGGGCGGGCTGCTTCCTGCTCAGTAATGGTTTTCTGAATGAAAATAGATTGCCCTCTAATAGTTTCTATTTAGTTTTCTACTTAGTTTTCCATGGAGTAAATAGGGTTTGGGCCATGTGTGTGTGTGTGTGTGTGTGTGTGTGTGTGTGTTTGTGTGTTTGTGTGTGTGTGTGTGTGTGTGTGTTTTGAGGCTCGGTCTCCCCAGATGAACATTTGCAGCTTGACCATGAGGCTGTTTGCACCCAAAATCACTTGAAACGGCTGTCATTGCAACAATAAATAAAATGTAGGCTGCATCGGTGTCTTTTCTTTTCTTTTTTAAAGCAGTATTTTATAACACAAGCCATGAATGTTTAATGCAAGCTGCTTTGCCAAAGGTGGTGATTTTTTTCCCAGGCGCTGTTCATGAAAGACGCATCAGAAGGGTGCAGACCGGCATATTTTACTTAACATCCTCATCGCTGAATTATTTATGGTCTGCCTTGTTTTATTCATGATAAATATTAATACCGGTGTCTTTAAGAGGGGTGAGTCTTGCAGCGTTTTTACCTGGAAGAATGAGAATATTGCAGCAAAGCGACGGGCGTGTTGTTTTGTTCCTTGGGCTGTCCTCGGTCAAATAAACGCTCCACTCCTGCACTTCGCAGGGAATGGCATTATGTCCTGTCCACAATCTTTTCTAGCAAACTTGTTAGAATCTAGCAGACTGGGGACAATTTCTTTTCACATCTGCTTTGTTGGTTAGCTTCCTATTCAGCAAATTCAGAAGCTTGCCCGGGGATCCTCTGGGACTCTCTGAGAACTGTTGTAAGATGAGGACTGCCTGTACTGAGAAGGGTACACCTGAGTTGGTGAGCTACTTGCTTCATGATTTCAGCATAAGAAACCCCCAGAGAAATAAGATCTTGGGTTTAGGAGAAGACGTGGTGCTGCATCTGTTCTTAAAACTGCACCGTTCGGAATCATTTCAAGGGCAGCGCCGAACATATGCTCAGAGGTGCCACCAGGAAATGAAACGATGAAATAATATTAGATTCCCGAAAGAAAGCCTCCATCTCTGTATACTGTGATTTATGCCTGCTGCAGCCAAGGGAACTCTCAGCAGGTTGCAATATATATAAACAATACCGTGAAATGTCTACGGTATAATAACTTCAAATAACAATCAGGATAGAAAGTAATGCCAAGAAGCTTCTATAATCATAAAAGTAGGGGGGGGGGAATGAAGACGGGCAGTTCAGATATGAGCCATTATAGAACTAGATTTACAGACTTAGCTGAATAACAGATTTCATAACAACCCTGATAGCTTTGATGGTGGTTGTTGTTGTTATTCCCCTCCTTTCCCATAGAATTCAGATTGGTGCACATGGGGATCTCCACTCTTTTTCATAGCAGGGCTTTGCACTCTCTTCCGCCGCTGTTGGGTGAGATCATCCATCACCAGGGACTGAGATGTCATCAAGATGCTGATGATGCTCTGCTGTGTATCTCAGTCTGTGCTGAGTTAAGCCTTCACCGTGGTGGCTCCCTCCCTCTGGAACATCATCCCTCTGGAAATTAGATTGGCCCCCACCTTGACACTCTTTTGTAAGACGTGGTTCTGCCAGTGGGCCTGGAGAACCCAGAGCAGAATGGAGTTCATTAAATGGCTGGTATGGGTGTGTGTTGTCTGGGGTATGTGTGTTGTTATTTTATTATTTTAATTTTTTTTTTACTATTTTTATTCCTTTTATGTTGTGTGTCGATTTCCCGTAAGCTGCCTTGAGTCTCTGTGATCGAGTTGGCAGTGATATAAATTTTGTAAATAAATAAATAGACCAAGTTAGCACTATGTTGGTAGTCCTTCACTTTGCAACAGTTCCTTTAGTGACCATTCATAGTTACAACGGCACTGAAAAAAGTGACTCGGGACCCTTTTTCACACTTGCCTTGCAGCATCTCCAGGGTCACATGATCAAATCAAAATTTGGATACTTGGCAACTGGTTCACATTTACGATGGTCGCAGTGTCCCCGGGGTCACGTGATCCCCTTTTGCGACCATCTGATGAGCAAAGTCAGTGGTGGAAGCCAGATTTGCTTAACAACTTAGTTACTGACTTAACAACTGCAATGATTCATTTAACAATGAATGGCAAGAACAGTCGCAAAATGGCTCAACATTCACTTAACAAATGTCTCACTTAGCCACAAAAATTTGGGGCTCAATTGCCGTCAGGTTGGCTCTGGTTCCCCCAATCCAACGTGTTATTTAATGGCTACAGTCAACCGTCCCTAATATCTAAGCTTGTTGATGTTCAGCCTCACTAGAGCACAGCAAGGTACAGGGAAAATAAAACCACACAACGCTACTTCCATTGTGCTTCTACCCTGGTTGGTTGATGCTCAGAGCTCTTTTCTTAATGCCATAAAACGCCATTAGTGTTGAAGGGGCTTCTCTAATTTAATAAACTGTTCCCAAATTGCATTAAAACCAGGTTTGGGTTGGGTTTCCCTTTGGGATGAGAAGGAGGCAAGAGAAGGAAGGGCTAAGGCTGAATCAGCATGCAAGGACTTCCCCTGAAACGCAGCAATCTGGCACTTGGAGCCGTGGAGGTGGGGAGGCAGAAGGGGTGGGGGGTGGGTCAGCCCATCTTTAATGTATGAACCGACAGGAGAAGCCTCCCATCTGTTGGAGCCCAATGGGACTCTGAAGGTGAGTGATGAATCTTGTCTGACATCTTGGTCCTCTCCCTTTAAAGAGAGGCACTAGTGTTCTCTTTGATGTACGTTGCAGAGAAAAGAGGGAGGTGCCCCGTGGGTTAACTCTTTAACTCTGTTGTCGCCTGAAGGCATCTTGCAGGGGACAACAGAGGGGAAGCAGAACCAAAAGACACCCTTTTGCCATGTGGGGGGGGGATGGTAGACAGAGTGATTTTTTTCCACCAGGGTTGGGTTGATTAGGAATTAGCCAGGAACCTTGGGGAAGGGCTGGATGAGAAGAAGCTAACCTTCTTTCCTTGAAGGCTTCTGTTCTATTTAAAGAAATAGAGTAGATTAGATTAGATTAGAGTAGAGTAGAGTAGAGTAGAGTAGAGTAGAGTAGAGTAGAGTAGAGTAGAGTAGAGTAGAGTAGAGTAGAGTAGAGTAGAGTAGAATAAGGAATAGAATAAGGAGTAGAGTAGAGTAGAGTAAAATAGAATAGAATAGAATAGAATTACAGAATAGAATAGAATATGTGGAATAGAATAGAATAGAATAGAATAGAATAGAATAGAATAGAATAGAATAGAATAGAATAGAATAGAATAGAATAGAATAGAATAGGAGTTGGAAGGGATCTTGGCGGTCTTCTAGTCCAACCCCCTGCTCAGGGAGGAAACTCTATACCATTTCAGACAAATGGTTATCCAATCTCTTCTTAAAAGCTTCTAGTGTTGGAGCACTCACAACTTCTGGAAGCAAGTTTTTCCTTGATTTATTTATTTATTTAAAGGCAATCTTGAAAAAAATGGGGGAAGGAGGGAGGGAGAGAGGAAAGAAGGAAGGAAGGAAGGAAGGAAGGAAGGAAGGAAGGAAGGAAAGGAAGGAAGGAAGGAAGGAAGGAAGGACAGTCTTTTGAGGTAGACCAGGTCAAGAAACAGACAGGGCAGGTCTTGTTATTGTAGTAAGGTAGAATAGCAGAACCTTGAAAGCCTGTCCAGGTTCCTCTCTGATCCATCACATCCTAAACATAATCAAGATGGGTTTATTTTGAGTTGCTCTTTTATTCCTCCATTTCAGGTTGGTGGAATCTCTTTTCCAAGACCTTTTTAAATGGCAACTCATTCCTTCTTCCCTTTCTCATCAGCAGCTTTCATAATCAGAGGAGCATTCAGTTGCACTCTGGTGACTTTGAGTTAGTATGGGCAACTGCATCAAGATGCAAAAGGGACTCTCCCAACACTACATGCCTTCCAGTGGCCAAAGCTAGGAGGGTCACCTGTTAGAGGTCTCTGGTCCTCTCTCATTTTTTAAATCAGGAAAGAAGAATCATCCAGGGCTTTGGGCAGTCACAGCTGCTGATGTTTGGGGCTGTTTCAAATCATCAGTCGGTTCTTCTGAGCTTCTGTGGACACGCTTGGAGGCTAAAGAAACATCTCAAAGCTGTTGAGTGGGGAATTCAGCGCTGGGCGCAAGCAACTTCATGACAGAGTTCATTTATTTGATAAGCCTATAATAAACTTTTCTATCTGCTTTGTATATTAAAAAAAAAAACCTCTCCTCTCACCTCACAGCCCAGTCTCTTGGAAGAAAAAATATAGGGCTGGTTTTAAAAATGTATTATAATTTTTCTGTGCTTTTTGTGCTTTTAATTCCACCATCCTATGTGCGTTATTTTATTTTGAAGAAGGCAGTAACCTGCTTCCCTGCCTCCTAAGACAATGGCCAAGTTTTGATAAGATGCTGAAGCACAAACAACGCATTTTATCACACTTTAGTATGTTTCATGAACCTGGGATTTCCAGGAAACAGAGATTGTATTTATTTGTTTATTTATTTATCTAACCATTCATTCATTCATTTATTTAATCAATACAAACATCCAGGTGAAATACATGACTCTGGGCCACTAACAACGATGAAAAGCAACGGTTATGCCGTATCAGGTTGACCCCCTTTTCAAACAGACCCTTAATTCTGAGCGACATGTCTTGTGTCTTCTCTTTTAGCTATGTCTGACTTCCACGTACACCCCAAGAGTGCCGTGGTGGAAGAAGGAGGTGTTGCCCGCTTCCAGTGCCAGATCCATGGCTTGCCAGAGCCCATGATCATGTGGCAGAAGAATCATCTCCCTATCAGCACAGATAACAACAGGTAAACATGCCCGAATAGCCCAAACTGGCTAGGAGAGGAAGGTGTCTTCCCTTCTCAGAAGACTGTTGATCCAGGTTTACAAGGTAGAGGGGACTAAATACATGCCAGTCATTTTGTCCCTTCAATTCACACAAAGTGACCCTCTGCATCCAGAGGGACAGGCAGGCTGTTTCACGAGCCACGTCCCAGCCTGATTGAAGTGGGGCAGCCAACATCTGCAAATGTCGTTTCTTGTCTTCCCAAAAGGGAGAAAGGGCAACCGATAGATCTGTCCATTTGACCTCTATACAGGTAGTCCTCGATTTACAACAGCCATGGGGCCCGGCATTTCTCTTGCTAAGTGAAACGTTTGTTAAGGGAGTTTTTGCCCCATTTTATGATCTGTCTCACCCGGTTGTTGAGTGAATCACTGCAGCTGTTCAGTTAGTAACACAGGTTGTGAAATGAATCTGGCTTCCCCATTGACTCTGCTCATCAGAAGGTTGCAAAAGAGAATCACGTGACCCTGGGACATTGCGACCGCCATAAGTACGAGGCATTTGTCAATTTGTCTGAATTTGCTGCAATGGTAGTGTGAAAAAAAGTCATAGGTCGCTGTTTTCGGTGCCGTTGTAACTTCAAAATTCTGTGTCGTATATGTGGGGGGGTATATACATACTCTTTTGTCATGTTTATGTAATGTTTATTGGAGGTACTTACTCTTTGAGAGTTGAATGCAACAAAATTTCATTTAATGTCTGCTGATTAGTGTACATTTAAAGTGACAATAAAGTATCCTCTTCTCTTCTCTTCTCTTCTCTTCTCTTCTCTTCTCTTCTCTTCTCTTCTCTTCTCTTCTCTTCTCTTCTCTTCTCTTCTCTTCTCTTCTCTTCTCTTCTCTTCTCTTCTCTTCTCTTCTCTTCTCTTCTCTTCCCTTCCCTTCCCTTCCCTTCCCTTCCATTTCTATTCTATTTTATCCTATCCTATCCTATCCTATCCTATTCCTATTCTATTCTGCATTCCATCCTGTCCTATCCTGTCCTGTCCTGTCCTGTCCTATCCTATCCTATCCTGTTCTATCCTATCCTATCCTATTCGCATTTGGTTTGGAATGTAACACTTAACAATAGTCAGAATGGGCTTCTCCCAAAAAAGTAATAGGATAGATATAATAGATGAGGGGAATGCCACGGACACAATGAATCTTGACTTCATCAAAGTATTCTGTAAGGTCTCATGATATCTTTATGAACAAAATGGCAAAATACAGACTAGATGATATAATTGTTGGATGGTGCAATACATTCTGCTGATTTCTTCTAGAATTACTTTTTTTTTCCTGTTCCGAAGGCGATGTCAAGCCTTGTGTGTATTATTTTCCCAATTCATTATTTTTCAAACCTGATCTCCCGTTCAAAACAGCTTTCCCAAGGTTGGTATATAGAATGTTCTCAAATTATAATTGTGAAAGCGAACAGATAATTTAAAAAAGCACAGTACAGTTAACTATAAAAATGTTAATTGCTTTGAAAAATTCCATCGCAGCCTGCAGATTTCAGGATTAAGATACTAAGCACTCTGTGAAAATGGAAATAACTTTTGGTATTGCAGGAATAATAAAGTAAGCTCACTGAAATATATGAGAAAAGATATTCCTTCAGAGACCGTAATCCCGAGCATCTATCCCCAAAAAGTGTGTTTTCTGAATCCCTCAGGTACACGCTGCTTCCCAAAGGAGTTTTGCAAATAACAGGACTCCGAGCCGAAGATGCTGGGATCTTCCACTGTGTCGCCAGCAACATTGCAAATGTGAAATTTAGCAGAGGAGCCAGGCTGACCGTCTCAGGTTGGTTGGAGAGGGGGGGGATGTGGGGTGGGGTGGGATGGGATGGGATGGTGGTAGAGATTACAGGGAATCCTCAACTTACGACCACAACTGAGCCCAAAATTTCTGTTGCTAACAGTGTTAAGGGAGGGAGTTTCCCCCCATTTTAACGGCCTTTCTTGTTACAATCACAGACCAGGTCAAAGTTCCAGTACCTGGCTCTGTGGATTGCTGTTTGAATGATGTATGTGTGTTGGGCTTTTATTTTTAAATACTTTCTGATTTGGACTTAGACTGTGACTGATGTTTTATATATGTTGTGAGCCGCTCTGGGTCTTCGGAGAGGAGCGGCATATAAGTCCAAATAATAAACAATAAATAAATAAATAATTAAATAATTAAAAGCAAAAGTTAGGAGCTACCTAATATTCAGTAAAATCAATATAACACACAGTAATACATCATCAGAAAGAAGGTGGCCACAGATGTCCATCTTCTTACACTCTGAAGTCCCCTTTTTTATATGCAATTTATTCACAGGGTTTAATATGGGTAAAGACAAATATAAAGAGAAAGAGAAAATATCGAAAGCAAAACAGCAAAACGAAGAAAAAGAAATTCAGAAACAGAAAAAAAATAAGCAATTTTTGACTCTCTTTTCAGCAGTTATAAGCAACCTCATTTCCCTTCTTCCTGCTCAAGGATTCCAACAATCCCTTCTGCCCCTCATTCAATCTTCAAGTCCACAAATCAACATTTAAATTTTTCTACGGAGATTCTCAGTCATCTGGGTCAGGGTTGCCCCAAAGGTGCATTTTTTTCAAAATGGCAATTGGACTTCGTTTTTTTCTCTTGAAGACATTTTGCTTCTCATCCAAGAAGCTTCTTCACTTCTGACAGAATGATGGAGAATCTCCACCATTCATTTAGAACTGAAGAAGCTTCTTGGATGAGAAGTGAAACATCTTTTAAAAAAAAACAAAGTCTAGTTGCCTTTTGAAAAAAAGCTAGTTCACTGTGCTGGCTCAGGAATTCTGGGAGTTGAAGTCCACGAGTCATAAAAGAGCCAAGGTTGACTACCCCTGCTCTAAGCCTTGAAATTCCTTTCCTTAGAACCTTGGCTTCTGTCCACCTCTAATGTAAAATATTTGCAAAAAGGAACTATGAAAGGTTTTGCTTGTCTGCTGTTTACTGCACAGGCTCTCCTTCTGCTGTTTACAAAGACCCTATGATCCTTGTGGGACCTGAGAACCTGACCCTGACGGTGCACCAGACTGCCATCTTGGAATGCATTGCAACTGGGAATCCCAGGCCTATTGTCTCCTGGAGTCGACTTGGTGGGTACCCCAAATCTATAGCTGTCTTCTTAATTTTTTTGACCACAAAATAGGGGCACCCCTATCCATTTTTTTTAAAAAAAAATATTGTTATCCACCTTTATTGTTTTTTCTAAATAACCGAAGATGGCGAATGGCGAATTCTCCTTTCTCCTTCTATTTTACCCACAACATTAACCCTTTAGGTGAGGTGACTTGGGCTGAGAGAGAGGGGGACTGGCCTAAGGCAGGGGTAGGAAAAGAGCCAAGGCTGCCTACCCCTGGCCTAAGGTCACCCAGCTGGCTTTCGTGGCAGGATGAGAACTCACAGTCTCCCACTTTTCAGCCTGGTGCCTCAACCTCTAGATTAAGCTGGCTCTATATTTTTATGGTTCATGAACCCACTCTCTTTTGCTCTAGCAAATATGAGTTCCTGGTGGGTACGGTTAGGAAACAGTCATTGACAGAAAATAGGTACATAATGAGCATTATACAGGTAGTCCTTGACTTATGTGACTATTCGAAGTTATGACATGGGGTATTTATGACCCAAATTTGAAGTTCCAATCATTGCCCCACTAGTCACATAACTACACTCCAGGTGCTCAAGCATTCACAGCCGATTGTAGCATCCGGTGGTCATATAACTGAGTTTTACAATGGTTTTGCCAAAAATTTGCATTGACTTCCAGTTTTTGGCAAAACCAGCCCTTACGGAAAAAAAAGGTTGTAGGATCAGGTTGATCATGTGACTTGATTTACGACCCTCGTAAGTTATCACCAGGATGAACAGGCTTCATTATGATCATAACTTGAGGACTACCCATGTCTTCTTCTTCCAACGGGAGTGGAATGGAAATAAGCTGAAATGACTCCCCCATGTCCCCCCAAATATTACACAAACTTAAAACCATTGAGTTAGTTCAGATTTCAGGGTTTGGGGCAATTTCAGAAAACATTTATTAATTCAGGAATTAAACATTTTGTCAGCTCGGTGTAATGGTGGGGCAGACCCCAACCTATCTCCCACCTCAAGCTATTTTCATTTCAAAGCTAAGACCCTTGCTACAACTCATGTTATTTGTTTAGATTAGTTTCCAAAGCATAAGAGTTTTCAGGTGTGTGGACTTCAAATCCCAGAATTCTGCAACCAGCATGGCTATAGACGAGAATTCTGGGACTTGAAGTCTATGCGCCTACCTGGACAATACCAAGGATAGCAAATACTAATCTAGATTTAATTCAAAACACAAAGAAGAGGCTAGCATTGTGCAAAACCGTCAAGGCCCATAGAGACACCCCCTCCCAAAAAAAAATCCTTAGAAAATGAAATGGAAGAGGAGCTTGTTTGCCAGTTGGTATGCGAGTATCTTGCAAGTAACACAATACCATGGCAGCTATTTTGTGAAAGTGCCCGTAAAATGTTCTCCAAATGTTAAATATGATCTCTGGTTCCCAAAAGTTGAACAATCCTGTCCTAGGTGATTTTCAGAGGAAAATGGATTCAGTTTCTATAAGAGGTTCAGCAAAATACAAATCCACTTGAGAGTTTGGTTGCTAGGTTAAAAGTTAATACTTCTAAAGTCACTGTAGGAGGGAAGCCAAATTAATTTTTCATGGTAAAAAAAGCAGAGGGATTAAGTAAATCTTTCCAAACAAACAAATCTTGCTAAAAGATCTAGCTGCTCATGAAAGCTTGTGTCTTTTAATAAAATTGATTGGTTAGAAAAGGCGTTATTGGATTCTTCTGATTTAATACTTCTGAACTGAGCAAAGTCTCAATTAACAGCTTACTCAGGAGAAAAACACAAACAAACTTACAAATACAAAGGGGAGAAACCCCCCCCCCTGAGAGGAATGGTGAGTTCATTTTTTCCCCTCTTTGCTACTCCTGTTGGAATTGCATATTCATCTTTCTAACACCCTCTTCCCTTCAACAGATGTACACACACTCAGGTGCCTCTTTCAGAATACAGGGCAATTATTTGTGCTTCTTTTCTTTGAAAGGCTGGCAGATAAACGCTTCTCTTACAGGTTTCTTGTGGTCTGACAGCCATAAAAGGATCACAGACTTAACAAGTCTGTTCTTTAGAGAATTGGAAATGCGAGCAAAAAGGAAAAAGACCCAGAATATTGGAATACTGTCAGACTTGGGGGGGGGGATGTACTGAAAAATAAATAACTAAGCACTACCCTCCTCTCCCCAACCCCCTCCATATGACAGCAGTAGAGCCCAATTAATTGGATAATGTATTGGCACAGGACTCTGCGTTTCTCCCCCTTCTGGCTGACAACTCTCTCAGTTCCCCTGAATATTTAAGAAACAATAACATCCATTTCAGCTTTGCTGCCATCCAGTATTTCCACCCTTTCAGTCACCTTTTTCCCTCCAAGGGCAGAGAGATGGGAGTTGGGGTGTTGAGTGTAAATAATTTGTTCTCGATTTTCCGTTGGAAGGTGCAGTTGAGCTGAATCTGAATTTTAGCGCAGACCTTTATGTCAGACACTCCGGCAAACCAATTCCACTTCTTAAATGCTAGGCGGATTTTGCTTCTTAAGTTTTCTTTTCACTACGTACTAGGTGCAGCCAGCCAGCTGTTTAATGGCAGAAATTCTTGGATAATGCCTGGCCCTCCTTCCCCAGAAGCTAGAAAACTTAAGAGGGCCTTCTCCAGTTTTGCTGAAAACCCAATCCCCAAAACAGCTTTGAAATGAAAATAATTTGAGGTGGGTCTGCCCCACCATTACACAGAGCTGACAAATGTTTAATTCCTGAATTAATAAATGTTTTCTGGATTGCCCCAAACCCTGAAATACGAACTAACTCAATTTTATTTATTTATTTTATTTTATTCGGATTTGTATGCCGCTCCTCTCCGAAGACTCGGAGCGGCTCACAACATATATATAAAACAATTTAATCTAAATCCGAACAAAACACATTAAAAATAAAACCCCACACATATTCATCAGTCACACCACAATCAACAATCATCCCCAGGCCTGCTGGCAGAGGTAGGTTTTTAAATTCTTTCGGAAGGCCGGGAGAGTCGGAGAAACGCGGACTTCAGGAGGCAGTTGGTTCCAGAGGGCGGGCGCCACAACAGAGAAGGCCCTCCCACTAGGGCCCGCCAAATGACATTGTTTCGCTGACGGGACCCAGAGGAGGCCGACCCTGTGCGCTTTCACCGGTCGTAGAGAAGTATGTGGCAGAAGGCGGTCCCGTAAGTATCCTGGTCCCATGCCATGAAGGGCTTTATGGGTAATAACCAACACCTTGAATTGGGCTCGGAGACCAATAGGCAACCAATGCAGCATGCGGAGAGTTGATGAAATGTGGGCACAACGAGGAAGGCCCACAACTGCTCGCGCAGCTGCATTTTGCACTAATTGTAGTCTCCGAACACTCTTCAAGGGTAGCCCCATGTAGAGAGCATTGCAGTAGTTTTAAGTTTGTGTAATGGTTTTAAGTTTGTGTAATCTTTGGGGGGACATGTCGGAGTCATTTCAGCTTATTTCCATTCCACTCCCGTTGGAAGATGTTCCATTTATGGGTAGTCCTCAAGTTATGATCATAATGAAGCCGGTTCATCATGGTGATAACTTATGAGGGTCGTAAATCAAGTCACATGATCAACCTGTTTTTGACTCGTTTGACAGTGTTGCCTGTGAGATGCACACTTTGCAATTCTACTTTAAAAGAGGGTAATCCCAACTGGCTTGGTCAGTCGGCAAGCAGGACAGGGGCGACCATCTTACTTCTTTCTTTCCTCTTCCAGACGGGCGCCCAATTGGTGTGGAAGGAATTCAGGTCCTTGGAACCGGCAATCTCATGATTTCAGACCTCACCGTGCAGCATTCTGGGATATACGTGTGTGCGGCCAATAAGCCTGGCACAAGGGTGAGGAGGACAGCCCAAGGAAGACTCGTGGTGCAAGGTAAGACTCCTAACTGCGGAAATGCTTCTTTGCACCACAGGGGACCTTCAAATGGATCTCCTTGAATTTTATTCATCAAGTGAGTTGAAACTATGAGTGACTTTGTCCCATCCGTTCAGAATTTCCCTTTCTACTTAAGAACAAGCATCAGGTTTCAACTGCAAGCGTTTCTGGCAGTCCATGAGAAAATGCTGTCCTTTAGTTGGAGTTCACTGAGTTGCAAGTGGACAAGACAAATTGTTTCCTCTTGGTTGTTTCTCCATTTCCATTTCCTTCTTCTGCTTCTCCGTCTCCTGTTCCTCCTCTTTCTCCTTCTTCTCTTCCTTCTCCTTCCTCCTTCGTTCCCCTCCTCTTCAGTTTATTACAACAATGTTGTTTCTTTCTCTCTTCTTTCTTTGTGTTATTTTAGCTGCACTTAATCCTGTCCAAAGGTTTAAAGAAGGCTATTCATTGATCTCAGGAGGATTATTTATAAAGAGATCCAGAAGTCACAGTTTGCCTGCAGCTTCCCCTCCCTCACCTAGGAGAACATTGATAATGTTGTCAAGGAGGCAAAGAACATCATGTCCCTTATGATACAATTGCACAAGTGACACACAGATAATCCTTGAACTTATGACCACAAGTTGGGAGCAGAACCTGCAATGCTAAGATTCATTGTCATTAGATTGCAACCAATTTTACGACTTTTTTGCTGCCATTGTTAAGCGAATCTGGCCTTGTCAGAAGCCTCCTGGGAAGGTCGCAAATGGTGACCACACAACTCCAGGATGCTGGAATCATCTTTGATAACCAGCTGATTGCCAAGTGCCCAAATATTGATCACATGATCATGGGGAGACTGGGACAGTTGTAAGTATGAGGCTGGTTATAAGTCACTTTTTTCAGCATCGTCATAACTTATTCCATGGAATAAGACACTGTAGGAGAAGAGTCATATTCACCTCTGGTAGCAAATATCAGGCATGTCTGGTAATATTTTTTTCAACTGACATGTTTGATTCAATGCATAAGCTTTCCAGATCAAGCACATGACATAAGGGTCAGCTCTTCAATGCTTCTGATGAAGTGAGCTTCACTCATCAAAGCTAGTGCCCTTTTCATAAAGTTTTTTGAGTTTTGCTGAGAGCAGTCAGGCAAAGTACTGCCTATGCAGGTGTAGTCCTTAACCATTAGTAAATGGAGTAAAAAAAAGTTGCTTGGTTTGTTTATTTTCTGGTTCTGTTCTGAACGAAGGAGAAGAAGAAGAAGAAGAAGAAGAAGAAGAAGAAGAAGAAGAAGAAGAAGAAGAAGAAGAAGAAGAAGAAGAAGAAGAAGAAGAAGAAGAAGAAGAAGAAGAAGAAGAAGAAGAAGAAGAAGAAGAAGAAGAAGAAGAAGAAGAAGAAGAAGAAGAAGAAGAAGAAGAAGAAGAAGAAGAACTTAATAAGGAAGGTGCTCAAATGGATTCCAACGCTGCCTTTCCCCCACCCCCTTTTTCACCGCAGTAATGGGACTCTACCCCTGATCTGGGAGTCGGTGAAAGTCCTTTGAAATTATGTGCATGTTGTTGTGCACAAGAAAATCCTGCCCCCCCCCCGTACTGCCAGCTCCTAATGACGATTCCGAAAAGCCACTTTTAATGACCGTGGCCAGAAAGGGGTTTCTTGAATGTTTGCTGAGTCTTCAGTCTCCATGGTGAAGTTTTTGCAGAGAAGGCCTTTTTACCAAAAAAAAAAAAGAAAAGAAAAGAAAAAGGGAAAAAAATAAAGGAGGTAGATAAAACAACCCAGCTGGCAGCCCAGTGTTGAATGGTGCCTTAATCCTTTCCTGATTACGAGTCCTCATTTTGCCTTTGAAGTCGCCCGCTTCCCCTTTCTCATCAGCTTTTCTTGTGAACCATTTGGGCTTGATGAGCTTCGGAATCTAAAATTTTATATATATATATATAAAATTTTCCACAAGAGTGGAAAAATGCAAAGACCCAACGTCGCCCTAGGGCTGAAGTGGCATCTTTTTGTCAGGTGGGCTCAAAATGGTTTCCCTTCTCAGAGGCAGCAAGATTTTTGCAGGATCCAATCCGGGTCGGTTCCCGGGACCAGAGGTTTAGTCTTCTGAGCTTTCGGACTCATGCTGAAGCCCATCCCTGGGGAACATCTCTCTATTGGAATGTGTGCTTTGGACTATTCTATGCATGTCCCAAGAATCTGGGTCCTCCTTTTACCCACCTCGGAAGGATGGAAGGTTGAGCCAACCTTGAGCCCCGTCAGGATCAAACTGCTGGCAGTGGGCAGAGTTAATCTGCAATACAGCATTCTAACTACTGCGCCACCACGGCTATGTTGCTTCATGATTGGAGGCAGTACACTGAGGAACTGAGGAAGGAAGGCTACAATTGCCCTTATGCCCTACGGATCAGCTGCTGAGACCTGGATGAGCCTCACCAATACATCTCTTCCTACATTCTTACCACAACCCTCTGATTGGATCCAATGTTCAGAAACCCTACTCCATTTTTCTTTCCCAAACTCTCAAAATAATTTATCCTTCTAGACGTGCGCTGATGTTGAGCCATCAGCATAGCGATGAGAGATGGCTCTTCTCAACTCACAAGCTGTCAGGTGGCTGCAGATGGCATCTAGGAAAGGTGTTGGGTGAAGCACTGCCTACTATGTCATTTCAGAAGCAGGCATTAAGTGGTCATTAAATGAACCAGTGGTTTGTTAGGGGCCAATCTTACCGAAAACTGGACATAAATGCTGGTTTTCAGCAAACCAGTCATAAAATGTGGCCACATGCCTGTGAGATGTTGCAAATGAGGTAAATGTGGGCCGGGTTATTGAGCACCCAAAGGGGAAGGCAGGGTCATCAGAACTTCAACTCTGTGTCATAAGTAGCTTTTGGGGAGTCTCTCGTAAATCTGAATGGTCGCTAAGCAGCCATTTGTAAGTTGAGGACTTCTTTGCAGAGAGCAGCAAAGAAGACCAGAT
This sequence comes from Bothrops alternatus, assembly GCA_034064705.1. Classification (NCBI taxonomy): domain Eukaryota; kingdom Metazoa; phylum Chordata; class Lepidosauria; order Squamata; family Viperidae; genus Bothrops; species Bothrops alternatus. Next base: position 634,167 of record JARGCV010000275.1, on the reverse strand, counting down.
CCAGTAGTTCAATGCAAAGCATCCATTTGCTTCCTTCTCTCTTCCCCACTGGCTGTCAGGCTGCTTTCTGGTGTCTCAGAGCCATGATTGATGCACTGATTTCAAACGCCTCTGAAGAGACACTCATACCCTTCAGTGTTGAATAGGCTGCTCTTTGCATTCCATCTCTCCTCCGTCTCCTTCAGAATAAAAGACCTCAGTGCCCCAGCGAGTATTAGCAGCTCCTTGGCTGTCCCAGGGTTGCCAAGGAGTGGCTGGACTCTGAAAGGCCTTCTATTTACCTTCCTTCCATTGTTCGCCTATCTTTGCTTTTCCATATGGAGATCCACGCCGTGGTTTCAGAGTTTCAGTGCACCGTGGTGGGGAGATGTCTGTGGAATGCATTACAGTGGCCTCATTCACACAACAAAGGTGAAAAACCAAGCCTCTGAAAGTGCCCAATTTGCTGACCTTGCTAAGGGTTAATCATGGCTAGATTTTTGTGGGTTTGGCCCTTATACAAACAGAATTTCTTTGGTTAGTTTGTGGTTCAGCTTATTATGCAGATCCCAAGATTTTTAGCAGGCTGACTAAGCAGCGTATGCATATTGTGATGGTTAACGCTCATTTAGAAAAAGATCCTCTTTTGAAGATGGAATATGATCAGCAGGGAAGGAAAGAACTCAGTCACCGTGTTCACACCATAGATGTTTTGCAAATCCAGTGGCTGCTGGCAGACATGCTAAGCCTGGTTGGGATTCGCCTTGCTTGGGTTTGTGGCTTAGCACAGCAGTTCCCATCCTTTATGTCTTGGTGGTCCAGCGGGGGGGGGGGGAAGAAGGGCCCCGTGCAAGTGGTGGGCCAGTGCACTTGGGTGCCAGGCTGCCATTTGTGCAAGTCAAGCAGCACACATGTGCGCTGGCCAGCTATTCACATGGCCCACTTCTGAGCCAGCCACAGCCTGGTAATGGGCCATGGCCCGGGAGTTGAGGACCCCTGGCTTAGCCTTTGGTGTGAATCTGAGCTGCTTGGGTTATTTATGGCTGAATGTATTGTGCACAAATTCACCAAGTATGTTATTTACCCAGCCTCTGGAGGATATAACTTCCTAGGTAGGAATAACAGAATTGGAAGGGATCTTGGAGGTCTTCTAGTCTGCCACCCTCCCAAGCAGGAAATGCTATAACATTTCAGACAAATGGCTGTCCAGTCTCTTCTTAAAAACTTCCAGTGATGAAGCACCCACAGCTTCTCAAGGCAAGCGGTTCCACTGATTAATCATTCTCACTGTTAGGAAGTGTCTCCTTAATTCTAGGTTGCTTCTCTCCTTGATTAGTTTCCATCCATTGTTTCTTGTCTGGTTTCTGGTGCTTTGGAAAATAAGTAGAGCTCCTCGTCTTTGTGGCAGTCCCTCAAATATTAGAACACGATCATCGTGTTATCCCTCGTCTTTCTCTTCATTAAACTAGACACACCCAATTCCTGTAACCATTCTTCATATGTTTTAGCCTCCAGTCCCCTGATCACCTTTGTTGCTCTTCTCTGTGTTCTTTCTAGAGTCTCAACATCTTTTTTATAATAGTTAGCAAAATATCTCCAGAGACTTTACCAATGGTGATCTTCTTGTGGTAGGAAGTTCTCCAGTTTAAACAAAGCCTGGAGAAGACTCTTGTCTTGTCCCTGTCAGTGATTCCTGTATTCCATGGTGACCAGAAGAGAATATTTATTTGGACGCTCTTAAAACATTTCCCTGTGTAGGAAAACCAGGACTGCATTTCTTCTGATTCCTCTGGCCAAAGTCAAGCAAAGAAGGTGTCTTTCACTTTTCTTTTCCAGCTCCTGCAGAATTTGTCCAGCACCCTCAGTCAATTGCCAGACCTGTGGGCACCACTGCCATCTTTACCTGCTTGGCCCAAGGAGAACCTTCCCCACAGATCACATGGTTGAAGAACGGGCAGATTTTGGAGCCGAGTGAGCACATTAAACTGAAGAACCACAATAGGTAAGATTCTCTGCAGACAGCAGCGAATCCAGTAGAGGGAGAAGGGAGCTTGGTGGTTGGATCTGGAACTACCAGATATCAGGATAGAGTCAGGGTCAGTTCTTACAAACTAGCCAGTTCCTTGGCAGCAATATGGAGATGGCTTGCTATTGTCTTGTTCCAGAGGGGGCCTTTGACTACCCAGTCTGACCTCCAGGTAATGGAAAAGGGTCCTTTGATTTTAGGTGGTCTTCCAGGATAGGTTCTTTGGCTTGCACCTGTTTTTCTGACCAAGGTTGTCCAACTGGATCTGCACTCCATGTTCCTGGAGATCATCATAATCTTGTAGCTGCTTCTCTCTGAATGTGGCCCTCTTATCTCATCAGCACAATCTTGTTTCTCAGCAAAGCTTACGCGGCCCTAGTTTTTCTGTGCTAGAAGAACGCAATGTTTGTATCCTGGAAATAGTGGGGTAGATTGAGCCTAGTGCGAAAACTGCCACTCAGGGGGCTCTGTTTCTATGGAAATAATACAGAACAATGCGGGGGAAATAACAGAGGCCAAGCTATAAATCTCTAGGTTATAGAATCCCTTAATGAAAGATAACAGGGTTAAGTATATGACTGGAAGTCTGTGAACACCAGCAAAAAGAGAAATTTCTCAGAGGCAGACTTGTGTGTCCCAAAGGGGGCGGTCCAAAAAGTCAAGGGGGTGGCCAGAAGGGGGTGTTGCTGAAACCACTCCATTGTTGTTGTGTTGTTGACGTTGTAAAGCTTCAGTTGCAACCACCAACATTTCCCCACCATGTTGATTGTTAGTCAGGTGCCAGAGTGGAAGGAGAAGTTGACAACTGCAGTCCTGTCTGGAAAACATCTGGTTGGAGAACGCCTCAGGTCCATCTTGTCTCGTCTCCCAACATGGTATAAGATCTCCTGCCTGAGCAGGAGGTTGGACTAGGAGAGGTCCAAGGTCCTTTCCCATCCTATTATTCTACATTCTATGAGACGGAGTCATTTTGGTATAATTTATGGCAGGCATGCACACCCTTATTAAGTGTGGGTCCTTGAAATTCAACTTTCGAGCAGTGTGATAGGAACAAACTCACGAAAAGTGGTAGGGCTGAGGCCAGAGTGAGAGTGGCCAAGAAAAAGTTAAGTTAGGGCAACAATCTATTATTGGAATGTCTGTGGAGATTCTCAGTCGTCCAGGTCATGGCTGTCTTTTTAAAAAGCACCTTTGAGACTGTTATTGAAATATAATTTTAAAAATCCCACTTTGGCTTCCTTAAAAGTGGCAGTCAACTTGGCATTAGCTTCTGGAGGGGCTCAGGGATCACACTCACAAGTTTTTGGAGAGAGTTGTAAAGCTGGTTGTAACTTGTGTCATGCCTTCGCTGCCATCATCGCAGCTCCTCAAGCTTGCAAATGCTGGCAGATCAACGGCTGCATCCTTTTCACCCTCTCTGCTTTTTTTTTTTTCCTCTTCTGCCAGCCTGTTCTCGGTTTTTGCTTTTGACTGGCCTGTCAGGAGCATCGTGCCAACAAAGGGAGGCTGGGGAGGGAAGAAAAGAGAACAAAAGAGGAGACTGAGCCAGGGGGGAAGCTAATTTTGATTTAAATTACATTTGCAATTAATGTGCATAATCAGAATGGAAGTCATTTAATGAAAGAGAATTGGTGCGATTGCTCCTAAATATTTGAACCCTTTTTTCCTCCTCTTCGGTCACATTCAAAAATCACAATCCAACAGCACATTTGTGTTGTGGTGGGGATGTATGGGGGGGAGGAGGTCTAGGGGTGGGAAGGTTGCTTGTGATCTTGCAGTGTCCTGGGGGGGGGGAGGTAAGCTGCTTGTGTAAAAGAACAAGGGGGGGGGAAAAGCCAGTCACCAATGAAGGCTTTGTTTCTCTGCCTCCAGGCTGAGCTGTGTGTATCAGGAGTGTGTGTGTGTGTGTGTACATGTGCATATGCTAGGGGACGTAATGTGCAAATTCGGAATATAAATTGCATTAAAGGGTCTGTGTTACTGGAATGCATTTATCAACAGCAGGTAGCAAAAGCAAGCTCCCAATATCGATTTTTCATTCCTTGCTGGGAGATTGTATTTACAAAATGGTAATTAAGTGGGTTTCATTCATTAATCCTGCCAGAAAGCAATTCAGAGCCTTGGCCGAGGACTCAGGTGTCATTTGCTCCGCTCCATAAATTTGCATCTTATGAGCCCCCCCTTTTGCTCCCCAGAGACCCACAAATCCTAAATCCTCTTTTCTAAGTTGGGGTGCGGGGGACTGGTCTCTTCTCGAGTGGGTTGGGTTAAGAATATGTTGCACCAGAAACAATATTCCAGTTTCGGAGGTATTTCTGAGATTATTTTGCTCCTAAGCCATTGACAACTCACATATGCCTTTCAGCCTAGGCCTAATGGACTTCTGATGTCATGCACTTAGTAATAAACCCACATCCTCCTTTTGCACCCGTTAAAACTTCCAGAAACCCTTCAGGAACAACTTTGGAAAATAGTCCAGCTAGCCGTAGTATTTATTTAAGAAAATTTGGACAGCCACCCAATCGCTCTCAATGAGTGGGTGGCTTAGTGTAGTTGGCTGGGTTTTCCTGGTGGTGTCCCATCCCTAATTACTGCTTATAGCTTTTCAAAACCTGCCTACGTGATGACTAGACTTGCTGTCAGGATAAAAAACAAAGACACACAACTCCCAAAACTAAGTCCTGTCCATACTTACATGGTTTTCGGTTCCTTCCAAAGGTTACAGGCAGCATTTAACTCATTAAAACTTTGCCAACTCCTGGTTGAAGCATCCATGTGTGAGCAGGCTTCTTTTCAGTGGGGGGGGGGTTGAAGGGACTGTCCTCTGTCTCTCCTTCTCTCTCTGCCCTGTTCCCCACCCCTACTCTTGGCTTACATGCTTTGCACAACTGGGTGTGACTCGCCAAAGGACGGCCTTCTGTGTTTACCAGGATGATTGCACACCAGCTAAATGCAAGATTTCTCCAGCTTGCTGGTTGCACCTTTAGCAACTGGAGCATGAAAATTAAACAGTCCAGCATGCCTGCTCTTTGCTGGCTGTGAGCGCCAGTCTGGCCTTGCTAGCGAAGTTTGGCGAGAGAGCAGATGTCCCAGCCTTTCATTCATCTCAGACAGCTGCTGCAGAAGGAGCCACCTTGATCTTCCTCTTGTGAAGCAAGTCTTGTACAAGCTGGAACATCTGGATTCGCCTCTCTCTTTTTTCCATTTCTTTCCATCTTTTTACAGAAGCATGAAGCATCTGTAAGGCATCGCGGAAGAGGAAGGGAAGGAATGTTTCCTGACACTGGGAATCTTCCAGAGGGATAGTTGCTAGCCTTCTCATCAAAACCCAACATTTAGCTCCTCTGCTCTTTTCTTCCTTAGTGCAGGCACAAGTAGTCCTTGACTTACAACCATTTGTTTAGTGACCGTTTGAAGTTACAACAGCCCTGAAACCATTTTTCACACTTCACAACCCTTGCATCACCCCCATGGTCACGTGATCAACATTCAGAGGCTTGGCAACTGACTCATACTTAGGACGGTTGCAGTGTCCCGGGGTCACGTGATCCCCTTTTGCAATCTGAGAAGCAAAGTCCATGGGGGAATCCGGATTCACTTAACAGCCGTGTTACCCACTTAACGGTTGCGACGATTCACTTAACCACTGTAGCAAGAAAGGTTGTAAAACGGGGCAAAACTCAATGCTGCTAACATTGGATGTTCTTGCTTTGAGAAAAGATGGAAATGCAGCCGTTTTCTCTATCGCTTTTAGAATTAGTTGTGCTGGGAGGGGGAATGTGGATGAGAGTCCAGCTAGCCATAGCAATAATAACTCAGCCGTGGGAACCCAAGGTCATTGAAGTTACAACAGCCCTGAAAGTCCAAGAGGATACCAGTATGGCTTACGAATGAGGTAAAGGAGGTTATTGGAAAGAAGAAAAACTCATTTAAGAAATGGAAGGCTCTTCCTACCGAGGAGAACAGGAGGGATCACAAACTCTGGCAGACCAAATGCAAGGCGATAGTCATGAAAGCCAAGAGAGACTTTGAGGAGCATATAGCCAAGAATATTAAAAATAATAACAAAACCTTTTTTAAGTACATCAGAAGCAGGAACCCAACCAGAAAATCAGTTGGGCCACTTGATAACAATGGCCAGAAGGGGATAATCAGAGAAGACAAGGAGATTGCTGAGAGGCTAAATGACTTCTTTGCCTCCGTTTTCACCGAGGAGGATAGAGAACATCTGCCTGCCACTGAATTAGTTTTCCCAGGGAGGAAAATAGAAGAATTAAACCTGATAGAGATAAACAAGGAAGATGTTCTTGCATGCCTTTCTAAACTAAACGTCAACAAATCGCCGGGTCCAGATGGCATCCACCCTAGAATTCTCAAGGAACTCAAGTGTGAAATTGCTGAACTTCTAGCTAAAATATACAATCTTTCTCTAAGATCAGGCACTGTACCGGAGGATTGGAGGGAAGCAAATGTAACCCTGATCTTCAAGAAAGGATCCAGAGGTGATCCAGGAAACTATAGACCAGTCAGTCTAACCTCAGTTCCAGGCAAACTGATGGAAACCATTATTAAAGATAAAATTACAGGGCACATAGAAAAACAGGCATTGCTGAAAGAAAATCAACATGGTTTCTGCAAAGGCAAATCATGTCTTACTAACTTGTTAGAATTCTTTGAGGGTGTAAATAAATACATAGATAAAGGGGCCCCAGTTGATATTGTATATCTTGACTTTCAAAAGGCTTTTGACAAAGTCCCTCACCAAAGGCTCCTAAAAAAGCTCTCCAGCCACGGAATTAGAGGACAGGTCTTGTCCTGGATTGGTAACTGGCTAAATTGTAGGAAGCAAAGGGTGGCAATAAATGGACAATTCTCCGGATGGAAAGAAGTGAGAAGTGGTGTACCCCAAGGTTCAGTTTTGGGGCCTTTACTTTTTAATTTATTCATCAATGATCTGGATGTAGAAGTTAATAGTGAGGTAGCCAAGTTTGCTGATGACACTAAATTGTTCCGGGTTGTGAAAAGTGAAACTGATTGTCGGGAGCTCCAGAAGGATCTCTCGAAATTGTGTGAGTGGGCAACAAAGTGGCAAATGCATTTTAACCTAAACAAGTGCAAAGTTATGCACATCGGGGCAAAGAACCCCAATTATACTTACCAACTGATGGGGACCAAACTTTCTGAGACAACCCAAGAAAGGGATCTTGGGGTTTTGGTGGACAGCTCGATGAAGATGTCCACCCAATGCGCAGCAGCAGTAAAAAAAGTAAATTCCATGCTTGGCATGATTAGGAAGGGAATCGAAAATAAGTCAGCAAGTGTTGTATTGCCTCTGTACAAATCGATGGTGAGACCACACTTGGAGTACTGTGTACAGTTCTGGTCACCGCACCTCAAGAAGGATATAATGGAACTGGAAAAGGTGCAAAAAAGGGCAACAAGAATGATCAAGGAAATGGAGCGCCTCCCTTATGAAGCCAGATTGCAACGCCTTGGTCTCTTCAGCCTTGAAAGACAGCGTTTAAGGGGTGACTTGATCGAAGTGTATAAAATCATGCATGGGATAGAAAAGGTGGATAGAGAAAAATTCTTTTCTCTATCACACAATACCAGGACAAGGGGGCACTCCCTAAAGCTCATAGCTAAGAAAGTGAGGACAAATAAAGGGAAATATTTCTTCACCCAGAGGGTCGTTGATTTATGGAATTCACTTCCTGAAGGGGTCGTGACAGCTGTCAGCCTTGACAGCTTCAAGGCAGGGCTAGATAGATTCATGGATGCAAAGTGTATCGGTTATTAAAACAGATGTCCATGTGCCGCCTCTATGTTGGTTGAGGCAGGCAGGATTCCCTTGGGTACCATTTGTTGGGGGTCAAGGGAAAGGGAGGGTTTTGCCTTCTCTTTCTGCTCAAGATCCCCATGTACAATTGGTGGGCCACTGTGTGACACAGAATGCTGGACTCGATGGGCTTTGGCCTGATTCAGCATGGCTCTTCTTATGTTCTTATGACCCAGAGCTGATAGTGTTTATTTCAAATTTTTATCAGTTTATTAAAACATAGAATACAGAAATAGAAAGAAAAATATAAAAGTAATTGGAAAACAAGGGAAGGAAAAAAGTGTAGGATGAAGGGGAAAAGAAAGGGAAAAGCAGTAGTGCTAGCAGGGAGTGGTACCACTGATGATACAATGAAGGAGGATATTTGTAGCTCAGGATTGAAATGAAGGGTCCTTGGAGCTCTCTGAGCTTGCTGGTTTTCTTGCGGATGTTTTTTATTACCCTAACTACCGTAGGTTACCTAGTGAAATGTCTGCAAGAAAACAACCAAGCTTAGAGAGCACCAAGGACCCCACAATCCTCCTCCTCCTCCCATTCTCTTCTTTGCAAAGCCCACTCCCTGCTACCACTGATGATGTTACCTAGTTGGGTAATGAAATGTCTGCAAGAAAACCACCAAGCTCAGAGAGCACCAACGACCCCTCAGGATGTGCTTTTTGGAGCAAGCTGATATCTGTCTTCCTATCTACTGTACCGTTTGTTCGCTCACCTCCCCGTAGGAAGCCACTCACAAGCCTGTCCTACAGGGTGATTTGCCAGACTTATCCAGAACTGCTTGCTGGATTTTCCAGGACCTTCCTCAAACCTTTGAGGTTTGTAGGGAAAGGGGTGACATTTCTCTTTTCTCTGCTTGCCAGGTTTGTGTACCAGGCAGATTTACTTGGGAAGGGAGAGGTGGGAGGTGACAGCTGACATCCCCCTTCCTTTCACAGCCACATGGGTCAGCTTCATGGCTCTGTCATGTTTTATCACCCCTTCCCCCTCTCTTCACCCAACCCCCACCCCTCCCTGCTCTGTGGGGCTGAGCCTCTTTACATAGAAACTGTTTCACACATGTGCCAGATGGAGCCTGCACATCAATTAGATCCTGGCTGATTGCAAAAAGCTTGACATCAGGTCTGCAATTCTCTGCCTTCCCTGGGGTGTTTTGCTGCTGCGACCCACGAGAGGGAATTAATGTTTGCTATTGCAAGGGGGAAGAGCACACCCCCTTTTCAGGGTGTGCGTGCATGCATGCATGCTTGCGTGTGTATTTCCATGCTAAAGGCTCCCTTTGCTCTTTGGAAAGGACGAGGATGAGGCCAGGATGAAAAGCACATCTGATTTCATTTCATTTGCCGTGCACTAAAACAATTAGCATTCCCTATCAACAGGGTAAGTGTACTTGACAGTTTTCCTTTTTGCGAGGTTGGGAACAACTTTTTGAAAATCTGAACATTGTGTTGCACGGATTGGGAGGGGGGGGGGCTTATGGCTTGCGAGCCTCACCTCCGTGCTGCATTTTGGTGAAGATCCTGGCTTAGCCTCCCTCTGGGATTGTAGGAGATTCTCCCGTTTTGCAAAAGTTGGTATAAAGTCAGGGATGAAAATGGACCTTTGGGATGCTCCAGGGAATATTCCCGGGATTAGTGAATCGGGCAGGGTGTTCGGCATTGAGCACAAAGGCTTACTGTGTTCTGTGATGTCTACTTCCAGGTCAGTGGCTTAACCACCTTCCCTAAACCTTTGGCCTTCCTGGTATGCTTGACTTCCAACTCTCAAAACACTTGAGCAGCAGTGGGTCAAGATTGCTGTCTCCTTGGCTTCCTGGCATACTTTAGTCATGTTCAGAAAACCTGATGCTATGATGACGTGGGTCTTGCCCGCTCAAGTGGAGTGTTTCATTTTCATTTGTTGGATTTCTATGCCGCCCTATTCCAAGGTCTTCAAAGAGACCTTGGAGGTGTTGCAGCCCCTTATACCACATCAGATAAATGGCTGTCCGATCTGTTCTTGAAATCCTCCAGTGATGGAGCAGTAAACAACTTCTGAAGACAAGTCATTCCACTGATCAATTGTTCTCACTGTTAAGAAATTTCTCCTTAATTCCAAGTTGCTTATCTCCTCGATTAGTTTCCATCCGTTGCATCTTGTTCTGCTTTCAGGTGCTTTGGAGAATAGGTTGATCCCCCCCCTCTCTTCTTTGTGGCAGCCCCTCAGATATTGGAAGACTGCTATCATGTCACCCTTAGTCCATCTTTTCATTAAACTATACATACCCAGTTCCTGCAACTGTTCTTCATATGTTTTAGCTCCAGTCTTCTCGTAAGTCCTGCAGCACCAAAACAGCAGCTTCTGAAAATAGCCTAAACCTTTGCATCATCTGCTATGGTGGTCCCCAGGGTTGCACTCCTCCGGATTAGGAAACTGCCCTCATCCCTAATCTCTCTCAGCTTCTCACTTTGGGGAGAGAAGGAATTTAATCAGTTGCACTCAATCTGGGACTACGCAGAGGTGCTTTGCTAAAATCATCTCAGCAGCCAAATTTCTAGACTTCCATTACTCCCTTTTCAAATATGAACCTAGTCTGCATGGGGCCATATGAATGGGGTCAGAGAAAGGCTGAGTCCTAGGGGGCTTGCTAGAAAATGCTAATCTTGCCTGGCCTGATTGTTTCCCATCCAGCACGCTCACCATCTCCAACATTGGTCAGGCGGATGAGGCCATCTACCAGTGTATCGCCGAAAACAGTGCGGGGTCCACCCAAGCCAGTGCCCGCTTGACCGTGCTGTGGGCTGACCGACTTCCTGGTCCTCCTCAAGAAGTGAAAGCAGCTTCCGTCTCGGCGACCACCGTCCAACTGCTGTGGAGTGAGCCATTGCAAAACACAAAGGAGATCATCGGCTACGTCCTGCACATTAGAAAAGCAGCAGGTAGGGATGGTGGAGAAGGCCCAGGACAGCTAATATTCATGCTGTACAGAGAATGCCTTTTCTTGCACTTCTGACTGGCCGTTCTCAAGCAGAGGGATAGCAGTTAATTATTTTTCCAAGGAGAGGTTCTTATGGGAGACCTGCTCAAGGATGGTCACTGAGGTGCGGAATGGAATAGAATAGAATAGAATAGAATAGAATAGAATAGAATAGAATAGAATAGAATAGAATAGAATAGAATATGGAATAGAATAGAATAGAATATGGAATAGAATAGAATAGAATAATATAGAATGGAATGGAATGGAATAGAATAGAATAGAATAGAATAGAATAGAATAGAATAGAATAGAATAGAATAGAATAGAATAGAATAGAATAGAATAGAATAGAATAGAATAGAATATGGAATAGAATAGAATAGAATATGGAATAGAATAGAATAGAATAGAATAATATAGAATAGAATAGAATAGAAATGGAATGGAATAGAATAGAATAGAATAGAATAGAATAGAATAGAATAGAATAGAATAGAATAGAATAGAATAGAATAATGGGATAGAATAGAATAGAATGGAATAGAATAGAATAGAATAGAATAGAATAGAATAGAATAGAATAGAATAGAATAGAATAGAATAGAATAGAATAGAATAGAATAGAATAGAATTCTTTATCGGCCAAGTGTGATTGATTAATTAATTAATTAATGCCAAGATGTTGGGTAGAATGCCTTCCAGGAAACGTTTGAAGGTCAGGAAGCAAAGACAGCCCGGAAGGGTGCAGAAAAATAGAAAACATGCAGAGCGATTTATATCACATTCAGCAAGAAAATTGGCAGAAAAAGCTACCTGGAGAACTTTCAGGCAAAGATCAGTTCTCGGTATCCTGAGAATAAGGGAGAAAGAACCAGAAATATATTTTTTAAGAAATTCTAATGGCAGATTTCAGCAATGTGTTGATTAATTTCCTTCTGCTGGGTGAAACAGAAGGATAAGGTGGATGGATGGATGGATGGATGGATGGATGGATGGATGGATGGATGGATGGATGGATGGATGGATGGATGGATGAAAAGCCACCTTGGCAACTGTAATTCAGGTCTAAGTTGTCCAAGAATCCCTCGTTTTCAAATGTCATTCTTAGTCCCTTACTCCTTGTTTTCAAACATCCATTCTTACTGCCCGAGTAGAGAGTTGGATTAGAAGACCTCCAAAGTCCTTTCCAATTCTATTATTCTATGTTCCCAACTCCTCTTTCACAGTCTAGAGCAGGCATTCTCAACCTTGGCAACTTTTAAGACATGTGGACTTCAACTCCCAGAATTCCTCAGCCAGCTTGGTGAGGAATTCTGGGAATTGAAGTCCACAAGTCTTAAAGTTACCAAGGTTGAGAACCCCTGGTCTAGAGGCAAAGACATCTGCAAGATCCATCACTTTGGTTCAGGTGATGAAAGCATCAGCCACAGTCCCCACCCCTTTTTTTATGGGTATGCAGGGGCATGATGCACATATAAAAGAGATGTCATGTTCACACAGCATTGCTGTCTTCATTTGTCATTTGTAGCCCCTCCTTAGGGAGCCAAATAGTTCAGTGGGTCCTTACTTTTCATACCAGTTCTTTCCTCCAGGTAAAGCATAATTGGCTGGCTGTGTGCAGCCTTAGCTTCTTGTTAGTTTTACAATGATGGGGTTTTTTTTTTAAAAAAATAATAATAACCTTTGGTAAAATGCATAGATTAATATACAATCTTTGATAAATAAAAAAAAATAGCTAGAGAACTAGTCAAATTTATTTGCAGGATAATGAAGGCAAACAGTCTCAAAGACATCCCCTTTTGCTTAAGAATAGGATTAGGAATTTGAACCCTCTTTTCCCCATTCTTAAATTTAGCACTCTCTCTGCCATATAAGCTGCTTTGAAAAGCTAAATAAATTAGGTGTGTGTGTGTGTGTGTGTGTGTGTGTGTGTGTGTGTGAGGGATGGAGGAAGGGGGGGGAGAAAGAGAAAATGAGGAATAAGAACAAGGTTTTGGCATGCCTGACATCTAGTGGCAAAATGCAATATGCCATTATTTTTTTTAACATCAGGCCTTCCTTAAGAAGGAAGCTGGTAAAGAGTCTGGAGATCAATTGGAGAGATTCCATCTCCAATAAATTCATCAGAGAAATTAACAATTGCACTTGATTCTAAGCCATGCTCTAGGCCTGAATTCTCAAAATGCCTTTCCTGGTGGCAGAGAACGTAAGAAATTGGAGGCAGATCTATAGGAGCTCCCTGGTACAAAGTGAGGATCTGCTGCAAATTTCTTCCAATTGGTGGCTCCCTGGACCCCTCCCTCCCTCCCTCCCTCCCTCCCTCCCTCCCTCCCTTCCTTCCTTCCTTCCTTCCTTCCTTCCTTCCTTCCTTCCTTCCTTCCTTCCTTCCTTCCTTCCTTCCGCCTTCCCTTCCCTTCCCTCCCTGACTTATTCCTCTTGTATTTCAGACCCAGTGGAAATGGAATATCAAGAGGCCGTCAGTAAAAACACTTTCCAGCAGCTTGTGAGCGAGCTAGAGCCTTCCACCAGTTACAGCTTTTATATAAAAGCCTACACCTCTCGCGGTGCCAGCAAGGCCTCTGACGTCGTGGTGGTGACCACCCTGGGAGAAGGTAAGGAGAATCAGCTTCAGGTTGGTTTAGATGTTTATGAGCCACCGCTCTGCTTCCTTCAGATCAAGAGTACATCCAAAGTAACATCTGGGGGCTCTTCCTGAAGTTTTGAGGGTTTGAGGCAAGGGCTCGAAGCGAAATACATTTGATAAAATCTGAGGGATCATCTCCTGCCAGTCACAGCCACCTGACCCACTAAAGCAGGGAGGCAAGGAACGTTGCGGGTCCCGTCCCCTAAGGAGGGACATCTGCTAGGATCTAGCAGAAGGGCTTTCTCTGTGGTGGCTCCCTCCCTTCCTTTGGAATATCGTCATCCCTGCAGAAATTAGGCTGCCCCTCCCCACTTTGGCACTCTTTTGGAAGGCCCTGAAATCGTGGGAACGCAGAACGCAATGGAGCCCATCAAGTGGCTTATTTAAACATGTGCTGTCACTGGGGGAGTGGGTGGGTGTATTCTTTTTATTTATTTTCCCCTGTTTTGTATTTTTCCTGTTTGTAAACCGCCTAGAGTCGCTAGGCAGCTATATAAATGTTCTTAAATAAATAAATAAATGTATTATTTCATGGGGGGAGGGTTTGGTCCAGAACAGCGGTTCTCAACCTTTTTCAGGCCGAGACCCCACTTGCGCCGCCCATGTGCGCGCGGTGGGACGGCCCAAACTGCGCATGCGTGGCACGCGCGCGACGGCCCGAATCACGCATGCGTGGCGCGACGGCCCGAATCGCACATGCGCAGCGTGACAGCCCAAATCGCGCATGCGCGGCGTGCACGACAGGCCGAACCGCGCACGCGCGCCGCGACGGGCTGAACCGTGCATGTGCGCGCGACGGCCTGAATCACGCATGCGTGGCGCGCGGGCGACGGCCCAAACCACACATGCGCGATGCGACAGGCCGAACCGCGCATGCGCGGCGCACGCGACGGGCTGAATTGCGCATGCACGGCGCGCGCGCGACGGCCGAGGAGAAATGGGAAAATATTATTATTATTATTATTATTATTATTATTATTAATTTAATTTCTATGCCGCCCTATTCCGGAGAACTAATAATAATAATAATAATAAAAATGGTGGAGTGCGGTGGTTGGCGACCCCTGTGAAACGGTCGTTGGACCCCGAATGGGGTCGCGACCCACAGGTTGAGAACCGCTGGTCCAGAGTATCTTTGAGCTTAGGAGAGAGAAGACCTTGCCTCACTCTTCTCTTCTTTCAGTGCCAGCAGTACCATCTCTCTTCATTAAAGTTCTCAACAGCACCACCGTTCAAGCCATGTGGGAACCTTCCATCAAACTGGGCCAGCACGAAGGGTTCAAACTCTACTACCGCAAAGTCCACCTTCCCCACTTCACAGGGCCCGTGCTTTTGCCCAGCAACGTCACCTCTTGCAACATTACTCATCTTGGTGAGGAGAGGAGAGGAACATATAGAGATTATTATTATTTGTATAAATGTAAAAAAAATGCCCATACCTAATCATTTACATATTGAAAATATTATTATATTTTGGCTAAGGTGGAAGAAGGAAAATACAAATGGGAGAAGGGAAGATCAAAGAAATGTATTATTAATTCACACATTCATTAAGGCATTACCAAATTTAATCATTATCGACTGTTAATTAATTATTACTGTCCCTTTTTTTTTTTCCGTGTTAAAATGTAAACCAAGACCACATGCTGTACACCAGGCCCTGGAGATTGTTATAGTTAAAAACCAATAAAATATCTATTAAAAAAAATAAGCTTCTTGGATGAGAGGCGAAACGTCTTCATGGAAAAACAAGGAAGTCCAGTTATGAAAAATCACCTTTGGGACTTGTGTAGGGGAGTTCCCGAGACCCCCAAAAGGGGATATTCAAGGCTGATAGCTTCCCACGTCTGACACTGATGCCAGAGAAAGCAGCAATGGCCTTGCCTAGCACACTGAACACATCCCTGCCCTTGATTGACCTAACTGTATCCTCCCCCGTTTCCACGTTCTCTCAGATCCAGCAGTGGTGTATGAAATCAAACTGCTTGCTTTCAACCAACACGGCGATGGGAACGCCACCGTCCGTTTTGTGTCCCTTCGAGAAACGGTGGAAAAAACAGGTGAGAGGCTCAACTCACCCTAAGGAGCCTTGAGAGGTTGGGAGGTTGCAGAATGAGGTGGGAAAGGGAGAAAGGACCAAAAGATAACTGAGAAAAATGGTCTTGTTTCCTGTATATAATATTTATTGAGGGGGGGGGGAAATGCACACGGAATTTAAAACAAAAAAAAAAACTACAGAAACTTAACAAGAGTAGAGAAAAGAAAAAGATTTTAAAAGGTAAGAGAAAAAGAAAAGGAGAAACAAGGATCTAAAAAAAATGACTTGTGTTCCTCTTCGTAGCAGCTACCGGCATTCCTACCTCCCAAATGTCATTATCTTGGTTCCTCTCTTCTTATAAATGAGCTTTTTAAATCAGCAAATCCCAAATTCATTGATTCGTTCGTGCTGGTCCATTTTCAGCAAATAAATAAATAAATCCAGAAAATGTTCCCAGTAATTATTGTTTCCGTGTGTATCTTCTATATTCAAGTTATCCAATAGAAGAGAATGTCTGTAGCTCAAGGTTAAATTGTGGAGTCTTTAGTGGAGTCTCTCTGAGCTTGACTGTTTGCAGATGTTTCCTTACCCAACTGATGAAACCTAACGCTCGTCGGTGTGAACGTTTGCGGGGTTTATAAACAGGCAGCAAACCCCACACTTTCTCACACTGAAGACATGACCTAGTTGGGTGAGGAAACATCTGCAAACAGCCAAGCTCAGAAGCATCTCCTAAAAAGCCTTGCTTCTTTTCTGATATTATGCTTCCCTTAATTGCTTTAAATTGTAAGGGCACCATCTTCTACTCAAAAGACTTGGATGGTCATCTCCCCCAAAAGAGGCAGGGCCCTCGCATCTGCAGGAATGGCAAGGTACGGGCAAGAAATACGACATGTCAGGAATGGCATCACATCTCTGACTTGAACACTGTTCTTGGTATTACTCGTCTTGCCTCTACGAGTGGTGTGAGGGGAAATGCCGGGGATGTGCTTTCCTCTCCTACAATTTGTGTCCGAAGTGTAAGGAATTTTCCCTTCCTCTTTCTCACCAACCTTAGACCTCAACCCACCGTGCAACTGCATGAAGGATGAGTCAGCCAACAAAACATCAGCTACTGGGATCATCATTGGAATCCACATTGGGGTCACCTGCATCATCTTCTGTGTCCTTTTCCTCATGTTCGGCTACAGAGGACGGTACGTTTCCCTTTCTGCCCAACATTTGCTTTTAGCTCTGTCGCCAGGCAATTTAGATAGACGTAAGAGTTTCGTGAATTGGGTGCATCAAGTCAGCCTGTAGGTCTTCGTAACTTCATGCTCCTTCAGTGGCCAGTAGCATTTCTGCAAAGCAGCCCGGCCATACAGTCTGCAAAACTGAAGTAGGGGAGTCTTCCACCCTGTGGATCCTGTATCGCGGAGCAATGGTCATCTGAACAAACATCGGACAGAGTCTGTCTTTTTCCAAGCCAGATTCTTGATCCATCTAGCTCAGTGTTTTTTTTTAAACTTGACCACTTTTAAGATGTGTAGGCTTTAGCTCCCCATGCTGACTGGGGAATTCTGGGAGCTGAAGTGGCCAAGTTTGAAAAACACAGAGCTAGCTCAATGTTGTCTCTACACTGGGGTGCCAGTGTGTGGGCATAGGGCTTCAAGAGATCCAAAGGCAACCTTGATGTATTTGTTTTCTCCTTCTCATTTTTAGCAGATTGCTGATGTGTAAAAACACGCAGGAGCAGCTGTCAACCCCGCAGATTTCGAGAGGGCAGAGAAATATCACTGGCCAGGCTGTAAACGGGTCTACTAAGAGGGACGATCCAGATGTCAATGGGAAACAGCTGGATATGAATGAACTGGAAAGATTGTTCCCAGCTTTACATTCCCCACCCAGTCTGCACACAAAGGGAATAGCGGTAAGAAAAGCAAGGTGGAACTGGAATGTTGTTCAGCTTCTTTTTGTTGTACAGTGTAAACGCTGGTGTTGTATATATCAGAGAGAGAGGCATGCATTTCTGCCTACCTTGAGTCTCTTTTTCCTCCTGTTGTTGAATGCACACTTGAATGTAGCCAGTTTTCCATCACTTTAGTTTTGCCTCTTGATCAGGGTTTTCCAGGATTTTCTCTATTAACTAATAAAAGTTTGAAATCCCTGCCCCAAAGCACCATACAGGTGGCTAGTTTATTTCATGTAGCAATCGTTGTCTGTGATCATCGATCTGCAGCTACTTCATTTGCAGAGTCCAAAGCTTCTTTGCTTGGCCCTGGTCTCCCCTGTTCCCTAACCTCTCAATGAGTCAAATAAGAGCTGTGAGGACATAGTGATTGCAATCGGGCGATTGCTACACCTTTTCAACGCAGGCAAAGCCAAAGGGAGAAATTATTAAGAAGGCCAAACAATGAATGATCTAAGTCACTGGTTCTCAACCTGTGGTCTCCTGACTCCTGGGGGGGGGTCTGTGATGTCATCACAGGGGGTCCACAAAGTCTTGATGCAGTTTAGTGCTTTAAATCTTAAGTCTTGGTGGTCCATAGCCATGGTCCATGGCACAAAAGGTATTTAAAGGGGGGGGTCTATGGTGAAGAAAAGGTTGAGAACCATTGATCTAAGCAGTAACAGGGCAGAACCATAAGCAGAAAAGAGATGAGGATGGAAAACAGCAGAGGAAATGTGCAGACGTATTTGATCATTTTGAAGATTCGTCTTTGGTCCAGGTCTTTATGGGAGAGAAGGAAATAGAGGGAACCATGGGATTTAATTGGTGTGAGGGGTTTATTTATTTATCTGTCACATGTATAGGCTGCCCAACTTGGGCATACCAACGCAAGTCCATCATTGCCCACCCCACTGCTTTCTAGACCAGCTGAAGCTTCTGGATGGTCTTCAAGAGCAGTCCATATAGAATGCATTGCGTCGTCAAACCTTAGGTGACCAGGGCATGAATGACTGAAGACCCCCTTCCAAATCTAGAAAAGGACACATCTGCCACACCAGATGAAGGCTTTCTTGGCCACAGCTGGCACTGGAGTTGTGGCTGGGATGAAGGGTCGCTTGCTTCAAGGACAGACAGCCTTTGATTAGATAAGATGGCAAATCCCAAAGGTGTTCACATGGGTGGGAAGTAGCAATCAATGGAAAATAACACCAGGATTGTAATTTGAATGAATTCTTCATGTTCTAGGATACGATCCGGATTAGTCACCAGGGCCAGAATTTTTGCCTTCTGAACTTTCAGACTGGTACTGGAGCCCTATCCTCAAGGAACTTCTCTCCAGCAGAGTGTGTGCCGTTCTGTGTGTGGCCTGTGGGGAGACACACAGAACAGCAGACATTCTGCTAGAGAGAAGTACAGAAGATGGGCTCCAGCACAAGTCCGAAAGATTGGAAGACAAAATCTCTGAGCCCGGTGACCGACCCAGATCGGATCCTATCCTGGGACATGTATATTCACCTTCATTCGTCTTCGTGTTCTTCTTGTATTTTGTAACAAATGTCATTGAGCAGGTTTTGGGGGTTCTAACAGCAATTTTTTTCCATTGCCTTCTCAGCTGGATCACATTCCAAATACTTCACCTATTGAAATCCAGATAGCCACACTTCCACCAGAGGAATTTAGCATCCTTGAGGAAGAGGACAACACCTTGTTTCCAAATGTACCTTCTGGCCCAAACGGCCAGCCTCTGCTCAACATCAGCCAAGAAGAACCAGCTCTGAAGCAAGCTCCGACCAATGAAGGATAAGTTGCCAAGATAGCTCAGACGTCCTATAGGACATACCAGCCACTAATTTTTTGTGCCTGGTGATGTCTCTAAGATGACACTCAATCTCAGGTCAATGTAAAAGTTCTGATTTCCGCATCATCTGTACGCAGCTTTGTGGAATCTCTTATGAAGTTGATCTTTCTGACCTGCTTCAGGCTTGTAGCCCATATCTACCCATCTGGATCTCCGTTTTCGTTCTATAGCTGCCAAGCTAGTGACTTCTCTCAAGAGAAACTGGAGCTCCCCTCGTAACCTTTGACACCACGTGAGATCAGTACCATCTCGGGGTTCACCAATGTGTCCCTTCGCTTGCAGCTTTAGAATGATCATTTCTGGATCCATCTTGGCAATCTTGTTGAACTAACCCACGATGAAGGACCTCCCGATTTGGATCCCCAAGGTGGAGGGTTCAACGGAGCCACAGATTTTTTTATTTTAATTTTTTTTGGTTGCGTCCATTCATAATTCTCAGGATAATTTTTTTGTGGATGAACTGCTTCAAAGACAAAGTGAGCGTGACAAAAAACAAAAACAAAAAACAAAAAAAAAATCCCAGGCCTGGAGAAGGGCTCTTGAAAGAAAAAGACTTGGATGAACCCCCGAAGTAAATTCAGAACTACCTCAACCGGAATTGAATGTCTTTTGGGAAGAGGCAAACGTATCTTGTGTCTTCCTTTTGTCTTCAACGCAAGTAGTGTAGCACTTGGTCAGTACGTGTTTTGGTACTACCTCAGACGTCACACTCCGTGTCCACCATGTTAGTCATTGGCTAATATTTCCTCTCCCTCCCCCTCTTTAAAATAACCTTTTATTATCATCCTTGTTCCAATGTAAAGCACTTCCAAAACCTTGAAAGCAATGTTCTACCTCAAGACATTTTTTTTTAATAGAAGCGCTGGGTGTCCTTCCAGCCAAGCTCCTCATCTCTCTCTCTCTCTCTCCCTCTTCCTGCTCAAATCCAGCATCCCAAGAGACAGAAGAGCATTGTGATCACTAAGGAGAGTCCCCCTTAGTGTGATAAGCTTTACTTTTAGGCAAGTTGCTAGTTAACTTGTGTAGAGTTTCACTGTGTCAAGAATTGTTTTATACCATGACTTTTTTTTTTCTAAACAAAGGAAACTCTCATGATTGTTAGGATTGTAGCAGAAGGCAGGCTGCCGATCACCTAAAAATAACTTCCACTATAAACGGGTTACTACTGAAGAACTGTTCGATATTCAAGGTACATTGTTCAAAGCTGGTTTGCCACATGCACATTCATGGAATGCTCGCTACATTAAGGACTGTTTGTTTTATATACTGGAGGAGCTGAACCAAAATAGCTTTCATTTTTGCTTTAGTGTTGAGTTAGGATTGTCTTAAACCAGGGGTCTACAAACATGGCCCTTTTATGACTTGTGGACTTCAACTCCCAGCATGCTGGCTGAGGAATTCTGGGAGTTGAAGTCCACAAGTCATAAAAGGGTCAAATTTGAAAAGACCCCAGTTAGGCTGGGTTGAAACAAAATGCTTAACTTGGCTTTGGATTAGTACCCAGCTAATGGCCTAGTGGTTAAGATGCTGGGCTTGTCGGACGGAAGGTTGGCAGTTTGAGACCCGAGTACCACATGACAGTTTGAGTTCCCATTCTTGCCTCAGCTCCTGTCCTCCTACCGGTAGTACTTCAAAAGCATGCAAATGCACGTAGATAAATAGGTACCACTTTGATGGGAAGGTAACAATATTCCATGCAATTCGGCATATAGTCATGCTAGCCACATGACCGTGGAAGTGTCTTTGGACAATGTTGGCTCCCTTGTCTAGGAATGGAGATGAGCACCACTGCCCTCTAGAGCTGGACACAAGTGGTCAAGGGAAACCTTTATTTTTACCTCTTAATAGGTAAAGCTATTATGGTTGACCAACCATAGTATATGGCTTTGGCACATTGTTGTGAACATCTCCAATCACAGTTTATTCAAGACACCATTGTGTCATGCCAGGGCTCTCTATGAAGCCAACGCTTCATAGAAGCTTCCTCCCAGTTTGTGTGTTTAAAGTTAGGGCCGGAATCTCCATTGAGCAGACCCTGGTTTGACTTGTGTTATGTGGCAGGCAATCTCTCCAGGTCTTCCTTCAATCTCCAGTCTGAACTCTTTTCATTGGAGATGAAAGGGAACAATTTTGGAACATGGGGCTTAGATTCAATGTTGCCGTTCATTTTTCTCACACAAAATATAGAAAGCTGTGAAATGTGCACATCATGTTTTGGTTCAAAGGTCTCACTAACCTAACCTCTATAGTGTGCCTGTGTGCAAACCAGACACAAGACCAGCCTGTTTAATAAGATGCCTCCAGCTGATCCTCACAGCCCTTGAAGCCCCTGATGTGATGTCCACGATGGATTTCTTCCTGTTTCTTCTGTTAGTTGCCCTCTAGGTCGCTGGTGGCAGCACAGATGGTCATAGACCACATGTTTAAAGCCTTAGCATGGCCTTTCCTAACTTGGCCATCTCCAGATGTGTCAGGACTTCAATTCACAGAATTCCTAGCTAGGTTGATTGGTAATTCTGAGGGTTGAAGTCCCAACCCGTTTAGAGAAGGCCAGCTTGGGGAAGTCACCTTAGAATGTAGCATATTTTCTTTATAGAGTGACCTACCTCAGTTGAAGCAGTCCAAGTAGGCAATGCTGTTCATCAGAAGAACTTCTCCAGTAGGATTATTGGTGGGAGACTTTCAACATCTACCTACCTACCTACCTACCCATCCACCCACCCACCCTGTTGACCTAGGAAAAAGCATTTAACAGCATTTCAGTGAAAACTGAAATGAAACTCTTAGCCCAGTTCCCTTTTCCTTTCCTAATGAATTTCCTGGCACTGTATGGATGACGTTCTTCACCTCTAGAATAGCCACTTCATGATTATGTTCTTTCTTTGTTTAATGTTGAATTCCTATAGCTATTTTTATACGCGGTAATTGAAAGGAAAATGTTTTAAAACTCTGGGTAAAAAGAGAAACAAAAAGAAGTGACTGGGATGGAGGAAAGAAGCAATGTCTAAAGACACAACCAGCTACAGTATTAAGCCTTCCTTTAAAAGAAAAAAAGTGGATCAAAAAAGAAAAAGAAAGACTTAATTTTTCTGCCTGAAGAGATCTGTTGGCTTTCCTGTTACTCTCGGTTTCCTCATTATCGACTATTTTGTTTATTTTATGGTGCGTGCATCCATTAAAACAGGAGGAAGAAATAAAATGTATCTGGAATTATATCCCTCGTTTCAAGATGGCCGTTCAAACCTTTCTGGCATCACGAGAAGGAGTAAAGACTGAAGAAAAGTGGATTTATTTCAAATGTCTATGGAGATTCTACCATCATAAAGGTTGTGGTTGTCTCAAAGGTGCTTTTTCCAAAGGCTGCTGGACTTTCTTTGTTTTATTTCTTTGAAAACGTTTCGCTTCTCGTCTAAGAAGTTCTGAAGTTGGAACCGAAGAACCTTTTTGAATGAGAAGCGAAACATTTTCGAAGAAAAAAACAGGAAGGTCCAACTGCCTTTTGGAAAAAGCGATTTATTTCAAACTTACATATAGTGGTAAAAATCAGAAGGTCCCAGATTTTTGAAAATGGTGGGCTTGTTTGGCATTCTGAAAAGCCTCCGCTGACTTGAGGCAAGAAGTCACAAAAGGCCCTCACTTCTCAGAGTTAGTAGGGCAAATCTAAAATCTGGGGACCTCATAAAGGTTTCGCTTTAAGAGGGAGAACAGATGCCTTAAACCCTGCAAGCCTTCAGATGTATGATCCTGAAATTGGGCTGATTCTTTTTCCCATGGGGATGTTGAAGAGAGAAAATGGAGGCCTAACAGCTTTGAAGATTTCAGACACCCAATTTTCTCCTTAAATCCCCCCAAAAAGGAGCAATCAAAAAGTTGAATGTTCAGCCCTTTCAGGAATTTCATGACGTTATAGGCTGCCACAACTCTTCAGTGTTAAATAGGTGTTTCTCAGCATCGACAAGTCGAGGGTGAGTGGACTTCAGCTCCCAGAATTCCCCAGCTGCGGAATTCTGGAAGCCAGTCCCCACATCTCCAGTGTGCTAAGGTTGAGAAACACTGGATTAAATAGTCTGAATGTGTTCAGACCCTCTTCAAAAGATTTCTAGTGATTGCACTGGTTGCTCCAGTTTCTGATTCAAAACTGGAGGAAGGGTCTCAGCAGCACAGATTCCAATGGAACAACTCTCTGTTATTTGAGAACAGCATTTCTATGGATGCAACCCACAAACCATTCATCTTTGTGGCTTCACAAGCTGCTGAGTCACATTCTGCTTGGGGTCAACTACAACTCCAGTATCACCATTCTCACTCCTCTCCTCCTGTTTGGTAACCTAAGTCGGCCGTCAGTGGCATCTCTAGGTGTTTTCAAAAGAAAATTTAGTTCTCCCTCTTAAGCAGAAACCTAACCTTTGAGATTTAACTCACACAGTCACTAACTTAAAATAGCTTAGTTTACATTGTATAGCTGAGAAACAAAAAGGAAAGAAACAAAATGGGCATTTAGCCTGATTGTATTTCTCTTTGGAATGTTAAGATGCTTCTTTGGAATGGCGAGTTCGTTCGTTCTGCCACAGCATGTTTTAACATACTCATAAAACAATGTGAAAACTTGAATATCAATAAAGAACTGTGGCCAAAGCAAAACCACATCTTTAGACTAGCTTCAGTTCCAAGTCTACGCGGCTGTATGAGCCTGCTTTTAATTTAATTTCATGTCCTGTTACTGTAGACAAATATTTGTCACTGTTTCCTTTTAATTAAAAGGAAAAAGATTTTGCCGTTTGATTTATGAAATTATAATAGCCCATCATGGAGAAATTGTGTCTTTCCTTCCTTTCTTCCTTCCTTCCTTCCTTCCTTCCTTCCTTCCCTTCACTTTCCTTCCCTCTTTATAGATTTCTGTTGATATGAGACAAGTGACATGAACCTTTAAAATTATTATAAGTATTATTACAAGTGTTATATTTTTATTCAGTGTTTTAGATGATTAGTTTTTCCTTGGTTGTTTCTTTTTTTGGGAGGGGGGTGTCTGTTTATGAAAAATTCTATAGCCATACAGATTCCTAATCGAACAACTCTCAAAGTGAGCTTTTTTTTTCTGAATGTATCCTTGATCTTGATCCAAGGGAGTATTTTTTTTTCCAGTCGATTGTAAATTCTGCAGCCAATTTCACTGATAATGCAAGATCAGAGAAGCAAGAACAAAATCAGGCAATTAAATAATTAACTTTCTTAATGCAACATGTCCACCTGTATTTTAGAAAGCAAGGGAGCAAAATTCCGCAAAGGAAACTGCGGGCCTTCACTAAAGATCAGTCAAGATTGTTGTGTGGCATCAGATTGAACCATGCAGTGCTTTAGCAGAAGAAAGAATGTAGAGAAGATGTATTGTGGTGCTGAAAGTCACCTTTCAAACCTTACTTTGACTTGGCCATCACTAGGTAGGTCAGGCCCACTTTTCTCCTCTGTATCATAATATTATGGGATGTTATGAGAAATACATTGCACAATTTAGAAGGTATGTCATCAGGGGTGACATGATAGCAGTGTTCCAATATTTAAAGGGCTGCCCCAAAGAAGAGGGAGTCAACCTGTTCTCCAAAGCACCAGAAGGCAAGACAAGAAAAAAATGGATGGAAACTAATCAAAGAAAGAAGCAACCTGGAACTAAGGAGAAACTTCCTGACAGTGAGGACAATCAACCAGAGGATGGATGCTCCATCACTGGAGCTTTTTAAGAAGAGATTGGACAACCATTTGTCTGAAACGATATAGGATTTCCTGCCTGAGCAGGGGGTTGGACTAGAAGACCTCCAAGGTCACTTCCAACTCTGTTATTCTGTTGAATTACAGGTAGTCCTTGACTTACAACCATTTGTTTAGTGACCGTTCAAAGTTACAAAGGCACTGAAAAAAAAGTTTTCATACTTGCAGCCTGTGTAGCATCCCCATAGTCATAAGAAGAAGAAGAAGAAGGAGAAGAAGTTGGAAGGGACCTTGGAGGTCATCGAGTCCAACCCCCTGCTCAGGCAAGAAACCCTATACCATTTCAGACAAATGGCTGTCCAGTCTCTTCTTAAAAACTTCCAGTGTTGGAGCATTCACCGCTTCTGGAGGCAAGTTGTTCCACTGGCTAATTATTCTGTCAGGAAGTTTCTCCTTAGTTCCAGGTTGCTTCTCTCTTTGATCAGTTTCCATCCGTTGCTTCTCGTCCTGCCTTCAGGCGCTTTGGAGAATAGCTTGACTCCCTCTTCTTTGGGGCAGCCCCTGAGATATTGGAAGACTGCTCCCATGTCCCCCCTTTATGAAGGTTGCCGTGTCCTGGGGCCACGTGATCCCCTTTTGTGACCTTCTGACAAGCAGAGTCCATGGAGGAGGCCAGATTAACCACCATGTGACCAAGTGCAGTGATTCGCTTAAAATGCGTGACAAGAAAAGTCGTAAAGTCCTAAGTCGAAGACGTCCTGCGATTCCTAACGTGCTTTTCCTTTTTCATCCAAGGGTGTTTTCTTTGCTCGTGAGTTAAGGCTTGACCCGTTTGCTTTCAGCAGAGATGGCCGCTACCTCCGAGGAAAAGAAAACGAAAAGCTGACTTTGGCCTTAATTCTTCCACCTAGGTTTTGGAAAGGATTGGCCCATCGCCCACACAACTCTCCATGTTTTGAGCAAGGTCTGGTTCCTTAAGGGCGAGCAGAGCGTGAGGGTTGCCAGCTCTGATCCAGCTCAGCAGCCAGACACCTAATCCCACCTTGTAGAAAAAAATAAAATAAATAAAAATGGCACAAGTCGAGTCACGTTTAAGCGGCGGTTCCCACGAAGTAGGGTGCAAATGTCCAAGAAAAGGGGGGGGAGTCCAAGGCTGAGTACAGAGAATCCTCAACTTATGACTACAATTGAGCCCAAATTTTCTGTTGCTAAGTGAGAAATTGGCTAAGCGAGCGTTGTCCCATTTTGCGGCTTTTCTGGCCATATTGGTGAAGTGAAACACTGAAGTTAAATTAGTAACTCGGTTGTTAAGCGAATCGGGCTTTCCCCATTGATTTTGCTTGTCCCAACGGCCGTAAAAAGGGATCACGTGACCCCGGGACACTGCGGCCGTCATAAATATGAAGCCTCCAAATGTAAATCACGTGACCCTGGGGATGCTGCAATGGTCATAAGGGTGAAAAATGGTCATAAGTCTCTTTTTTCAGTGTTGTGGTAACTTTGGAACGGTCGCTAAATGAACTGTTGTAAGTCAAGGACTGCCTGAGTTTTAAGTGTAACACACAAAAGCTTGAAGGAACAAAAAACCAAGCAGGCTATAAGGCTCAGGCTAGATTGCAGATTGTCTAACTTAACAGCTGCAGTGATTCACTTAACGACTGTCATAAAACAGGGCAGAACTCAATAAATGTCTCACTCAGCAACAGAAAGGTTGGGCTCAGATCATGGTCATAATTTCGAGGATTATCGGTACTGGTCTGAGTTGAATCTTCCCCTGCCAAACCTTCCTGATCGAAACGACAATTAAAAACACAACTAGAAGTTCCCCACCAGTGCAAGTACATACTACTACTCGATTTACAACCATGTTTTTAGTGACGAGTTACAATAGCACTGAAAAAAAAACATGTTTTGTGAACAGTCCCCACATTTATAACCATCACAACATCCCCGTAGTTACATGATCAAAATTCAGCCCTTGACAACCGGCATATACTTATGACGGTTGCAGGATCCTGGGTAGATGTGATCGCCATTTGCAACCCGAAATGTGATCCATTTCCAATAAGCAAAGTCAAGGACTATCTGCATGCTGTTGTCAGCCACTTCATGCTTTTGATTTGTGCTGGAAGAATCCATTTCTGCTCTATTCTCAGAGCTGATTGGACATGTTAAGATGTGTGGACTTCAATTCCCAGAATTCCCCAGCCAGCTACATATCTTAAAACTGCCAAGGTTGAGAAACATTGTGGAGTTAGAGAGGATTAAAATGGAGGGGGACTATTTGCAGAAAGAAGATGGGACTTTGGACAAATGTAATGCGTTAAAACCTATTGAGTCCACTAGATAGCAGCACCTAGGAAATGTCAGCTGATTTCAAAAATAGTAACCTGGTTAGTACTCGGATGGGAGAGCACCAAGAAATTCTTGGGTTGCATGGCGTCCTGCTGAGGCCCTCCGAAATCCCTTTATGTAAGAAGATTGGACAAAGTAGTAGTTGCATCCATTAAACCAAGCTTATTGATGAACCTCCCTTTCCTAAAACTTTTGACTGTTAACCTTTCCATACACGTTAACACGAAAGATAATTATTTGGGTCTTCTTTGGAATAATGCTGACTCCCGTTTATTTTTACCCCGTTTATTTTCTATCTTCCCTTTCTTGCCCTTTGAAATCTCAGTGACCTTGTTAGTTCTGTGCTTGCCAACAAACAGAAGAGAGGAGATTCTAGATTTCTTTTATCTTTGATAGTACATTCTGTTTATTGTTTTAGCTCACGGTTATTCATACCAAGAACCAAAAAAATAAAACCTTAGAATAAACAAGATCTCCTTCTTTGTGCGTGTTTTTCTTTCTTTGGTGTGCATTCAGCATGTCTCTGTGTTTGGCATTGACACCAGTGGAAAACAGATGCCATATTTAAACACTATTCTTATTTTTAGATAACGGGCAGCAAATCATTAAATGAATCCCAGCTCTGTCCCAGCAGCCCCATCCAACCAATCCTCTGATATAATAGTAAAGTTGGAAGGGACCTTGGAGGTCATCTAGTCTAACCTCCTGCTCAGGCAGGAAGCCCTATACAATTTTGAACAAATGGCTGTCCAGTCTCTTCCTAAAAACTTCCAGTGTTGGCGCATTCACCGCTTCTGGAGGCAGGTGGTTCCACTGGTTAATTGTTCTCCCTGTCAGGAAGTTTCTCCTTAGTTCTAGGTTGCTTCTCTCTTTGATTAGTTTCCATCCGTTGCTTCTTGTCCTCCCTTCAGGGGCTTTGGAGAACAGCTTGACTCCCTCTTCTTTGTGGGAAGCCCCTGAGATATTGGAACACTGCTATCATGTCCCTCCTCAACCTTCTCTTCATTAAACCAGACAGACCCAATTCCAGCAGCCTTTCCTTATATCCCTATACTTGTAATTTAGTAGACTGCACCTTCTCTCTAATCTGGCACTCACCGCTCCAAAGGAACACCAAACTTCTTGTAAGCCTTGATAAATCTGTGGAATTTAAACAGGGAGAGCAATAATAATGTTATCGTTATCATTAAATTTTTTATATGTAGCTGTATTGTTGTGAGCCGCCCCGAGTCTTAGGAGAGGGGCGGCATAGAAATTTGATAAAATAAATAAATAAATAAATAAATAAACCGTTAGAGAAGGGTTGCTAAAGGCCTCCATTTTGTCCCCCCCCCCGTTTGTGGCTCTCTTTAAATTAAACCCCTCCAGATGCGCCCGGAGTGCAACTCTCAAGTTGCCCAATGTTTACTAAGCCAGGTTAAGTCATGGTGCTGCCTTTGCGTTATGTGTGACCCTGGCAGCTGGGGTGTGCACTCAACAAACCATGGTTAAGATCAACCCTGATTTAACGCAGGTCATCGCCTGCAACCCAGAAGCGGGAGGCGACTCCTTCCACCTGAAAGCAAAGCGAAGCAGGGAAAAAGCAAAAGCTACTGAGCATGCGCGGAGTCAAGGGACCTTCCCCACCTGCAGCTTCAGCTGCTGCTACTGCGCATGCCTGAGGCTGCCCTCCGTCGGGATAATCCTGTAGCGAGCATGCTCGGAATGCGGGGGGGAAGGCCGGGAAGGGCGCTCGGCGGGCTTCAGTTGGCACGACTGCGCAGGCTCCTAACGGGGCATGTTTCAACAGCTGTTAGTGAGCGTGGCTGAGATTTACTGCGCATGCTCAGTAGGCACCTGGGATGATCCTGGAAGGGAAGCGCTCTGCCTCTTCCAAGTCAAAGCGAGTCGCTGCCCCGGACGGGCTGGGGGAGGCCGGAGCGTGGGGGGTGGGAGAGGGGAGACCTCGGTCCTCCGCACGGGGACGAGGAGTCCGGCAGGCAGCCTGTGAGCCCAGCCACCGACTGGCAGAAGTTCGGCAGGGGAAGACGTATCAATAGAGGCTCGACCGGTTGGATTTCTTCCTGGTCTCGAGGGTGTAAGTCTTGCGGAGCTGCGGGGAGGGAAGCGGGAAACATTCAGATACTGATAGCCCCGCCCAATGATGGCTGGGGATTAGATGCAGCGGGGGGGGGCACAGCCTTACCTGTTGAATGGCGACCTGTCAGTTGGCTTAGAATTAGATAGATAGATAGATAGATAGATAGATGAACAGATAAGTGAGATAGATAGATAAACAGATAAGTGATAGATAGATAGATAGATAGATAGATAGATAGATAGATAGATAGATAGATAGATAGATAGATAGATAGATAGATAGATGAACAGATAATTGAGATAGATAGATAAACAGATAAGTGATAGATAGATAGATAGATAGATACCGTAGATAGATGAACAGATAAGTGAGATAGATAGATAAACAGATAAGTGATAGATAGATAGATAGATAGATGAACAGATAAGTGAGATAGATAGATAAACAGATAAGTGATAGATAGATAGATAGATAGATAGATAGATAGATAGATAGATAGATAGATAGATAGATAGATAGATAGATAGATAGATAGATAGATAGATAGATAGATAGATAGATAGAAAAGGCGGGGGCTATTGGCGAGTGGGGGAAATAAAAACTCTCTGTCTTGGATGTGATGACCAGGAATAGAATAGAATAATAACTTTATTGTCTCTTTAAATGCACATTAATAATTTAAAATGAGATTTCGTTGCATACAGCCCTCAAAGGATAACCACCTCCAATATACACTGCATAAACATGACCAAAATAATAATAATAATAATAATAATAATAATAATAATAATAATAATAGTAATGAGGGACCTTTCATGGGTCCAGGGACTGTCTGGAAAGGGCTGGGCTGCCCCCCCATCCCCATTGCTGGGGTGGGGAGGGGTACTGACTGCAGCCTGCCTTCTGTGCTGACCCCCTTCTCCTCCTCCTCCTCCTCCTCCTCCTCCTCCTCCTCAGCAGGGCCTCCTGGGGATGCCGGCCCCAAGCGCCGATGAGGCTGTCCCCACCGGGGAAGGGGTGCGAGAGATCATCCGGAAGGACCTCTTGGCCGCAGACCTGAAGTGCAGCCTTTTTGCCTCTGCCCTGCAGAGCTACAAGCGGGACTCGGTTCTCCGGCCCTTCCCAGGACACTACGCCTCGGAGGACAGCAAGGATTTTGAGGCTCTGGTGAGTTTCCCCCACCCTGCCGGTCAGAGACAGCGGTGGGCACAGGCCGGGAGGGTCCCTGGAGAGTCAGAAGTTGCAGATCAAACCTCACAAGCTGATGGTCTTCTGAGCATGAGCAGATGCAGGTTGTGCTCCTTCTGGTCCAGTCCAATATTACATATTTGAGCCACTGGAGGGCTCTTGAAGCGTGAGATCATGTAGAAAAGCTCAACCCGTCCCTTTCCGGTGTTCCTCTCTCAGCTTGCAGATACAAGTGCATTAGGGAGCCTGCAAGAACTCTTGGGTTCTCCCCAAAATCCTGACCAAAGAAACTTGGAGCTGCTCCACTGGATCCTGGCCTCTAAGGCCTGGTGCATCCACGCCACCAGCAAAACCAAGGTGAGAATTTCCTGGATGGAAGATGAGAGACCCAACTCAGAGAATTCAGACGAAGGGTAGTTTTGAGAGCCGAAATTCATCTGGGAAAAGTTGAATTGTTTATTTCCCCCCCCCACACACACACACTTTTTTTATTTTGCAAAGAAACAGCCGCCCAAAAAAGTATCCTGCCTTTAGGATTTTAGTTAAAAATTAAGCCCTGGGCGTGGGCTGTAGCCATCAGCGCCAGTTGCAGAGACAATAGCAAAAGGATTTGCATAGCATTCCTTTTAAGAAGAGCAGAGGTTGGATGTCCTGTCAAGTCTTGGGACAATGAGGTGCAAGCAGGGTGTCGAGGAGACCAAGAAGGATGTCACTGTCTCTCTTGACCATCAGTCCTTGACACGCTCTTCTTGCAGGCCCCAATAACCATTCCTCCCCCCCCCTCCAGTTTTTGGGAAGGGATACAGATCTGTGTCTCTTTCCTTTGGGTGCAGTCTGAAGACCTTGAAGCTCAAAAGGGCTTCAAAGCACACGTGAAATAGATGCTCCGTGTAAATAACTTCCCTACATTTTGATGTTCTTCAAGTACGAGAAGATCCAGGAACTGGCAGGAGCTCCCAGCATGCCTGTCCCGGTGCCAGACTTCCTCTTTGAAATCACCTACTGCGAAGAAATGAATGCCAAATTTGAAGACACTCAGGCGGGGAGAGACCTCATCTATGCCTTCCATGGGAGCCGCTTGGAGAACTTCCATTCCATCATGCACAACGGCCTGCAGTGTCATCTGAACAGGGTAAGGAGTGAGCTTGGTTCCAACCCTAGGAGGCTGAGCGTGGTCACTCCAGAAGCATCTCTGGGCCAGCATCCCCTCTGTTA
This sequence comes from Bothrops alternatus, assembly GCA_034064705.1. Classification (NCBI taxonomy): domain Eukaryota; kingdom Metazoa; phylum Chordata; class Lepidosauria; order Squamata; family Viperidae; genus Bothrops; species Bothrops alternatus. Next base: position 602,359 of record JARGCV010000275.1, on the reverse strand, counting down.
GGTTAGCAAACCAGACAGCTCTTTGGGAAGACATGCAGGTAGTCCTTGACAGTGGACTCCGAAATTTACATTGCTAAGTTGCTAAGTGAGTTTCGCCCCATTTTACGACCTTTCTGGCCACAGCCGTTAAGTGAATCACTGCAATTGTTAAGTTAGTAACACCATCGTTAAGCGAATCTGGCTTCTCCTTGATTTTTGCTTGACAGGCAGTCACAAAAAAAGGTCACTCCGGGACACTGCAGCCATCACAGATATGAGTCAGTTGCCAAACATCTGCATTTTGATCAGGTGGCCGTGGAGAGGATCCAGTCCTCCTGGATTCACGGCTGTCTTTAGAGGACCATCTGGCGGCTGTGGCCGGGAGGATGTTCTATCAGGTTCGCCTGGTACGCCAGTTGCGTCCCTTCCTAGACCGGGATTCGCTATGCACAGTTACTCATGCCTTCGTCACTTCCAGGCTGGACTATTGTAATGCTCTCTACATGGGGCTCCCCTTGAGGTGCACCCGGAGGCTTCAGCTGGCCCAGAATGCGGCCGCGCGGGTAGTGACCGGAGCGCCATGGCGCGCCCATGTAACATCGCTCCTGCGCGAGCTGCACTGGTTGCTGGTGGCCTTCCGGGTGCGTTTCAAGGTGTTAGTGACCATCTTTAAAACGCTCCATGGCATCGGACCCGGATATTTACAGGACCGCCTTCTGCCAGCAAATACCTCCTGCCGTCCGGTACGCTCCCACAGAGTCGGTCTCCTCAGGGTGCCGTCGGCCAGACAATGTCGGCTGGCGACCCCCAGGGGGAGGGCCTTCTCTGTGGGAGCTCCAACGCTTTGGAACGAGCTCCCCCCCGAACTCCGTACGATGACGGAATTGCGTTCCTTCCGTCGAGAATTAAAGACATTTATTTCGACAAGCCGGCCTGGGATAGTAGCTCCGGTTCCAACAAGGCCATAATTGTTTTTAGGGGATTGAGTTTTAAGATTAAGCATTGGTTTTAAATGATCGGACTAAATTACTTAATCTATTTTTAATAACCCTATCTTTTGATGTTTTTAGTTGTTTTTAAGATTATGTATTGGGTTTTTAAATGCTTGGGCCAAATTATTTAATTTATTTTTAATAATTTTACCTTTTGTATGTTGATGTTTTTTAATTGGGCTGTACACCGCCCCGAGTCCTTCGGGAGGGGGGCGGTATAAAAATCGTAAAATAAATAAATAAATAAACAACAGTCGGTAAGCGTGAAAATCGGCCATAAGCCATGTTTTTTTTCCAGTGCTGTTGTAACTTTGGTACGGTCACTAAATGGACTTGTTGTAAGTCAAGGACTACCTGTAATAGTAAGTGGACATGATCTTGGGAAATGGGGAAGGCCCATAGTTGGAGAACAGTGGATAAGAAGCAGTTTAGCCTGCAGAAGGAATGGTGTGTGTGTGTGTGTGTGTGTGGCAAACCTCTGAGAAGACACCCACTCTAGTTTCTTGGACAGTAAAGGGGGCAGATGGACTTTCAGACTTGCAAGATTCTGTGAATGTAACCTTACAATAATGTTCCTGCCTGGACTACCTTGCAAGGCTGACAGAGCCTCCCACAGCCCGAGGCCCAAGGGCTGCTCTTATGGTCTGCGATTGACACCTCTGGGAAGTCCAGGTGAGGGAGTGGATTGTCAAATTCGTGCCCTTACTTTAAGTAAGGCGAGCAACGGGCCAGCCATCTGGAATCCCCGGGATTCCCAAAATGTCCTGAAAAAGGGGCGAATCTTACTTTAAGAAAGGTGGGCAGCCGGCCTCTGTGCAAAGCTCCTATCTCTCCTTACACTTACGTCGGTTCACTTAATGACTCTTCGAAGTTACAACGGCACTGGGGGGGGGGAATGGCCATTTTTCACAGTTACGGCCTTAGCCGCATTCCCCAGGGTCAGGTGATCAAAATTCAGACAACTGGCAACTGCCATTTCCTTGGGACCATTGCTGTGTTCCAAGGTCACATGATCCCTTTTTGTCAGGGGTTACTGACTGATCCACTGCAGTGGTTTCACCTAACAAACGAGGACAATTTGAAAGAGCAAAAGAAAATTTCAAGAGCAAAACCAAGATAATACATTTATTACACCGTCCTGTGTAATAAAGGGCATGTGGTCACTGGAATATACAAAAAAATAAATAAATTCCAGGGATAAAATAAAGAGCCCTAGAATTGCTCTTTGGGCATGGAGATGGAGACCTTTCCGTTGTTTTTCAGACCTCCTTGTTTGGGGAAGGCACTTACCTGACCAGCGACTTAAGCCTGGCCCTCCTCTACAGCCCGCATAGCCTGGGCTGGCAGCGAAGCGCAATGGGCCCGATTCTCAGCTGTGTCGCGGTTTGCGAGGTCATTGATCACCCGGATGTCAAGTGCCAAGTGAAGAAAAAAGGTGAGTCTCAGTAAGGAGGTCCCCACCCCCAACTTAGAGCCCTCTCGGTTGTATAGATAGTCCTTTTTCAGTAACTAGTTCTTCAGCCTCCATTGTAAGATATAGTGGTGCTGAACCAAGGACCTATGGCTGCTCCTTCTACTTAAAATGGTCCCAGTGGTCATTTGATCGTGGCCTTCATTTCTGGCTTCCTACATGCAAAGTCAGTGGAGAAGCTGGCAGGAAGTTGCCACCCCTGACATCTGTAGGAGATGATCAGGCTGAACCCAAGGGAGGGGTCAGGTGTGTCACTAGTCTCGAGTCTCTTCGTGTCCACAAGAGATCTTAAGTCTGGCCCTTCTTGAATTCTTTATCTACCGCCAATTTGCCTTGACCGTTAGTCGTTCAGATTCTTGTAGAGTGCTTAAAGCCTGCAATAAACCTGTATATTTATTTGAACTCGCTGGACTCCTGATTTCTTGAGCTTGGTTAAGAGGATGCTTAATGACCCCCTGGGATTTGCCTAAGGGTGGCAACTGAATACAGCCATAGTGATCTGCTGATCTGGATTTAGGCGTTTGTGAGCTGGGAATACATGTGCCAGGGATCCATCCTGCCCCTTCCTTTTGCGATGCTCTGCTGCTCAGCCAGGACCTTGTGTTAAGTGTGGCTAAAGAACCACAACTGTTTTGGGCCTTCTGTCCAACTTGCACCGCGGCCCTGAATCAAACCGTTCCTTGCACGTGAGTATCTCGGTTGCTTTTCTCAGAATCTCAGTTTCAAGGAGAACCTAACTCCCCCCCCCCTTTTTTTTTTTTGGCAGACTCCAAAGAAATTGACAGAAAAAGGGCCAGGGTGAAGAACAGCGAAGGGGGTGACGTTCCTCAGAAATATTTTGTCGTTACAAACAATCAGCTGATACGGGTGAAATATTTGCTAATATATTCACAGAGGCACCACCGAAGGTGGGTGTCCCTTTCTCCCGCCTTGCGCAGCTCACTCTCCCAGGAGTGAAGGTGCTTCAGGGCATGTCTGAAGCTTTTCCTCTCCCCGTGGTTCAAAAATTCAAAACAGCAGGAAGGAGCCATCGTAAGAGCCACAGCAAAAGAGGCAGGGGAAACCATAATGGTGGTAGAGTTGTCAGGCAGCTGAAGAAACCTGGCTGCAGAACTGAGCTTTCAAGGCATCGGGTTTCCTCTCCCTGCTTTAAGTCAAGCTCCTAGTCCTTATGACTGCTCAAATGAAAGTATGCCCCCAGGGCAGCTGTAACCTTCTGCATGGAGGCTAATGTATGCATGGATATGTACAGTATGTATATGTATGTCTTGAGAGGGTTTTTTTTTAAATGCACCCTGTCAGCCCAAATATGGGAAGAAGAAATCTTTTGCCTGTATCAGCCCAATCTAGGGCTATATTTGCTGGAAGGCTGCAGTGACGCTCTGCATTCTTTTCCCCCCATAGACTTTCCAGCCAATCGTGGCTCTCCAAACATCGTTTTGCGGTGATGATGAGTCTCTACCTGCTGCTGCTGGTTATCATAGGGACTAGCAACTCTCCAGCTTTCCTCTACTACTGGAACCGGATTTTTGATTTCAAGCAGTGACACTCTGGGGGGGGGGAGTAGAGGGGGGGTAGGGCTGATGATCTTCACCAGGTGCCTTAACAGGGAGAGACCTTCAGTGTTTGTGAATCCCACCATCCTGAAGAGCAGAACGTGGTGGTGATGGGCGTGGGTGACAGGAGTGTTTCAGTTGCCTTAATCTTTCCTGATTCCTTAAGACATTTGAATAGGTAGTTTCTGCAAAAAAAAAAAAAAAAGAAGACTCAGATGAGGAGAACTGCCCCTTCCTTGGCCTGCTAAAGACCTCACAAAAAAAAAGACTTCCAAAAGATCTTCAGAGACAAAAGGGTGGCAGAACAGAGACGGTTAGCCTTTAAAGAAGAAACTTCATACATTTCTGAAGTGTCTGCTACACTTAGGCTTGTTCTTAACCCTGTTCTTAATTTTGTAAGGCCTCCTCCGCCTCCTAGCGTTATTCCTGCGCAGGGTCTGCTCGTTGGCAAAGCTGGCTTGATCCAGGGCGCCTTCAGGGATGACGTCAAGGCATTCCATGACCTCCTTGATGAGATCCATCCACCATTTCCTGGATCTGCCACTGGGTCGCCGGCCATCCTTGGAAAACCACAGTCTTTCATGCATGTGACGAAAGGGAGAGAAGGAAAAAAAAAAAAACCACTTGCTCTCATTTAAAGTGTATATTTGTGTGATGAAATGACCAGGCTGGAAACATTTATGCCATTTCAGAGCAATAATGATAATCAAGCTACCTGGATTCAGACGACACATTTTAGCTGGTTAAGGAATCAGCCTTTTTCGAGGTTGGCATATTAACCCGGCCCAAAGGCTGCGTCTATCCAAATGGCTAAGCTTCGAAAATCTAACTGCGGTAAACACTAAGCTCGCTTAGTTATGTCGGTTGCTCAGTCTCCTGAGCTGCTTCGGGGTTGTGTGAACACAGCCACTGGGTACTTACTCCTGGTGCGGCTTGAACTCACACTTAGAAGCACAAAACTGACTGCGAGAGATACTCTCAGGCTAGCAAAGTTGAGTTGGGCCACTGTGGGTGAAGCAAGTCTTCTACAGCGACAGAAGTTTGCACCCCCGAGGGCTGTTACTTGATGCTTTTGACCACACCCTGTGGAGACCCCTGTGTATGTTAAAGGCCTTCGAGCACTTTGTCCATGAAAACCATCTGCAGGAAGGAAGTTGTTTTTCATTTGCCCAAGACAGAAAATGGAAGAGGCCATGAACTGCCTGATGAAATTCCTCTTGTTTTCTCTTCCTCCTCTGCTTTCTTCTCTGGCCTGTGTTTCTTAGCATCTAGGTTTAAAAAAAAAAAAGCTAGGAAACAATCTCTAGGAAGATTGGAGGTCTGATTCACCCTTCGTGTGATTGATGTGATCTGTCTGGGATAAATGAGATCAGGAAACACTACCAGAAGACCAGAACTTTGCTTTTATGGGGAGAGGCCTATCTCCATAAAGTAAAAATAACAGCATCTTGAAACTTGGATTGTGTTTTATTTCCCCTCCCCTTTAAACCTCCACTGAGCCCAGGGTGGGGGAGACCCAGGCTGGGTCTCTTCTTCATACCATATCCCTTCCCAGGACTTAAGGAATGTTTCAGTTCTTTTTTGTCCACAGAAAGTCTTCTGAATATGTGCTACAAGACTCTCTGGATCATTTCTTCTTGCTGATTGCCTCCATTAGCTAAAAAGTCTGAATTATTTCCAGGGCGTTTATTGGGGGGAATCCAAAAGTCAAGATAATTAACTTCAACCCCATGATTGAAGCCCCAAGGTAGGACTTGGATGGCATTGGATTTTGAGATCCTCTCTGTAGTAACCCCTGTCTAAGGCTCTGGGTTTTTGTGTTAGTTTTGAGAGGGGTGATGGGTTATGCAAATCCCATCTGGTTAGTTTATCATTCCTGCGGGATATTATGCCATGCTAGGAAATGGATTCATTGAATAAATAAGGCTAGGTATGATGGAATGCAGGTTTCAATCACATGATTGCAATTACCATTTTGAGGGGTTTTTTTTTCATCCTCTCTCCCAACATCCCTGGATCTGTGCAAGTTGACAGCCACGAGACGTGGTTGACCTCTTCCAATTTTCCACTGATCAAGTCAAGTTAGTGACTTTCGTGAGCTGTCAAAAGTTCTGAAAAAAACTCAAAATCAGTTTGTAAAGCAACAGGAGAGGGGGATAGTTTAGGAATTAATGTTCTACGGTATAGAGAACCCAACCCTTGTCTTAGCATAATGTCTGAACCAAGCCAGTATGAAAATCTGTGTCACCAGACGAGTGTGTTACATGGACTGAACCATATATTTCATTTTTTTAAAAAAGCTTTCCTTCAGTTCTTCATTTTTAAATGCTTCCCTTTGTTTATCTGAACCGAAGGTAAAAAGAACAACAGAACAAGCAAAAGGATAGACGTAAGGGCTTTTCAACCCTGTATATATGTACATAAATTTTTACATAAAGTTTCAATAAAGGATGACCATAACCTGTCTTTCAAGTAACTTTCATGACAAAATTCTTCACTTAAAGAGGTAGAAGATTGTTCAAAAAATGTTTGCCTCTAAAAGCTGCTAGGAGTGCTGTTAAAGGCCGTTTCTTTTTCATTCATGAGGATGCAAAAGGATGAAATGGATGCATTTAGAGCTACTGCAGTCTATTATTGCTCAATCTGTGGCATTTGCATAAAATGCTCATTCTGGTCCTTGAAGTAATCCATTTTCTGGAGTTGTGTAAAATGTTGAACTTCTCCAATTAGACATAAAAATAAGAATGAAAACAAAAAATGAAAACAATAAACCAATCTGGAAAAAGGAAGAGGATTCATAGAATAGATTCCAATGGTGAATATTAAAAGTACAGCTAGCTCAGCACTTCAACCCAGAACTGAATGGTTTGCAATGTGACACTTCGTCGGCCACCGTACTGACACCCCAAACCCGTGAAAGTATGTTATTGTGGTGATTTCTGCAGTCTGGGCCAACTGATGTCCCTTGTGTTAAGCTGCTGTTATGCACCTGGTGCCTAATATCACAAAGCAAATGACATCTTCAAATTACGCCCACCATTGAGCTCAACACTTCTGTTGTTAAGCGAGACAGTTATTAAGTGAGTTTTGTCCCATTTTACGACCTTTCTTGTTATCCAGTGAATCACTGCAGTCGTTAAGTTTGAAACATAGTTGGTAAGTGAATCCGGCTTCCCCGGTGACTTTGCTTGTCGGAAGGTCATAAGAACATAAGAACATAAGAAGAGCCATGCTGAATCAGGCCAAAGCCCATCGAGTCCAGCATTCTGTGTCACACAGTGGCCCACCAATTGTACCTGGGGATCTTGAGCATAAAGAGAAGGCAAAACCCTCCCTTTCCCTTGACCCCCAACAAATGGGACCCAAGGGAATCCTGCCTGCCTCAACCAACATAGAGGCGGCACATGGACATCTGTTTTAATAACCACCAATACACTTTGCATCCATGAATCTATCTAGCCCTGCCTTGAAGCTGTCAAGGCTGACAGCTGTCACGACCCCTTCAGGAAGTGAATTCCATAAATCAAGGACCCTCTGGGTGAAGAAATATTTCCCTTTATTTGTCCTCACTTTCTTAGCTATAAGCTTTAGGGAGTGCCCCCTTGTCCTGGTATTGTGTGATAGAGAAAAGAATTTTTCTCTATCCACATTTTCTATCCCATGCATGATTTTATACACTTCGATCAAGTCACCCCTTAAACGCCGTCTTTCAAGGCTGAGGTCTTTCAAGGTCACAGAAAGGGATCACGCCACCCCAGAATACTGCAACAGTCATAAATACCAGCCAGTGACCAAGGGTCTGAATTTTGATCGCGTGACCATGGAGATCATACGTGTGAAATACGGCACTGAAAATACTTCCTTTTTTTCACTGCCGTTGTCATTTCAAATGGTCACTAAAGAAACTGTTGTAAGTCGAGGACTATCTCTATTGAGGTTGGTCCCCCCCCCAAGGATTTATTTATTTATTTATTTATTTATTTATTTATTTATTTATTTATTTATTACTTAGATTTTTATGCCGCCCTATTTCAAGAACTCAGGGCGGCTCACAACATAAATACTACATGTAGAAATCTAATATATAAAAAACATTTGTAAAACCCGTCAACTAAAAGACCAATCATCCAAAACAAACATACAAACAAACATACACTGGCTGGGGCCAGGTATTAACTGCCCCAGGCCTGCCGGCAGAGATGTGTCTTAAGGAGTTTACGAAAGGCGGAGAGGGTGGGGGCGATACGGATCTCCGGGGGGGAGTTGATTCCAGAGGGCCGGGGCCGCAACAGAGAAGGCTCTTCCCCTAGGCCCCGCCAGGCGACACTGTCTGGCTGACGGGACCTGGAGAAGGCCGACTCTGGGCCCTAACCGGCCGCTGGGATTCATGGGGCAGCAGACCCCATGAAATGACAGGGGCTATAACATAAAACATCTGGAGGACATAATCTGGTGAAAGTTGCATTACACCCTGCTAAGGCATCTTGACCATATTCGATTTTTGCCAAAATGAGTGAAAAACATTCCAGCCGTATGCCTCGGTGGAGAGGAAAGGGTGTACATCTTAAACGTGTTTATTCCCCCATAATGGTTGCTTTGGCTGGCACGGTGTTAGTTTAGCAACACAGGAGAAGGTGAAATCACTTTGTACAAAAGGGAACACGAGGTTCCAGTTTCCGCCCCCACCACAGCTCACATCTGCCAAAGCGCTTCCCAGCTGCGCTAAACAGAGTTGGCAGATGTGAACTCCCACATCGATCAACAACTTAGCCCCCGTAGCTGCTTTGTGCTGCTGCCTTCTGTGCTTCAAATATTCAGTTGCGCAGGAGACCAGTTAGGAGAGCAATGCAAAGCACAGGACCAGGCTGAAATGACATAGCTACCGGGGGAGGAGCTGGGACGGGCCAAAAATGAACAAGGCGAAGCATCTGAGAAGCATCCCGGTCTCTTTGCAAGCTGCCCAGATGGCTGTGCTCAAACCCTTGCCAATAAAGTTTTGTAATCGTCCAAAAGTCTGTTTCTAAGGCACCTTCTTAAAGGTCTTTTCTGACTTCTACTGTCTATGCTGAACTGATGAGCTGAAATGTGGCACCCAGTGCCTGGAATTCATTACACTTGGACCGAAACAGTGCATCCACCCCCGTTTTCGATGGGTGTTTTTGGTATTTTGCATGAAATCTCGCATGAGTTCAGAACCAATGTTGTGCGGTTTCTAAAACCCTTAACACAAATCCTGTCCCCACATGTCTGTTATGAAGACAGGATATATTCTGTAGAATTTAGCATCATAGGGCTGGAAGGGAGTTAATTTTAAGAGTGCTTGACTATAGTTGAATGCATATAGCAAATTCTTTTTGGTGTTCCCCTTTTGTAAAAGTTGAATTGAGAGAATCAAGATTTCCATTCGTTCTGAATATTGGGGCAACTGTTTGTCCTTCAGATATCTTGGAACACAAGACCCACAAAACTAGGGTTTATAGTCCAAACATCTGAAAGGCGTCAGAACACTCTACAAAAGGAATACCTAAAATAGCGAGTAGGTGATCAAAACTGGATGCAGTATTCCAAGTGTGGCCTTACCAAGGCATTGTAAAGTGGTATTAATACTTCATGTGATCTCGATTCTATCCCTGAGGGGATAGATGGGGAACTCATCAAATTTGCAGATGACACCAAGCTGGCAGGAACAGCCAACACTCCAGAAGACAGGTTTAAGATACAGGACGACCTGGACAGACTCGAACACTGGGCGCTATCTAACAAAATGAAATTCAAGGGTGAAAAAAGCAAGCTTCTACATTTAGGCAAGAAAAACTAAATGTACAGGTATAGTATTGGAGGTACCTTGCTCAGTAGTAATAACTGTGAGAGGGATCTCGGAGTCCTAGTAGACAATCACTTAAATATGAGCCAGCCGTGTGCTGCAGCTGCCAAAAAAGCCAACACAGTGCTGGGCTGCATCTCAAATATTAGAGCAGTGCTATCGTGTCACGGCTTTTCACATTCACCTTTACCGCCCCTTAGAGAAGTTAGAGCACAAGAACAGTTGCTGAAGACACAACAGTTGCCTTTCGGGGCCCTAGGGAGATCTTTTTAACGCCAAAGAAGCCAACACTTTCCTTTTTGTTATTTTTATGATTTCAGTAAAATCCAATGATCTCATCTGTTTTTGTTCTTCTACTGTGCAAATATATGCAATTAGAGGCTAGCTATTATACGTCTGTATCGACTTAGCAAACAATATTCCCCTTTGTCTTGGCTCATCTAGCTGCCGACTTGGAACGCTTAAAAAACAGGAGTAGCTCTGAACTTGATGTATTTCCCAAACTGTATTCTTGCCTCCAACTCATGCTGAAAACACTACCCAAAAGAACTACTGGCTGCTTTTGCTTTTATCGAATCAGGTCTTCATCCTGCAGAGGAAGGCCATAATGAATTTAGACAAGATCAGGGAGGACAGCACAATGAAAGCGAAGACTGGAAAAGTTAACGCAATGTTTTTTTACAGCTGTGAAATCTGGACACTGAGAAAGAGTGGAAGAAGAGAAAGAGCTCTTTTGAGTAGAGATCGGGAGATGTTCTTAGGAATAGCAGTGTTCCAGTATCTGAGGGGCTGCCACAAGGCAGAGGGGGCCAGGTTGTTCACCAGAGCACCAGAGGGAAGGACGAGAAACAATGGTTGGAAACTGATCAAAGAGAGAAGCATCCTAGAATTAAGGAGAAACTTCCTGACAGTGAGGACAACCAACCAGTGGAACAGCTTGACTCCAGAAATTGTGGGTGCTCCATCACTGGAGGTTTTTAAGAAGAGACTAAACAATCACCTATCTGAGATGGTATAGGGATTCCTACTCAAGCAGGAGACTTTATACGATTTCAAACAGGTAGCTGATCAGTCTTTTCTTAAAAACCTCCAGTGTTGGAGCACCCAAAATTTCTGAAGACAAGCTGTTCCACTGATTAATGGTTCTCCCTGTTAGGAAACGTCTCCTATGTTTTAGGCTGCTTCTCTCCTTGAGTACTTTCCATCCATTGTTTCTTGTCCTGACTTCTGGTGCTTTGGAAATAGGTTGACCCCTCCTCTTGTGGCAGCCCCTCAAATATTGGAATATTGCTGCCATGTCCCCCACAGTTCTTCTTTTCTCTAGACTGGCCATTCCCAAATCCTGCAACCGTTCTTCATGTTTTAGTCTCCAGGCCTTTAATCATCATAGTTGCTGCCCCCAATGATGCTGCCCCCCATTTTGGAACACTTCCAAGTGATAAAGGAGAATATTTGTAGCTCAGGGTTGAACTGGGGTGCCCTTGGCGCTCTCTGAGCTGGGTGGTTTTCTTGCAGAAGTTTCATTACCAAACAAGGTAACATCATCAGTGTTAGTAGGGAGTGGGCTTTGCAAAGAGGAGAAGAATGGGAGGGGGAGGACTGTGGGGTCCTTGGTGCTCTCTGAGCTTGGTGGTTTTCTTGCATCATCATTAATGTTTGCTCTGAGCAAAGCCCACTCCCTACTAGCACTGATGGTGTTATCTAGTTTGGGTAATGAAACGCCTGCAAGAAAACCACCCAGCTCAGAGAGCACCATGGACCCTTCCCTTCCAAGCAATTCCTCCAACATGGAGATTGGTTTCTTTTTCCAGAACTTGACATCAAATAAATATTTGACAATCTTTCCAATTTGGTGGTCAGCATTCTTCCTAAAGATGGGCTTCCCACCGTGAGAACCAACGGGTGCAGTTGTTTTAATTGTGCCCTGACTCCCCATTCTCTCCCTTGCAGGCATTTATACAGGCTCTGGTTTCTTCTGTGTTCAGAGCAGGTTTTCCATCTGGATGGCTCAGTGCCACCCCCTGAAATCCAAGCAGAGCTATAAAAGGGACCCTCCGCCTTTAGGAAATGCTGAAAACAGATGCCTTGAACGGGACTTCAGAAAAGACTGGAAAAGCGGGTAAGCTTAAAACACTTTCTACAATTTAGACTTCCTAGATTTCAACTGAACGGAACGACACAATTCGCAGCCATGCAGGCTAATGATTTCCAGTGTTACCTGGAGTAGATAATGCTGTAGCGTAACATTATTTTTTTACATTATTTTGCAAAGAAAGGCAGAGTATAACATTATTGTGAACTGAGTGTCTATTTAAGGAAAGTATTTGGGGAGGTGCAGACCTATTTCTACATGTAACACAGAGCGAGATATGACCCTTTGCATGGTGCTTTATCAGCCTGGGCAGAAGGTTAGGACTGCAGGATATTTTTTTTTAGATGGGAAGCAGTTTGAAGGCATCTCGGAGCAGATTCAAACACATGGATTTTTTTTATTTTATTTTTTATTTTACCGTATCTTGAACGGGAAATTTATGAGGAAGCTAACCGGGATGAAAGAATTTTTTCTAATTTGTTCCTCTCACGAAGGCAACTTAATTCTATTCTGTTCTTATCCTTGCGCAGTTAATGTCAGGAGTTTGGGAAGACATTTTCCCTCGTTCCCATAAGTTAGACCAGGGCTGGACCACTCATTTTCTAACATTAGAGTTGGTATACCATCTCCAGCTGAGATGCTCAGGGAGAAAACTGCCTGGTTGTGAGCTCATGGGTCAATTTGCCTACTCCCAAGAGAGTAGTTAGAGGAAAATGGGAACAAAATCCTTCCAGACCAAGTCCATGCTGATGTAAATGTGTCTTGTTTCCTTCTTCCCAGATTGTCCTTCCCTTTGGAAGCCCAAGGAGACTTTACAACCAGAGTGCCTGATGATCAAGATACATCTGATTGGCTTGGAAATGAGCATCTGAGAATCCTGTTCTGGAGTTTAAAGGATGATTGAACTACAGAGGCAGCTTCTGCCTTCCTTCCTTCTTCTCGCAGTTGCCTGCATTTCTGGTGAGCATGGCTGACCTTCCTCAGATGCTCAAAATGGCAGGGTTGCTACACACGTGGTCACGTGTCACGGAACCAGCCAATCTAGAACTAAGGAGAAACTTCCTGACAGGCAGAACAATCCATCAGTGGAACAACCTTCCTCCAGAAGTTGTGAATGCTCCAACACTGGAGACTTTTAAGAAGAGACTGGACAGCCATTTGTCTGAAATGATACAGGGCAGTGATAGCAAATCTTTTAGAGACCAAGTGCCCCCAAACCACCCCACCTGCCCCCACCCTGCCCACCCTTTCCTCTTCCCTTTGCTCCCTCGTAAATCTAGAAATCCCTTGCTTCAGATTAATTTGAATAATCCCATTTTTTAAAATCCATGTTTATTGTTCCTCTCTTGTTTAAAAACCTTATTTAGTATTTCGACGGTGCTCTGGCACGAGAGTCGTTTCTGACTGTTTTTAGGAACAACTGCAGTTGTTTATTTAAACAATTTATATTTTTTCCCCCATCTCATTTTCACAACTCAGAATAGTATTGAGTTATTTTTTTAAAAAAGTAACACAGAAAGCCAAAATAAAACCAAAATTAAACCAACTCTAAAAACGACGACACTGATTAAACAATATTCAGTTGTGCCAAGATGGACAACAAATGACGTATTGCATTTAGCCTACGTGTTGGGTTCACCCTAATTTCTTGGCCCCAGCATTTTGGGGGAAAGCCAGATTTTAAACACAGCCTATTCTCTCTCTTTTTTCACTTTTTCAGCATTTATTTATTTATTTATTTATTTATTTATTTATTTGTTTATTTGTTTGTTTGTTTATTTATTTCTGTCTTTCCCCTTCCTAAGGTGAACGGATTTTAAAACAATCAGTTAGCTGGATTTCCGCTGGACGAAAACCCTACAGCCTTTTGACCAAACACAATTCGGACAGTAAGTCATTTTCCACTCCAGGCAGTTCTGTTTTAAGAAAGAATTAAGATGCCATATGCTTGCTATTATGTCTTTTAAAAAACAAATTAAAATGGCTTAATTGATGAAAGATCCTGTCAGTCTGCCTCTATACTCCTCGATAATGGAAAACAGATTAATCCTAGCTACAGCCTAATTTATTCTGGCTAGCACCCCGAGTAGCAGATTGTCTCCTTCTGCTAAAAGTTAAAACTTTTAAGTGTACACTGGTTGTCAATATCTTTGTCCATGTTTATAAGGCAGACATTGCCTGACATCGTGAATCCCAAGGGGGACTCTCAGCTTTGCTAAGTGTTTACCAAGCAGCTTACTCTGAAGATTGTTAGACATGCCCTTGTCACCTCGAGGATCGACTACTGCAATGCTCTCTACATGGGGCTACCCCTGAAGAGTGTTCAGAGACTACAATTAGTGCAAAATGCAGCTGCGCGAGCAATTGTGGGCCTTCCACGTTGTGCCCACATTTCGTCAACTCTCCGCATGCTGCATTGGTTGCCTATCGGTCTCCGAGCGCAATTCAAAGTGTTGGTTATTACCTATAAAGCCCTTCATGGCATTGGACCAGGATACTTACGGGACCGTCTTCTGCCACATACTTCCCTTCGACCGGTGAGAGCGCACAGGGTCAGCCTCCTCCGGGTCCCGTCAGCGAAACAATGTCGTTTGGCGGGTCCTAGGGGGAGGGCCTTCTCTGTTGTGGCACCCACCCTCTGGAACCAACTGTCCCCTGAAGTCCGCGTTTCCCCCACTCTCCCGGCCTTCCGGAAGAATCTAAAAACCTATCTATGCCGGCAGGCCTGGGGATGACTGTGATTGTGTGTGAATGATGAAAGGTGTCTGGAGGTCTTTTTAAATGCTTTTTAGATTTGGTTTTAGATTTTTGGAAATGTTGAGATGTTGTTTTTATTTATGTTGTTAGCCGCTCCGAGTCCCCGGAGAGGAGCGGCATAAAAATTTAATTAATTAATTAATTAATTAATTGCCACAAACACAAAATGTTTGAAATAAAAGATACCTTTCAAAGCTATGTGCAATCGTTATCCCCATCTTGAGTGAAATACACAGAGTCTCCTAACCACAAATGCTGTGGACAGAAGAGGGTTCCTCCTGACTCCATCCTACATCAATATGTAGATACTCAACAGCGAGACACTGGTGAAGCAGACACAGCAGCGCCTGCATTTTCTGTGTCGCATGAGAAAAGCACATCTTCCTTTCCCTGTCCTGACCACTTTCTATAGAGGGCATCTCAGTCTGGTTTGGAAGCATCACTGCTTCAGACAGGAAGGTGGTGCAGAGAGTGGTGATGACAGCAGAAAAGATTATTAGCAGTTCACTCCCTTCTCTCCAGGACATGGCGTATAAGCGATGCTTGAGCAAGGTCTGCAAGATTGTCTGAGATGCTACACATCCTCTTCACAACCTGTTTTCCTTGTTACCTTCTGGGAGGATGGGGCTCCGTGGTATCCAAAGCAGAATATCCAGATTCAGTCAGTTTTGTTCCATATAACATGAACCTTGTGAACTCTCGTTTCCTCTTTCTGTTATGTATTCAAAATGATTATTTATTTAACTCCCCACTGGCAGTTAAAAGAAACAGCTACAATCACACATTGCTCCTAGAAGCACGAAGCCAAAAGCACCAGCCTGAAGATGACGAATGGGACTTCGTCCAAACGTCACCAAGACACTTCAAATTCTACGTGGAAGAAAACCCAAAGAACCAAAGACCTACATATATATATATGTAGGTTTTCGCGGGTGTTTGTGTATAGGTCTTTGGTTCTTCGGGTTTTCTCCCACGTAGAATTTGAAGTGTCTTGGCGACGTTTGGACGAAGTCCCATTCGTCATCTTCATACATACATACATATATATACATACATACATACATACATACATACATACATACATACATATATATATATATATATATATATATATATATATATATATATATATATATATATATATATATATATATATATATATATACATATACATATACATAAATCAGTGTGGCAAAAACAGAAATTCCAGGAAATTGGATAGTAGATGGGACAAGAAGCTCATAAGGGACCTTCCCTAGTTTCTTCAACTATAAAGGAAACGGTGGGAGAACTGCATGCTTGCAAGGTTCTATTAATGTAACATTACAATGAAGTAAAGTTAGCTAAAGGTAATCCTTGACTTACAACCACAATCGAGGTCAGTAACGGGACCCCCCTCTTCTTTGTGGCAGCCTCTCAAATACTGGGACATGGCTATTTCTTCTTTTCTTTAGACTAGCCAAACCCAAGTCCCACAGTCGTTCTTCGTATGTTTTAATGGAAGAGGGGAACCTTTTTCCAGTGCCACTCTAATTTCGAACAGTCACTAAACAAACGATTGCAAGTCGAGGACTGCCTGTACTATGGCTGTGTTTCCTGTCTGGTCTACTTGATAAAGGTGACCATTCCCCTTTCTGTGGCCATACAATTTGCAGCTCATCTTTCTCCCTTCTTCAGACCAAGAAATGTGGACCAGCTGGTTCAACATTGATCATCCCGGAGGGAACGGTGATTACGAGCGCCTGGATGCCATTCACTTCTATTACCGAAGCAGGGTGTGTCCAAGACCCATCCGGCTTGAAGCCCGGACCACCAATTGGGTCCCCGCGGCCAGTTCGGGCCAGGTGGTCCACTCCAGTGTCCATGAAGGGTTCTGGTGCCTGAATAAGGAGCAGCCCCTGGGGCAAACATGCTTCAATTATGCTGTGCGTTTTCTCTGTCCTCCAGGTAAAAATAGAATAGAATAGAAAATAAGAATAGAATAGAATAGAATAGAATAGAATAGAATAGAATAGAATAGAATAGAATAGAATAGAATAGAATAGAATAGAATAATGGAATGGAATGTAGAATATAGAATGGAATAGAATAGAATATTTTTCAGGAGGGGGGTGCAAGTAAGAAGAAAGGCAATACTATGTGATGTTGATGCAAAGGATCTATGGGAGGACAATGGGGGAGCAGCATTTTAGGAGGAAGATCCTAGTGGAGGCCTTGGTGCTCTTCTTGAGCTTGGTTGTTTTCTTGCAGACGTTTCATTATCCAACTAGGTAACATCATCAGTGCTGGAAGACAGTGGGGTTTGCCTTCTAGCACTGATGACATTACCTAGCTGGGTAATGAAACATTTGCTTAATCACCAGATTCTTCACTCCACAAGAAGGTCATTTAGTTCTAGCCTTCCTTTTCAAGTCGTCTCCGACTCATTTTGCTCAGCCTCAAGACAGCTGCTGGTTTGTGTCTCCTTCCCAGGCTCGTTGCCTGGCAATTCCAAATCAGTTTGGTCTTCGTGGTCAACATGGAGCCCCTGTTCTGGAAAATGTGACCAAGCTGGGGTGCAGCGTCGGAGAAGGACATGCCTTGCAGATACTTTCATGGATTCACGTTGCAAGGACATCAGCGAGGAAGAGAGGGGTTGTCTGGGACCCCCTTGCACAGGTATTTTCTAAGAACTTGATGACTGTGAAATTGAGTTTAGCAAGATGTGTGGAGCCAGGGCATCTAAAGGTCTGCGTATCTTAAAGTGGCTGAGAAACACTTGGCCCCTTTATCACGTGTGGATTTCAACTCCCAGAATTCCTCAGCCAGGAGCCAAGGCTGGAGCCCCTGCACTAAGGTAAACAATTCATCCGAAGGTAGAGAACCTGTGACTCTCCAGATACTTCTGAATGTCATCTCCCTTCTAGCTCAGCACTGATTATACTTGCAGAGTTGCTGAGACCTTTTGCGAATTTTTGTGAGGTTTAGGGAAAAAAACCCTGCTAGAAGATTCACTGGTGAAAAATGACTGGTTTGTTTGCTCTTCCTCCTCGTCTGGTTGATTTTAGAGAGAAAGAGGCAGTCCCATGCGTCATCTTCAGGCTGGTGTTTTCGGCTTCATGCTTCTAGGAGCAATGAAAAGCACGAAGCTGAAAACACCAGCCTGAAGATGACGAATGAGACTTCGTCAAAACGTCGCCAAGACACTTCAAATTCTACGTGGGAGAAAACCAGAAGAACCAAAGACCTACAAACACCCGCGAAAACCTCAGAAAACAAATATGTGTGTGTGTGTATGTATATGTATATGCATATGCATATATGTATGTATGTATGTATGTATGTATATATGTATATACATAATAATCTGGAGTAACTTATGCTTTTCTTCCACATTTCAGTTTGCAACATGACTTGCTCCAGGGGTTGGGAGAATGCCGACTGCAGTGCATGTTTCTGCCAAGAACATTTACTCCGTGGCACCATTTCCCTTCAAGATGGTGCCCCAGCAGCTGGAGCCCGCCTCTATCTGCAAGCGAAGCCATCAAAGTTCTTAACAGAGTCAGACCACAATGGGGCATTTGAAGTTCCTGGCCTGTGCCCTGATGGAAAAACCACACTACAAATTAAAAAATCCAAGTACACGACAGATGTGATCACTTTGTCAGAGAGCGCTGAAAATTACTCGGCCGTTCATATCTACTTGAAAAGAGCAGGTAAGGAATCGTTGGGTCCTAATTCAGTGGCAGAAGAGATTTCATGAGTCCTGGGGTTCCACAGGATTGTAATAGCAATAGCACTTAGACTTATATACCGCTTCACAGTGCTCTACAGCCATCTCTAAGCTGTTTACAGAGTCAGCATATGCCCCTCCCCAACAATCTGGATCCTCATTTTACCAGCCTCAGAAGGATGGAAGGCTGAGTCAACCTTGAGCCGGTGAGACTCGAACTGCCAAACTGCTGGCAGCTGGCAGTCAGCAGAAGTAGGCTGCAGTACTGCATTCTAACCACTGCGCCACCTTAGCTCTAACCATCGTGCATGACCACCACATCTTCTACAGAACATGTGTAATCAAGACTGCCCCCACAGTGCATGATCATGTGATTATGATTATGCAGAAGAGAGGGACTAGGGGTGATATGATAGCAGTCTTCCAATACTTGAGTGGCAGTCACAAAGGAGATTTAATTTTATTTTCCAAAATGCAAGAGGTCAGGACAAGAAGTAACGGGTGGAAGTTCATTAAAGAGAGCTTTGACCTAGAACTAAGGAGAAATTTCTTGACAGTGAGATCAATTAATCACTGGAACAGCCCACCTCCAGAGGTTATGGATGCTCCATCATTGGAGGTTTTCAAGAAGAGACTGAGTGGCCAATTGTCCAGAATACTATAGGGTCACCTGCTTGAGCAGATGATTGAATTAGAAGATCTCCAAGGTTCCTTCCAACTTCATTATTCTGTTATTCTTAATTAATCTATGTTTTATGCGCTAACAGCAGAGAGCAGATCTGTCAAAATCTCTTTGTCTCAGCCCAACCCATCTCACAGGGTTGTTGACTTTGTTGAGAAAAAAAAATAAGAGGAAGGATTTTTAGATATGTTTGCTGCCTTTATACGAAGTAAGAGTCATCTGCCAATTGAATCACGTCAATCTTCCCCAACCTGGATCCCATGTCGATGTGTGGACTTCAGCTCCCAAATTCTCAGCAATGATCAAGCTGGTGGGCAGTTCTAGGCACTGAAATCTGTAATTCTGTAAGGGGCTGAGATTGGCAATAGTGCCATATGTCCATCTCAGAGGCCCTTCCGGATAAGAAGAAAATATGGAGGTCAGCCAAACTTGGCCATCCCAACTGGTGAGGGTTCAAATGCTTTTCTCTTTCAGAAAAACCATACGTGACGACGCACCCAGAAAACAAGGTGAGAAGAGAAGGTCAGAGTGTGTCGTTCTGTTGTCATGCCACTGGAAATCCACCCCCTGGCAGATATTTGTGGTAAGAAAATAAAATGGGGTTGCAGGAGGAAATGTACGCTGATTGCTTCCTAAATTAAAGATAATCCTTTGATTTATGGCCAAAATTGGAACTAGAATTTCCATTGTCAAGCAAGGTGGTGGGTGAGTGAGCCACGTCCTATTTTGCGATCTTTTTTTGGAGGGCCAGGGCTGTTAAGCAAATCACTGCAGTTTTTAAGTAAAAAAAAAAAAAGACAAAGTCGTTAAGTGAATCTGGTTTCCCCTATTGACTTTGCTTGTCAGAAGACAACTGAGAAGGTTGCAAATTGATCGCATGACCGCAGGGAGTGCTGCCATGGTGGTAAGTGCAAGGACGGATCGTAGGTCACTGTTTTTCAGTGTTCTTGTAATTTTGAATGGCTGCTAAAAGGATGGTGGTAAATTGAGGACTATCTATAGGCTCAAATAGTACAAAGCTAGCAACATCTTCATGTGAGGAACATCAACCTGGGTACTTTCCCAGCATTCTCATGGGCTGGCAGGGGAATGCTGGGAACAGAAGCCCATTCATGTTGAAGGCAATAGGAAGGACTAGAACACCTCCAAGGTCCTATATTCTATATTCTATTCTATTTTCTATTCTAAACTCTATTCTGTTCTACTCTACTTTACTCTACTCTATACTCTACTCTTCTCTACTCTATTCCAGTCTTCTATTCTATTCTATTCTACTCTATTCTATTCTATTCTATTCTATTCTATTCTATTCTATTCTATTTCCCCTGATTGATTGTTCTGTCAGGAAAATTTTCCTTAATTCCAGGTTGCTTCTCTCCCTGATTAGTTTCCATCCATTCTTTCTTGTTTTGCCTCCTGGTGCTTTGGAAAATAAGTTGACCCCGTCTTCTTTGTGGAAGTCCTTCTTGGATAACCTCATTAGATGGCAAAAGTCTGGAAGAGATGTGCATTTACAACACTGTTGCAATGCCTTGTTGTAGAGAGCAGGGGATGGATACACCCCCAATGTGTCACCCCCACTTCCTGAGTGGTTGCAGTTAAGCCCAGCCTTCTGAGGTTGACCTGATTGGGAAAAAATGCCTTAACTGAACTTTGTAGATCAACCTGGTAAGGGAACTGTTTTTTTCGCAACCGTTTTGTCCATGTTTGGAATAATGGAAAATAATTCTACAACTCCTCTGCTGTAGACACTTAGACACAACAGAGTTTTGTTTCTGAGTTGTCCCTCTGATGTTTCTTATAGGTTCCACAACGATACGCTGCTGGACCCTGCCCTCTATAAATATAAAAGCAACTTAATTTTGAAGAATTTGAAGATGAACCAAGCCGGACGGTATTTTTGTAAGACCAGCAATGAAGCCGGTTCGGTCAAGTCTCAAAGGGCAAGGCTTTCTCTCATAGGTGAGCTGTTTGGGGGATGACCTCAGATGGACCAAAAAATAGGTCAGGGATGGGCAATTAATTCTTCCAAGGGGCCGCATGGGAAACCGGGACTGTTGTGGAGGGCTGGACCAATAGGGCTGTGAAGGTAGACCGGCATGCACACATGCACGGGCATAAATTGGGGGAAAAATAGCAATTTTTTTGAGTGGGGTAAAAAAATTCAAGATGCCCATTTCTCCCTCTAGAAAAATCAGAAAGCCCTGGTGTCACCTCAATGCATGAAGTTGCTCACTTGCAGGTTCCTCCTATTCTGTATTGTGATCTTTGTAAAAAGTTACATACCACCAATCAAAAGGTGCCCGTCCCTGCTTTAAGACAACTCTACCAGTGGAATGGCCACAACTTGATAGTAACATATGGAATTGGTTTTAACAGCAAAGAACGAAGCACCCTGCGACTCCAGGCCTGAGAGTTATCTTATCCGACTGCCCCACGATTGCGTTCAGAACTCAACCAATCCTTCTTTCTATTACGACGTTGGAAGATGTTCACCCACTACATGCTCTGGGATGTTACGCGAGGCTTTCTGGTGCAAGGACACTATTGCTTACTGTTGTGGGGTCTCCAAGATGGAAACGCGAGAAATCATCTGTGCCGGCTACACGCTTCCCGTCAAGGTGACCGTGGAGTGTGGCTGCCAGAAGTGCACCGAGGTCAAGGTCACCGTGCGAGGAAGAGCTGTGGCTTCTGATACGGGAGAGCCCCTGCGGTTTGGTCATATCTATATGGGGAACAGCAGGATCAGCATGACAGGCTATAAAGGCACCTTTTCTGTGCAAGTGCCCCCAAACACCGAGAGGCTGGTCCTCACCTTTGTGGACCGCCTGCAGAAGTTTGTAAACACAACCAAAGTGTTGCCGTTCAACAGAAATGGCGGGGCGGTTTTCCACGAGATCAGGATGTTAAGGAAAAAGCCACCGGTCACACTAGAATCCACGGAGACCAATATGATTTCCTTGGGAGAAATGGAGGGAGAAGATCCAGTAGCTGAACTTGAAATCCCTCCCAACACGTTTTACAGACTGAACGGAGAACTCTACGCCGGGAAAGTGAAAGCCAGCGTGACTTTCCTGGACCCCAGAAATGTCTCCACTGCAGCCACGGCACAGTCTGACTTGAATTTTGTAGATCCCGAAGGGGACATGCTTCCTCTGCGGACGTACGGCATGTTTTCTGTGGACTTCACGGATGAAACGGCCACAGAATCACTCAATGCGGGCCAAGTGAAGATCCACCTGGACTCTGCTCAGATCCAGATGCCGGAACATCTGCAAGGGATGAAACTTTGGTCTCTGAATCCGCAAACAGGTTTGTGGGAGGAAGAAGGGGATTTGGAACTGGACCACAGCAGGCGTGGAAAGAGAGAGGAGAGGACGTTTCTGGTGGGCAACATGGAGATACGAGAAAGGAGGCTTTTCAACTTGGATGTTCCTGAAAACAGACGGTGCTATATCAAGGTGCGTGCTTACCGAAGCGAGAGATACCTGCCTAGTGAACAGGTTGCCGGTGTGGTTGTTTCTGTTATCAACTTAGAACCAACCCCAGGATATTCTACCAACCCTAGAGCTTGGGGACGCTTTGACAGTGCCGTCACTGGCTCTAGTGGCGTTTGTGTCCCAGCTTTCTGTGATGACGAAAATCCAGAGGCCTACAGTGCCTACGTCATGGCTAGTCTTGGGGCAGAAGAACTTGAAGCAGTTGCCTCCTCTCCCCAGCTTAACCCTTTCGCTGTGGGAGTGCGACAACCGTACCTCAACAAGCTCAAGTACAGGAGAACAGATCATCTGGATCCCAATGTGAAGAAAACGGCGTTCAGGATCAGCGTGGCCAAGCCTACTCCCAACATCGCTGAAGAGGGCAACGGTCCCATATATCCATATGAAAAGCTATACGAATGTGAAGTTGCTCTCCCCACTGCAGCTCACTTCAGGTTTTACAGAGTGGAAGGAGACAAATATGACTACAACACCATTCCTTTTAATGAAGATGACCCGGTAAACTGGACGGAAGATTACTTGGCTTGGTGGCCCAAGCCAATGGAATTCAGGGCGTGTTATATTAAAGTGAGGATCAACGGGCCCCTTGAAGTGATTGTGAGATCTCGCAACACAGGAGGCACCCATCCATGGACTGTCGGCCAGTTGTATGGCATCAGAGATGTGAGGAGCATCCGTGCTCTGGATCATCCTAACCTTTCAACAGCGTGTCTAGAATTCAAGTGCAGTGGCATGCTGTATGACCAAGAACGCGTTGATCGGACGCTAGTGAAGATCATCCCCCAGGGCAGCTGTTACAGGGAGAACGTGAACAACATGTTGCATGAATATCTGGTAAACCACCTCCCAGTTGCAGTGAATAATGACTCCAGCCAATATACCATGTTAGCTCCTCTCGATCCGCTTGGTCACAACTATGGGATCTATACCGTGACTGATCAAGATCCTCGGACAGCCAAAGAAATAGCTCTGGGACGATGTTTTGATGGGACATCTGATAGCTCTTCAAGAATTATGAAGAGCAACGTGGGCATAGCATTAACATTTAATTGTCATGAAAAAGACACTCGAGAAAACATATTCCAGTCTCTACGGAACGTGCCCAGCAGGTTTCCAGCAAGCCCTTCTAGAGAGAGAACTGGAGTAAGAAGACGAAGTGAAATTCCTCTGGTTAGAGTCACACAAAAAGTCCAGTAATCTTTGGTACCCCTTGCTCCTGAAGGGTAGCATGTGAGAACCCCAGGCCCTCCTATTAATTCATGAACTAGAGAAGAGCCCGTATGACAACACATATCCTTCCCAATACTTTTAAGAAGAGTTTTTACTAAACGGTTTTGCACATGCAATAAGAAATATATACAAAGAAAAGAAAAAAAACAGTAAATATGAAAAAAGACAAGCAAGTAAAAGAAAGGAAGAAAAAAAGCAGATAATTCTTGCCAATATTGATGGGTATGGGAAGGTTCTGCTCATGCAAGAAGCATCTTCAAGGAGCCAATGATGAATCAGACTAGGTTTTCCCTTCTGGCACCATCCAGGCGTGTTGACTTCCATCATAATTCCCAAGTAGCATGGAGGTTGTTCCCTCATACCAGGAAGAGACGGGGAGTCTTTAACTTACAACCATTCATTTAGTGGCCAAAGTTATAACGGCCCTGACAAGTCCTTGCACTTATGACTGTAGCAGCATCCTCACAGTCGTGGGAGCAAATTTCAAGCGCTTGGCAACCGACATGTATTTACAATGGTTGTAGCACCCGGGAATCACATGATCGCCATTTGCGACCCTGCCAGCTGGCTTCCAACAACAAAATCAAGGGGGGGGGGGAAAGCTGGACACACTTATTGATCATGTGATTCACGAATCAACTGCAGTGAATTGAATAAGCATGGCAAAAAAGTCATAAAATCGGATGTGTACACTTAACAAC
Organism: Bothrops alternatus; assembly: GCA_034064705.1. Taxonomy (NCBI): domain Eukaryota; kingdom Metazoa; phylum Chordata; class Lepidosauria; order Squamata; family Viperidae; genus Bothrops; species Bothrops alternatus. The sequence goes on along the minus strand of JARGCV010000275.1, from coordinate 577,863 downwards.
TGCTTTACTTAGCAGCAGAAATTCTGGCCGCAGCTGTGTCAAGGATTAGCTGTACCAGACTGGAGGCATTCAAATTATACGTATCTTTTAAAAAAATAGGCAGCTGGTAGCTAATAATACCTGTATAAAATTGAGTCATTTGCATTTGGGGTATTAAAAGCCATGATTTCTGGGGAATCACAGCACCTCTAGGGCTAGATTCTCCTCAATGGGATGCTAAACTTGTTTTATATTGAATAAACCACCACTGGTTGGGTTTGCACAGTATATTAAACCACAATGCTATTGCTTTGGCTTTGGCTTAACAAGTTGAAAGGCGCAGCCTTGATGACTTACTGCCTGAAAGAAATTCTTGAATTCAGCAATAAAATTAAAGACGATAAATTTACGTGCTTTATTTTTTTAAATGTTTTGCAAATGGCTACATATCTGCCAATAGGAATGGCTCCCTCTACTTCAGCCCAGGCTACCAGTAAATGCCTTTTGAGTTAAAATTTGCTGATCTGAAACAGCACCAGTTTTAGAATATGATACTTAAAAATATTGCTGGTGCAAACTGGCTGAATCTCATCACTGCCATTACCGGAGGGTGGAAAATGAGATCTAATTATAGGACGGTTATTGAAGGCACGGTACCACTCATTCAGGAGTTTGCCTTTCTCACTGGATGGGGTGTGTGTGTGTTTCATTGCAATAGAGACTGTGGGTGTTAAGTGAAAAACAACATAGTAGCAACTCTGTCCCTTGCAAAACCCGTTGCCACTAAGGGCAGCCCATTAGATAGGGCAGAAAAAAGTTGCAAAAGGAGATGTTGGTGAGGACTGAATTAACACTTCTGTGTACAGCCGTGTGTGCCTACTCTTGTCTATCCCCACTGGCTACAATTCTTAGCTTTTCTTCAATGAAGTTTACTTACCAAGAGTTCTTGGATTCTCATCTTGGAAATTCTGGATTCTGAAGGGCATTAGGAACATATTTCTACATTATATTACACAAGTCGGCATTCTAAAATATCAGCCATTGCAACAATTTGCGTGACACACCTACGCAAACATGTACAAAAACCATTTATTGTTCGAGAATACAGCAAGTGTCCTTAACTTAGTGAATCCTGCTCAGCTGTATTTTAAGTTGGAAAAAGATGGATCCAGAAGTGGAAAATACAGTTCCTGAAAAAAAATCAGACTTGCAAAGCTGAGAGTGTTTTGAAGCTTTAAATAGAAAGAATAAACACACTGTTCAGGTTACTAGTCCTCTGTGTTATCCACTCCACAATATCACCTGCATAGCATTGTCTTTGCCATTATTTATTTTCTTCCATTGCTGTTTTCTGTCAGTCAATTCTAGGGCAAATTTCACCCCAGGATGAGACGTTTCCAACTTGCCTCTTCTCTGAGGCAAAGTATCAGAGTTGGTACTTTCACATATTACTGAAAATTGTATCAGAATTATTCTGCATACTCAATGAACCTTTTAACTTCTTTTTCACTGGGGTCAGCTTGAGTGTTTGAAACCGGCAATTCTTGACAGCCGTTTGAGAATTGTTCTGTGGCCAAGAATGTAAGTAGCCATTGTAGAAGTCGGTGGCTGTCAATTTCTTTTTATGTATAATAGTTCTGACTCCAACCCAACCTTCCTAGAAAGGGAAAAGAAGGGAGAGAATGCACCCACACACACACAAAACTGAACAAAATCTGCAAAACCATCAGGAGTGATTCCATTGCAAGAAGCTTAGGTGGAGTCTAATATGGGATCCAGCATCCTGGCATTGTTAGATTCCAATTTAAAAAACACATTTTTGATTTGTAAAGGGCAACTTAGAAAACCTATGGACACTCTTCAGAGGAGACCAGGGGACTGAGTTGGTAAGATTTCAGTACTAACAGTTTGTTACTCTCTGTTGTGAGGAGGGACAGTGCAACCAAATAAATGCAACACAGGCATTCTCTTTTCTCATCTCTCCAATGAAATGGAAACGGCACACATTCTGAGAGCCCATCTGCCTTTAAAAGGAGTAAGAATATCACATGCACACACAAAAGCTTACCTTGCACCGGATCACCAAGATCTTTAATTGTTTGTGGTACAACACCAACCCTGGAATTGCCTCTTTCTCAGCTACAACTTTATCTGTAGAACATATAAACAGTTAGGCCATTCTTGCCTCTGCAACAGTAAAATCCAAGTTCCAAAGTGTCACGAAAATCATATTTGGGTTAACTCTTATGGGGGAAGGCTGATTAGCTTAAATAAAACAAATGATCGAACATATAATTACCACTATTACTTGTATATACACTGAGAGCTTATGCACCAAAAACAAATTCCCTGTGTGTCCAACCACACTTAGCCAATAAAGAATTCTATTCTATTCTATTCTATATTTTTTCTATATTTTCTTTTTTCTATTCTATTCTTCATTCCTCTATTCCATTCCATTCCATTCTACTCTACTCTATTCCGAATTCTATTCTATTTTAAATTCTATTCTATATTCTTTTCTATATTCTATTCTATTCTAGTCTATTCTATTCCACTTCCAATATTATTCTATTCTATTCTATTCCATTCCATATATTCTATTCTATTTCTATTCTATTTCTATTCTATTCCTATTCTATTCCTATTCTATTCTAGTCTAGTCTATATACTCTATTCCATTCCATTCTTATTCTATTCTATTTTATTCTAGTCTAGTCTAAATTCTAGTCTATATACTCTATTCCATTCCATTCTATTCTTATTCTTATTCCATTCTATTCTATTCGCAATTTCCTATACATCGTCACAGAAGGCAACCGAAAGAGAATATTCCTCACTTTTCTTTGTAGGTATCAAACAGAGAGCAAGAAAAGAGAGAGCAGAGAGAGCAGAAAAGGCGGCATAGAAATCGAATAAATAAATAAATAAATAAATAAATTCTTTTCATGCCACATTTTTCTACAGATCAAAGAAAAGGGCTTTAATGTTTCTAGAAAGAAGAATACACTTAAGTAGTCTGATTCCAACAAGAAAAAAAGAGGATTTGCAACAGAGGAAGTCAAAATGTGTTCAGTTTTGTTTCACAGACCATCTATTGTTATTTGGACACTGCCACTACTAAGATACTCTTGATCAGAGTGCTAAGGGTTTCTCATAAGTACCAGTAAAATCTGGTAGCATTTCCTCTTCTTCAAAGTCCAAAAGTTTTACACTGGAACCCATCCACAGCGTCTTTAGAGGCATCTAAAAACATACAGCATGGTAGAAGTTATATAGTTGCAGAAGGTCACAGATATTTCAATTAAATTATTTTTGTTCACTTAGAACACAGGCGAGAACAGAATCTAATTCCCACTTATGTCAAAGTTAACCGACTAGAATAGGGGTCTTCAAACTTGGCCCTTTTATGACTTGTGGACCAACTCCCACGCCTGGAGTTGAAGTCCACAAGTCATAAAAGGGCCAAGTTTGAAGACCCCTGGACTAGAAGAACCAGGCCAGTTTTTCCTCCCGATCCTGAGGAAAGACAAAGGTGAACATTTTACACACTGAAATGAATTTGGTTTAAGTAGGAAGCTACTCTACCAGATACTGTATTTCAACTGCATTTTAATTGGGAAGGAGCCCCAGCAGAGCCAAAAGAATTTGCGTTTTGTCTTTGCCAAGTTAAAATTCTGAGCAGGAACTCAGAATTCAGTGAGAGGATCTCAAGTTCTTCTTACTTATTCGTAGGGCCTATTTTGATGTAAACGTTATTTTATTCATTAAAAAAATCCATCAAATAAAAAAAAAATCCTGCAATATTCGCCTATTTTACAAAATTACACTGTTAATTCCAGAATATATAATTCTGTTCCCACCACCAACTCAATTTCATCCAAGGGCGGAAAATAAGATTATTTTTTGTAAAAAGCTGCTTCCGAATTTAAATATATCGCTGATAAGCAACCTCTTCTCTGAGAGGCCGACCTTACCATGGCTCCTAAGGCACGATGCATCCTTAGTATCTGCTCAGCAGTTTGTTCTTCCCATTGAATGCAGCTCATTCCAACAGTGACTTTAGGAGCTTTAGAGGAAAATGAAAGAAAAGCAACCTCTTTTGGCCCTGCAGCTTTACACATTTTAAATGTTCTTTTCCAATGACCCAGTAACATTTAGAAGCAATTCCTTTCTCTTGACAAATAACAGGTGTTCCCTCTTCTTCCCTCTTCAAATTAAGGGACATTCAGCTTCCCTGACACTGACCTTTGGCTGCCAAGTTTTCAACTTAATTACAAAGTATTCGAGTTTAATAGGGAGGAAGGAAGGCAGGGGAATCATGGAAAAAGTATTAACGATGGTTTACTTAACAATGGCTCATATCATGGCTAATTAATATCTACACCACACATGAAACTTGCGATAAATACCATTTGTTACTCCTTCTTTGGGTTGTTCTTTCTTCTTGGTTAAACTTTCAGGTAAGTTTTGCAAAACGGCAATCAGCTGAGAAAAAAAAAATCCAGAATTTGTATAATGAAGAACAGATTCTCCTTCTAATCAACAGGGATTGCCAAGAGGCAGTACATGACCAGTTTCATCTTTATTAGGATTTGTCACATATAGATAGCCAGAAATTGACTGTTGCACTTTAGATGGCTATAACCAGTGAAATAGCTTCAGGAACGATCCAGATTGTATTACAGTTGTATTATAGCAAGGCGTTTATAAATCTATCAGAATGGTTTACACCAATCCTGGCTAAGCAATTCTAGGAGCTGCAATCCATACACACTAAAGTTGCCAACTTTGAAAAACACCAGTCTTTGAATTCTACCTTCTTTAAGTTCTCAGGCGGAGATTCAGATTTTATTACAGATAATCCTTGACTGAAGACCGGTTGCTTAATGACTGTTCAAAATTTCAATGGGCCCAGAAAAGGTACTTTCCAGCTGATGATACATTTTTGGCACTTATTTGTATCTCCCGTAAGTGTTTTCGCCGGGCTAAGTGTGATTAAACAAAGGTATTCGTTTACCATGTTTGCACCTTCTTTGGATAACAATGGCTCCAGTTCTTTTGCTGAGCAACGGGGTGGAACCGCAAATTCTTCTTGTTTTATAATTGGACCCACATCAAACCTGGAAATAAAACATATTGCAGATATGCTTTTTGTCAGGTTCTACATGGGATCTAAAAAATCTAGAAAGAGGTAGTGGAGAGACTGAACAGAGAACCCAGCTGCTGCATTGATACAATTATTTAAAAAAGGATTTTAGTAATGAGCTTTGAATCTTAGAATCATAGGATTAGAAGAGACCTTCTAGTCCAATCTCATGCCTTGTGCAGAAATCTTCAAACCACTTTGGGCAAAAAGTTGTCCCGTCTTTTCTTGAAAACCTCCAGTAATGGAGCACACACAAGTTCAGAAGTGCAGGCTGTTTCACTGCTTAATCATTCTCACAGCCAGGTGTTTTGCAGACTGGATGCTGAATGAAACAGCCAACGTACCTCTTAGGTCTAATCTGCATAACTGTGACCCCGGTTACTGTATCTCCATGAAGCACGGTATGGACAATTGGCGCAGGGCCACGCCACCGCGGAAGATAGCTGGGGTGGACATTCAGCATGCCGCTGTGTCAAAATATTGGGAAATTAGAACAATACTTGCAATAGGTAACATTTTCATTTATTGTATTTTTATGCCGCTGGATTTCAAAGTGACTTCCAGACATTTTTATGATAAAACAATTAGTTAAAAATTCAGCAATGTAATAAGCACAATATATAACGCAGTGTAGAAGTGAAGAGTAATTTTTGATAGTGTTTTTTTTTACTGATATCTCTGCAATTCTGGCTTATTGCACTGGCATGTTTTTCTTAACCTTGTGGTAAACCTAGTCCTAATTTAGCCAGTGCTTTGTTTAGAGAATATTCAGTTATGAAGGTGATGAAAAAGTACGGTAACTTTGCAACGGATCCTAGCAATCACAATCTTTGCAGGTGTTCAAAGCAAAGGAAAGCTGAAGTGAGATTGTAAGCACAGTTGTGGTTTCACTTAGTGAATGCTTTGTCTTAAAGACCCAGTTGCTGGTCCCAACTGTGGTTGCTAAATGAGGAGTACCTGTACATTGTTTTTATGGCTACATTGATTATTATGCATATTTTACCCCAAAGCATATCAGCACTTGTTCATGACTAAATCAGTAAAGAATGTAACCTTAGAGATTATTAAAAACACTAAACAAAGTATTTTACCACAGTTAAAAAGAAAACATTGCCAGGGAAAAATGAGAATGATATATTAGCTGAATTTCAGATAAAATTGTAATCGTTGAAATCGTTACCATTCTTGATCAGAAGTAGTCAGGTCGATGCCTGATTGAAATAATTCCCATAAAACTCTATGGCCATGAAAACGGTATCAACCTGTATTACTGAACACCAATTACGAGCTTCTTCTGCCATAGTTGATGACAGCTGCGGTTCAGAAACATTTGCAGTGCTACAGGTTCCTCAATCCCCCTACACTTTGCACTGGAAATTTAGTTTTAGAAGCATCAGTAAATTTATGGGCAAATTTGCCCACTAGATGATATAAGTTGCAAACATTACAACAAATTAGATACCTATGCAGGAATTGTTATAAGGAACTTGGCCCTTCCACCCCTGTATATAATCAAGCATTATAGAAGGCAGCCTTTCCTTTAATGTAAAAGTAAGAAATAGTTGTGTGAGGAATACACTAAGAAAATGAGTAGGGAGGGGGTGTTTGTGATAATTCTTACTAGGGGAACTTTAGGATGAGGTCCTCACTAAGCAGACGTCCAAATGATGCCACCACGCCAACGTCAAAATTCTCAAAGGCGCCTACATCTGGCCAGATGTGGACAGGAAGATGAAACTGCTCGGCATACTTCTTCACAGGAACTACCTTTGAGTGACTGGGTGGCAGGGTCACCACCTCCAGGTGATCCACAAGGTGATCTGGCCTTGGCATTCTGCCCTTGCAGGGGATCAAAAACAAGACATGGACATCCTTTAAAAAGACTTAAATATTAAATGTACTATTTTAATACTTGGCTTCCCAAAGAAAGACAGGAAACTGCATTTTATCACAATAAAGTGCTTATTTTAGGAACCTTTATGTATTCACTTGGAAATTTGGGGAACCTTAAATTGTCCATTACCCAGATCTAGGTTTTAATGGCATTTCTATATTTAAAGCATGTATTCCTCCCATCTCAGCCTAAAGTCATGTGTTGGCTGACTTCAACCCTGCTGGGCTGATAGGAGCTAGTTGGTCAGGGACTGCCTTGCGCCTGTGGCAGATGTGGCACCCCATCCCTGGACCTTCCCATTGATTCATCTCATTTGCTCTCCACTCATAAACTCATTTAAGAATAAAGGGGGAGTGGGAGATTTTTGGTGCATTAAGCCAAGCCCAGTTATGACACTCCTATGCCATTGAATCAACTCAAGTGCTTGCAGCACTGTTTCCCATCCTCAGCAACTGTCGGATGTTGCGTGGATTTCTTGTCTATGGAGAATCTCAAGCATCCAGGCGACGGTTGTCCCAAAGGTGCTTTTCCAAAAGGCAGCTGGACTTCCTTGCTTTTCTTTTTTTCTTGGAAAACATTTCGCTTCTCATCCAAGAAGCTACTTCATGTCTTCCTGGACGTTTTAAGTGGGGGGGGGAACCAGAACAAGAAAGTCCAGTTGCCTTTTGGAAACGCACCTTTGGGCTATGGACTTCAATTCCCAGAATTCCCCAGCCAGCATGTCTGGCTGGGGAATTCTGGGAGTTGAAGTCCACACCTCTGACAGCTGCAGAGGTGGGGGGGGGTCACCGAGACTGGAGTGACCCTCAACTCCCCCCCCCCATTTCTCATTCCCTCGCCCCCCGCCCCTTGGCAAGGCTCCCCCATCCGGAAGCCCCACCGGGCGGCCTGGAGCACCCGGAGGATCTCTGCGGAGAAGTGGTCGGTGCCGAAGAAGAGGACTCGCCAGGGGGGCTTCTGGCGCCTCGGGGCCTCCCCCGCGGGGGTCGCGTGGCCCCTCCCGCGGCCCCCGCCCCACCAGGCTCGCAAGAACCGCGCGCTCATGGCCGCCCCGTCAGCCGCTTCCGCGATCGGTTCGACGTCGCGCCCTGATGACGTAGAAGGGTTTGAGCGGCCGACGTTCCATCCCTGAGCGTACTCCAAGGCCAGCTCGCCGCGAGGGCTTCTGGGATTGTTCGAGCCCTGGGCTTGTCGAGTAGCCATAGCAACCGGGGTCTCGCCGTACCCATGGCGACCTCTGGAGCCTTGCTAGGGAAGGCTGTCCAGTTGCGCGTGAAACCAACCACGTTCAGACAACTCGCTTGATCGAGTGACTCTTTTCTCGATTCCCACAAAGTTTATGCACCAGTTGCTATTGTTCACCCAATAAATACAATGAGCCACAAATAAACTAACCAGGGTTAGCAGGAAACGGGTTTCGCCTGCAAACGGAAGACTTGCCATTGTTTAGCAGGATGGTGGGAACGCAGCTTGAGTGTTAATGTCTCTTTGCAACAGGGAGAAAGCTGTATCCAACGGTTGCATTGCATTTCAGGCAGAAATTCAACAGGGAATGCTTGCTGAGAGAGGGATGGTATCTGCTGTTTCTTCCTAAAAGCTTAATCTGTAGGAATAGTTTCCAGCATTTAGATTTTCTTCATCAAGAAAGGGTTTCTTCATCAAGAAATTACTTTGATTTAGATAGCAGTGGTGATTATGGTGAATCTTGAAGAGGAGTAGCTATTATAAGGGTTTAATCTATCCTGGGTTTAATTTTGGTGTGCCTGCATTTAAACTGAAGGTCTGTTTTAAACTGACTCCTGCTTTTAAGTTTCATGCAGATAAGGAATTGAGAATCAGAGTAACAACTGCAAACTTTTATGACTCTATTATCTTTGCTTTTTTACATTATTTTCTAAAACAAAATGATCAGGCTGCAGATCTCTGGGAACTATATGTAATTTAAAGCATTAAAAAAACGGTCCAGCTTTTTGACATCGTTTTAAATTACCTTGCAACCTACGAGTGCATTATAAAACTATAGTTCAAAACTGTTGCTTATCTCCATTATAGAAATCCAATGTCTCTTAGGTTATAAACTAATAAGAGAAACAAATGAATTAATGTACATTTTTCTTTTTTAAAAAGATAACTTTTAATGTCAAAAGATGTGACCCTAGACATGCATCCTCAGACATAAAGGCTACTGAGTGTAATGCATATATGATTACAAGCCTGGTTACTCTGTAACCAAGGGCCTAGGTTAAAGACCCTGCAAAGAGAACAGTTTCAAGGACTGATAAACCAAAGTAAATATACTAAATTCAGATTGCACTTTCTTCTGAGGCATATCAAGGGCAAAAGTAGACAGAAATAAAATCTCCAAAGATATTCTTGGCATGATTCCTGCTGCTTAGTCAAGCAATAATGAAATGCAATGCAGAATTCGTAGCAGGTTCTGATTGCTTATCTGATCTGAAAAAAATAGGAGAAATGCATCTAAATGCATATAACCTTCTGCCTGTATTCTCGAAGGAGATAAAATGAGCTGAGAACGAAGCTCATCAGGGGGGGGGGAATTGCGCCTGTTGAATATATGTATCTCTATGCTGATGTCACAATTACCCCATTGGCAGTTTGAGTCAGAAATAAGAATATATAATATTCAGCAAAAGAATATAATCTTTGAGGGTTGTTTTGCACAGTGGCCTCATCCTATCAAGTCATGAAAAGCATAGCAGGGAAATTCTTTTGCCCAGCTTTCTTTTTTTTTTTTTTTAAGGAAAGCCTTGTGATCAACTCTTGATCCACTTCTGCTTCTCTTCAGATCTTTCCCACTTGAAGCTGGCATGAAATTTATTTATTTATTTATTTTTCAAATTTATATGCCGCCCTTTTCCTAGGACCCATACTCCTTGCCTGAAGTTCCAGCAGCCAATGATCTAAAAAGTTAAGATGGCAGCTGCAATGCAAAATTATAGTTTTTTGAAGGCTAAAATCCATTTTTGTCTTTTGAGTGGCATGGGAGTGAGGGACAGACCCTGAAAACTTCATTGGGAAACAGAAAAATGATGAAATATCACCCCTTCATCATGATGCAAACTATCCCTTATGCACTTATGATGCAAGTACAAACTAATGAAGCTTGCACTGTGATTTCACAATGCACTTTTCAGGATTTTGGCATCATTTTGGTTAGCAATAGAGACCTACAATAGATAGACACATGGTTATTGTTTTATTTCATATTTTATTTATTATTAAATTTCTATCCTGCCTGTTGTGTCCTGAGCCTGCAAAAGCAGACTCAGGACGTTGCATTGGTCCCAGGCATTCCAAAAGCTGCCCGGGACCAAACAGAGCGGCGCCGGCCTTGTGCGCATGCGCAAGGCGCAGAAACGCCTTGTTACTTTGTTGACATTGTCCGGGTCTCTGGCCACATAAAAAAAGCCTGCATGCCTTTGCCTGTTTGTTCGGTTGTTAGAAGAAGAATGAAGAGCTGTTTAACATCGCCATGTGTCTTCATCATTCGCATGCGAACGAAGTACTTAAGACTGCCCATCTCACCAAGATGATTCATCTTTAAATAAAATGATGAAAGCAATTCCATTCTTTGGACATGCTAGGACACGGTGACATGTACAAAAAGAGTTGGGATTCTGTCAGGATGGCAACAGTGCTGCTTTCAACAAACAGATTAGTTTGACACACAAACATACCCATACACCCATGGAAAATACTGGATGGATCGATAAACAGATAGGCAGAGATTGAGGTAGAGATAGAAAGATGATGGAAAGAGAGAGCATGTGTCTAAAGAAATGGAGATATTTTTGTCAAATAAAATCTAGTGTCTTGTTCTGGAGCATCTTAAAAGAGAAGTGGAAATAAGTCTCACTGGGGAGATTATGTGTCTGGCTATGGACTGGTGGTATGCTTTCATTTTGTGACCATGGGACAATGTCATTGGAAATAATGGCATTTGTGTTAATTAAAGAAAAACTTTCAGAAGAGGAATGGCTTTTTCTGTGTGTGGCATTTTCTGGATCAAGACAGAATCATGAGTCTCCCTTTTGACAAGCAGCCAAGAAGCTCTGATTGGGGAAAAAGTTCACTAACCTTTGGCGAGAGGTTGCGTGGGTGTGACGGGTGTAAAAACTTTGAAAATGCCTTTTTCCTGGGTTACAAGTTCTCTTAGCCGCAAGGGAGGGAAACGAATGACTGCATCATATTAGTTACAGCATCTGAAGATATGAATGCGATGGTTCTCCCAACCTGCCAGATACTCTGAATGCTGCACAGGGACACAGTCTTCCAACGCTGAGGATCACATCTCGCTGTCTTCCATTCATCTGGGCCAAGCTACGCATCTTTTGGTAAGTTTCTTCTTCAAGACTGGACAAGTAGAGCAAAAGGAAGGTAAGAAAGTTTATGGCTCCAAGAAGACAATGACTGGATTTTAGAAGAGAGGGGAGAGGGAAGTGTAACATTTGAGCCAGATGTGTGAAAAGTGCTGAGAAGAGCTTTTGAGTTCACTGCTCATGCTTGGAAATACTTTGATTTCCTGCCCTTTCATTGGGTCAGCGACTTTGTAACTTTGGTGGAATCTGTCTCCATTCCAATTCAGATTAATCCCTAGGGCATATGTCTGTGTTTGCTTGCATATGCATTGGTGTGCTTCAGTACATGCTCCTTAGAGAAGAAACAGGTACAAGGCATACTAATAAGCATCATCTAAGGGACTGAAAGACCAGGAAAGCACCGGGGTAAGCACAGTTCACCATCTTCAGATTGTTCAAGGGGAAAATGTATAAATCACTGCCTTCCACTTATATGTGGTTGATCTCCTGCTTCTTTTGAGTTTTTCTTCTTTCTTTCTTTCTTTCTTTCTTTCTTTCTTTCTTTCTTTCTTTCTTTCTTTCTTTCTTTCTTTCTTTCTTTCTCTTTCTTTCTTCCTTCCTTCCTTTCTTCCTTTCTTCCTTCTCTCTCTCTCTCTCTCTCTCTCTCTCTCTCTCTCTCTCTCTCTCTCTCTCTCTCTCTTTCTTTCTTTCGTGTTTCTGCTCCATTCAAAAAGTCCATTAAAGAAGGAAAGAAATTGAGAATATACGTTCTGTCAGGAAGAACCTGCAGAGCAGAGTCAGATAATGTATGGAAATGAAGTGTGCCCCTCAGGGAAACACAGGGAGACAGGATAAATTAAGACTAATACCATTTAGGTGCATTCATACAACCTTGCTTGTAAGCCAAGTGTGGGGTCTGGCTTACATGCTCAGCCAGGGAAAAACCGCCAAAATTAAGAGAAATTGTATTGTATACTGCCTCTCAGCATAATGTATACTGTCTCTTCAGCTCTTTACCTGACTGTGTTGTGTTACACCAGATATGAACTTATGGGCTGCAGAGGGATATTCAGGGTAAAATGTACTCTGAACTTCATCCTTGCTATAAAAATGCAATGAAGTAATGCATGTATTAGAGCTACCGGTATACTTACAGAAAAAGAGAAAAAAAAATAGAACATCACGTATCTCTTTCGATTCTGGTTTTTGTCCAAGGACCATTCTTTTAGTCATGCAATCTGAACTTTGAGTTGTAAAGAAGGTAAAGGAGAGGAATGTAGCAAGAAAGAGATTACAGAGGTCATTAACAGAGAGGGCCTATGGCTTCATGCCCAGACAGAAAAACTGAGATGGGGAGGAGTGCCCTTGAAAGGCATCCCAGGCAGAATTCTCACTCAGAGCAGGAAAACTGCCAGCTGCGGAAAGAATTGCTCCGAAAGCAATCACCAGAAAACAACTTCACTTCAAACACCTTCCCTCTTCCTCTTCCTCTTCCTCTTCCTCCTCCTCCTCCTCCTCCTCCTCCTCCTCCTCCTCTTCTTCCTCTTCTTCTTCTTCTTCTTCTTCTTCTTCCTCTTCTTCTTCTTCTTCTCCTCCTCCTCCTCCTCCTCTTCCTCTTCCTCTTCCTCTTCCTCTTCCTCTTCCTCTTCCTCTTCCTCTTCCTCTTCCTCTTCCTCTTCCTCTTCCTCTTCCTCTTCCTCCTCTTCCTCCTCCTCCTCCTCCTCCTCCTCCTCTTCTTCTTCTTCTTCTTCTTCTTCTTCCTCCTCCTCTTCTTCTCCTCCTCCTCCTCCTCCTCCTCCTTCTCCTCGTCCTCCTCGTCCTCCTCCTCCTCCTCCTTCTTTGTCTCCTCCTCCTCCTCTTCTTCTTCTTCTTCCTCCTCCTCTCCTCCTCCTCCTCCTCCTCCTCCTCCTCCTCCTCCTCCTCCTCCAAGGAACAGTTTTAATTGCTTAATTTGAGCACCCAAAATGGATTAGCCACTGCTGAGATGCTCATGTAAAACTCTCTTTCTCTCTGTCTCTCCCTCCCTCCCTCTCCCTCTCTCTCCCTCCACTCTGTGTGTGTGTGTTTTGTTAGGGTAATAGCATCATCTGATACCTGGAAAATGAATGATTAAGTCAAGAAGCCCTCTGGCCAGGCATGCCAATCTCAGGACTAAGCATCTTGTTTCCTCTTTTCCTAGCTTCCACCGAAGGATCCTTTGAAAGCAGGGTTTCCCCTTGAAGCGTGCTTCAAATCGTCATGGGGACATTTTGGACAGCCTTATGCTTCCTGCTATATGGTGAGCTCCCTCTTTTGTATTAGCGTCAGCCCTACGAAGTAGACCAGATCAGGAAACCAACCCCATAGGAAGACTCATCTTTATTGATATAGGCTACCAGGGCTTTTTTTGGTCATAGAAGGCCCAGAACGGAGTTCCGGCACCTTTTTGGGATGGAACCTTGTAGGGTAGGCAAGGGTAGGGTTGGATGACGGGTGTGAGCTCCGGCACCTTTTTTTTTTAAAGAAAAAAAGCACAGTAGGCTATTACAGTAACCGTAATTTTGCACATCTGGTTTTGCTTCCCCTCTCCCGCTCCCGGCAGCTAGGGAAAAGCCAATATAAGTCTCTTCTCAACAGAAGAGAATATCTGTAGCGCAGGGATGCTCTCTGAGCTTGGTGGTTTTCTTGCAGATGTTTCATTAACCCAACTTGGTATCATCATCAGTGCTAGAAGGGAATGGGGCTTGCTTTCTGCTTATGCACAGGTGGCTTGCTCTGTTAGCGTTGTTGGGATTGCCTAAGAGTACTCCCACCAAGACTGACACCAACCCACTTGCCTATAAACAGAGAGCAAACCCCACTCTCTTCCAGCACTGATGACATTAGCTAGTCAGATAAGGAAACATCTGAAAGAAGACAACTGAGCTACGTCTTTTCTCGATACTGTCTCCCTTTCTAGGACTTAAGCAATGCTTCTCTCCTTTTTGTTCACAGAACGGTTTCTGAATATTGAGATAGATAACCTTTATTGACATTTTTTGCTGGGGGCGCATTGGCACACATTAAAAATGAAATTTAGGTGCTTGCTCTCAAAGTGTACACATACACAACACACATGTAAACTTTCTATACACAGCATGTGCCTAAACCTACACCCTTACATACAAATAACGTATAAATATTAATCACTGTCCATATCTCCATATTTGCTTCAAGGCCACATCTGCGACTCTCTACTCATAGTGAGAGTAGAAGTATGGAAAAGTAAATATTCCCTTGCTGAAATACTTTTTGCTTTTCACATTCCAGGGAACTTCAGCAGTTGAATATTATTTTTAAAAAATGCAGTCAGCCAATAGACATGTCAATAACTGTAAAGAGAAATGCATTGAGGCATTGTGGTGGAAATCAGATGAGTTCTCTTGCGCAAGTCTTACCGAAGTACGAAGTAGATGTGTTTCATTTTGAGCCTGTACAAGGAGATTGTCAGGCACCAGGGAGATCAGGAGATTCGGGCAGTTCAAATGCAAGCTTAAGCTCTCTACAAGAATCTGAACTACTAGCAGTCAAGGGAAATGAGCGGGAGATAAGAAAAGCATTTAAGGTGGGCTGGACTTAGATCTCTTCAAAGTGTAGGCTTGGTTAGTTTAAATCTTGCTTAGCTTTTGGGGGTCTTATTCTGTTGTACCAACCCAGCCCTTTAAGGAACTTTATGATTTACTGTATTGGCAAACCCAGTGAATGGATTAGTTTAGGGAAGGAATGAAATGTGTTATGTAAATGCAGAAGTCCAGAATTTTCATTGTTGTTGTCGTCGTTCTCTCAGTGGTCAAAGAGTCAGGGACAAAATTTGTTCTAATATTAACTACAATTGGACTACACGTATATTTCTCTGCCAAGTTTCCCCCCCCCTGTCTTTTCTCTTTTAAACTCATGTTTTCCACTTTTCTTTGAAGAGACGGTCAACTTGCCCTCTTGTGCCTTTATCATTTAGCATGGAATGCACATTTCATGTGATGATTACACAGGAATATTTTTTAAGAGCAAAGAGATCCCACCTTCCCACTAAGAGAATTACCCAGCCTTTATGCTTGCTAGAGTGTGTAGGGAGAAAAAAGAGGAAAAGATGAAAAAAAAAGATGAAATTGTGCTAATCCTTGCACAGTCTCTTCTTCATTACAAGTGTCGTTTTGCTTCTGCTATTGCACACCCTTTCACTCTCGCTGAACTAAGTGATATTTACATGCTAATAGAGCTAGATGACAACCACAGTTTGTGTGTTTGCAGTTTGTTCTGAGAAGGGCAGGGGAGGACATCCTGTGGTCCCCCAGGCCTGTACTTTGCAATCCTTGGAGTCCGTCCAAACATAGTCTACAATAAACATTAATAGAATTTTTTTTAAAAAGACAAAACTAAACCCACCGTTGTCTTTTTGAGGTAGGCCAGGCCAGGCCAGGAAACAGACAGAACTCTATTTTATTCTTGCAGGTATATTAGCAGAATCTTGAAAGAGGGACAGAGTTTCTCTCTCCCTCTCTTTTATATCAAGGAGAGTCAAGGTGGAGCAATTCTTGAGTTTCTTTCTCACTTTCTCTTCCTTTCCTGGGCCCAGTTGATGTAATGCATATATGTATGTACATATGTATGTGTATGTAAGTGTGTGTGTAGATAGGTAGATAAATAGATAGATAGAGATAGAGATATAAGCCAATACAAGAGAATATTTGTAGATGAAATGAGGAGTTCTGGGTGCTCTCTGAGCTTGCTTGATTTTCTTGCGGATGTTTCATTAACCAAACTAGGTAACATTATTAGCACTGATGATGTTACCTAGTTTGGGTAATGAAATGTCTACAAGGGGGAAAAAAAGCAAGCTCAGAGAGCACCAAGGAGCCCTCATATGGAGATATATATAGAGAGACAGATATGGTAATAGCTGCTGCATACTTTCTTCAAGGCTATGTCCATATTCCTGTACAAATATCAAGTGCAAACAATCACATCCACACATATGAAGGTCCAGTTAAATTGATTTATTGCTACTCGTGACAATACACAGGAATCCTCTCAACGAATGGTTAGCACCTGCTAGGAGAGAAGGATGCACAGAATTCAAGAGGGGTTGGATTGAGTCCACTTGTGGCGATGCAGTGACTCCGGGTTGATGGCTCTTTTGACTCCCCCTCCAGGTTCTGCCATTCCTTCTAGATCACCCACCATTCTCTTCGCTCCCTGTGGCCCACAGGTGCTGCCCCCAAGCTTCTTATGTTCTAATTCCAGTCGCTTGTCTATTCAGCAGTCTACAGATCAGCATGACAGAGGTGGGACCTTTCTGACACCTTGGCTCAATCTGAGCCACTGCCCAAGGCCTTCAGATCATGTACAAGGGCGTTCCTGGATTGTCTCTGAAGCCGCGGTTCTCTTCTTTCACCCACAGCGAGAGCTTTTCGGGAAGGCCTCCAGCTGTCTTGTTGCCAAGCTTGCTCCATTTTCATGGAACTATTAAAAGTTCAGGAATCTCACAAATCACAGATAGATTCACGAGGCTCTTTATCTAAGGAGAGAGTTGTATTAAGACGATAATTCAGAGCTCAAAAGCAGATCACTCTTACCTTAGCCTGCCAGGCTTGCGACAAGATGCTAAGTCTGAATGTGGATACAATGGGCAATGTTCAATTAAATAAAACACATGAGGTCTTAAAGAGAGAGCTCACTTGGAACAATCTGCAAAGGTAACCTTTCCTACCCCGTCCTACCCTGTCACATTTTAGCCTAGGCTGGCATGTTATCTGTGTCCATAGTAGCGCCATCAATACTCACTGTCTTCTGATTTCTAACCTAGCATTGAACACAGACCTGGGTGTCCTGGCTATGATGAGCTCACAGCCCCAGAAGGACTCAGAAGGCCTTGACAATCTTTCAGAAGACACCTTATCTCCAGAGATGCTGCAGGAGATGTTGTGGTTTTTCCGAAGAGAAGACCGTAAGTCCTTTCAAGGCGTTGACTGCAGAATTTGCTTGGACTAGGCCGAGTCCTGTTAGTTCAGGCTTTGGATCTTGAGTAGGAGAGTTGTGGGGAGCATGGTGGGTGCCTTTAGAAAGGCATGAAAATGAAGGAACTCTCCTAGAAAAGACTCTCTGTAGCTCAGGGTTGAAGTGTGTGTGTGTGGGGGGGGGTCCTTGGTGCCTTCTGAGCTCGGTTCTTTTCTTGCAGACTTTTCATTCACTATCTAGGTAGCATCGCCACTACTGATGAGTGTGGGGATTGCTCCTAATTTATATATAGGAGCTTCCCCTGCCAGTGCTGTGGTTTCCTGGGAGTAGTTCCTCGATTCTCCTTGGTACTTCCTTACTCAAGGAACTACCAAGGAGAAATCCAGACCTCCACCAGGACAGATCAGGAAACAGACACCAGAAGGAATGGTATAAGAATTTTATTGTATTGTTCTAGGGTATAAAACATAATCTTGAAAACCTAATAGAGTTTCCCTCTGCCCCCTCTTATACTAAGTGGAATCAGGGTGGTGTTCTTTTGAATCTCCTTCATGCACTCCTTCCTTTCCCAGGGCTGAAATGTCATTGGGTGTTTCTTATCTGCTAACAATGAACAATTATCCAGTGAGTGAAGAACAAGTAACCAGTGGAATAAATTTGTCTCCAGAAGCTGAGAAGAGATTGGACAGCCATTTGTCTGGAATGGTAGAGGGTCTCCTGCTTGAGCAGGGGGTTGGACTAGATGACCTCCAAGGTCCCTTCCAGCTCTGTTATTCTGTTATTCCTTTACCAACTTTATTGAGTTCCTCTATAAGGAGCAAGTCAAAAAAGTCAACGTGATGGCTACAGAGGTGTAATTAACCCAGAATGTTGTAATTGCAGTTTCCATCTTTTTTTTTTTTTACGCCTTGTCTTCCACAGATGCCCTATCGAGGTAGCTCCCTAGTGGTGATGGGACACAACTGGAGATGAGAAGCATCTCTTGAGCACTTGGACAACAAGCAAGGTCATTTACCCATCAACATGAATTTTATTATTTTCTCTTTCAGCATCTGCATGGAATTACTCTATCCTGGGCCTTTCGGTTCTCGTTCTACTCATTGGTGTGGTCCTCTTGGGAGCAAATATTAGGGCCAACAGGTAAGAAGAAGTCATATTTTGGAGTGGTCACCCTTGGTTGGCACCCAGCATGTCTCTCTACCTCTGAATACAGGATTCCTTAGTCGCCAAACGAATCCACTTTCTGAGTTTGCCTGGTGTATTCAACTGCAACTTAATCGAATACATCAGGATGGCAGGGGAAACAAAAAACAAAAAACAAGGCACAAAACCCACCATGGCTAAATCAAGCAAAACTTTGTACATTGTGCAAATAAAGTTGCAAGTTCTCTTAATAGTTTAGTTGCACTAACCTGGCCAGCTCTTGTTTATTTTCACTACAGGTCCTAGTTTTCCCAAACGTGTTTTTTCCAAAGGCAAGCTGGACTGCTTTTTCCTCCAGGTAGAAGAAGGCATTTTGCTTCTCATCCAAGAAGCTTCATCGGTTCTGGCAGGATGGTAGGGGCAATGGAAGGATTGGAACGTCTTCCTCAAGGGAAAAACAATCCAGTTGCCTTTTGGAAAAAAAAAAAACACCTTTGAGATTTCCCTGTAGACTTATTCTTCAAACCACTCCTTTCCCCAGAAAGCATGAAAAGTTATAGTTCAAGAGGAATCCAGTCAAAGATGAGAATCGTCAGCATGTTCAACTTCTTCTGAGTCCGTTTAGTATAGTGCCTAAAACTACTACGGTAGGCTGGAAACTGGGAGACGGTGAGTTCTAGTCCTGCCTTGGACACAAAGCCAGCTGGGTGACCTTGGGCCAGTCACTTTCTCTCAGCCCTAGGAAGGAAGCAATGGCAAGCCACTTCTGAAATCTTTCAGGGACTAGCCCGGGCAGTTGTCAGGAGTGAAAAATTAACGCAAACGCACACATACACAAAGGGCAAAGCCCAAAAGTGTTTTTTCAAAAGGCAACTGGACTTTTTTTACCCCCCACCCCCACCCCCCGAGGATGTTTTGCTTCTCATCCAAAAAGCTCCTTCGGCTCTGAAGCTTCTTGGATGAGAGGTGAAACGTCTTCAAGGGGAACACAATAACAAGAACGAAGTCTGGTTGCCTTCTGAAAAAGCACTTCTGGGACAACGATGGCCTGGATGACCGAGAATCTCCATAGACACCAAGAGCAAGTCAATATTAGATTTGTCCTGTGATTAGGCTTAGGTGAGCCTGGTTAATTCCATCTTGGCTTCCAAACTTTCCCCAAGCAGGGTTGATGTCTTTGCATCCTTATTCTGAGCGATTCTTTGGTCCCCCTGACTGCCTGCTATCATATTTGGAGGGCTTCACTCGGAAACAGACGGCTGAAAAAAAAAACATCCTTTTTTTCTCCACTCCACAGAAACCAGAAGGTCCTTCTCCTACACAAAGAGGGCTATGAAGCCACCCCGCCTGACGAGATAGAAACGAAGCAAGCATTTGTGCTGCTCAACAAAGAGAATTCGGATCAAGCTGGAGACAGTTTGCTTCCCAAAGCACCAAACACGGGAGAGGTGATGATACAGTGGAAGGATGGGAAAATCTCATCCCTGTATCCCGAGGACAATGAAGCAGAGGCATAGCACCTAATATCCACCTTCTGGCTTTTGTGAAACCCGTGAGGATTTCTGGACTATTGACATTTTTGGACGCCAAATTCATTCAGCGGAATCAAAAAGCCAGCAAAAAGCAGACGCCATACTGGCTGCCATTGAGTTGTACAAGAAAAACAACCCACCAATCCATTCATCTACCAGCTGTCTTCACACGACATGTTGAACTAGGTTGGCCTAGCCGCTAGACAGTCACTTGTCTGAAATGGTATAGGTCCTCCTGCTTGAGCAGGGGGCTGGACTAGAAGATCTCCAAGGTCCCTTCCAGCTCTATTCTATTCTATGTCCCACATCCTCTGAAATTATATCTGCCCCATGACTGAATTTATATGGGTTGATTGTAATCACCCCTACTCCTAATTTTAGGGCTGAAGTAGATCAGACAAACAAGTTTTAGGTTTTTTTCTTCTTCTCTAAGGAGCAGTCAGGCTGTTCCATTTGAACAGCACTGTGACTTCCAAGGAAACTAAGTAAATATTTTTTCCCCGCCAGTCCAAGCAAAAGTCCATAAAAAAGGCTTTTTAAAGGCTGCTGGATCTCTAGATCTATCTGTACAGATGCCATTCTTCCCAATAAAATGCAGGGAGATGCCTTTGTCTTTTCTCTGACGCCCAACAACACATTCATTGTGAAATAACTAACATCTCTGTGGGGATACAGTATATCAACATTTGCATAGTGCCACGCACAGCCCCATGATAATGCCTCTTTCGCCCTGCGTCACCAACCCACCCACCCCCAATCAAGGTGGGCTTTATTGCAATGCCACACCTGTGACCTTCCCAGTTTAGGACACCTGTCTTGCTTCCCCAGCTTGCATGTTTTGGTACTGTGTCCTTTTATATTTCTGACACTGGTGGAATTTCTACACGAGCAGTCATTTTAGATAGGGTTTGTTTAACTAGCGGGGGCCTGGTTAGCATTTAACACAAAAACAAGGATGCTTGGCAGTTGGTGTGCAGGGGTGAGATTTGGGGGTTCAGAGGAATTGTCTTAAGATTGGCAGGGGAAACTGAGCTTGCTGTGCCCAAGACATGGTGGGCACCATAATAGTGAACCCCATGCCTGGCCATGGATCTTGATTCAGTGCAGGAGCTTTCTTCTCGCGTTGATTAGGACAAATGATTAGGACTAATCAGTTTGACTTGATTAGGAGAAATTAGCATAAAGGACAAAGGACTGAAAAAAGTTTCATTAGCTCTCCAGGAACGCTAGAGAGCAGTGTGCATCTATACAATCTACATTTTGTCAATGCAAGGGGATCGTCATAAAATCCATTATTGGTGCTCCCAGTCACATTCTCTGGCTGGGTCCTGCTGATGCTTCCGTGTCCATTTGTCCGTTTTGTTCTTTCCCCTATTGTCCTGCCTTTGTTTTATTTCTACAAAATGCTCATCAAAGCAGAGGGGGGAAGATAAAAGCCATATATTATTTCATCCACGGGTTGAACAAAACTCTGTGGTTTTGTTTTTCCAACCATCTTTCTGTTACTTTTGGAAGAGAACTTAAACTAGAAATTAAGAAAGGAATGTTGGTGAAAGCATGACCTGGAGTGTGGTTAACCACTTAGGGACGTGGAAAACATGGGTTGGGTATGAATGTCCACATTTCCAAATGTCCAGAATTCCAAAGCATCTGAAGGCAAGACAAGAAAGAACAAATAGAAGCTAATCAAAGAGACAAGCAACATAGAACTCAGGAGAAATTTCCTGACAGAACAATCAACCAGTGGAACAGAAGTTGTGGGTCTTCCATCACTGGAGGCTTTTAAGAAGAGAATGGACAGCCACTTGTCTGGAATGGTGTATGGTTGGACTAGAAGACCTCCAAGGTCCCGTCCAATTCTGATATTCTATGTTCTATGTCTTCTCATGGTAGAATCCTTTCTTTGGCCGGTTGTAGCTTCACTGTCTTCCCAAATCTCTATTCAGTCCCAAGAAAAGACTTCAAGAGCAAACTCTTTCCATGGGATTCTTCCATCGATTGCTCAAGCAGCGTGTGGCAGGGTCCGTCAGATGTTTATGACCAAGAAAAAGGTTTTGAACCATCTTCTCCACCTGGTGGTTCCATCCATAGTTTGTCCACTGTCAAGTCATGGTCTTTTCCCAAAATGCTTTGCTGCATTCTTACCCAGCCACTTGGACTGCAGGAAAGGCCAGGAGATGGATATGCAAATCTGGCCCCATCATTCCTTGGGGATCCAACCCATCCCAGCAATAACTCTGTTCCCTGTTCTGCCTTGCAGCGGCTCTGCAGAATCCCTGCTTAGAATATCTTAAAACCCTTCAGCAAAGTCAACGCTGGAGCCTTCCTCTTGCTTTGAGCTCGTGAGGATTTGACCGTGACCAGCTTGGCCCGGGCAACTGAAGGGATCTCTTTGAAGTTGACCGTGGAAAGCGAGTTGTAGGTGGAGGCAAGGGTGGCGGTTGGGACCAGGTGAGTTGAGGGCTTCTCCTCAATGATGAACAAGGGCCGGACTGCCAGAGGTCTCTCCACCTCCCGTCTCGCTTCCCGTACTGCCTCGTGGAAAATGTGCCGCACAGATTCGAAATCCAGGCATGCCGAGACTTCGTGGAAGGAGGAGCCATACTTGGTGGCAAGAGACATCCCCTCGACTTTGGTGACCTGTCTGGAAGGAGAAGCCAGGAGAGAACATAACTGCAATATTCACTTCACTTGCAATGCCCCAACATGCTGTATTATGGCTTCACGTGATCTCCTGGTTCATGTCACCCCTATCAAGGACTGGGGTGTGTGTGTGATGTGATAGCAGTCTTCCAATATTTGAGGGGCTGTCACAAAAAAGAGGGGGTCAACCTATCTCCAAAGTTCCTGAGGGCAAGGCAAGAAGTAGTAGATGGAAACCTATCAAGGAGAGATCCAATCTAAATCTAAGGACAAACTTTCTAACAGGGAGGAGAATTAATCAGTGGAACAAGTCATTTTCAGAAATCGTGGGCGCTCCATCACTGGAGGCTTTTAAGAAGAGACTGGACAGCCACTTGTCTGAAATGGGATAGGGTCTCCTGCTTGAGTAGGGGGCTGGACTAGATGACCTCCAAGGTCCCATTCTATTCTATTCTATTCTATTCTATTCTATTCTATTCTATTCTATTCTATTCTATTCTATTCTATTCTATTCTATTCCATTCCATATTCTATTCCATTCCATTCCATTCCATTTGTCTGAAATGGTATAGGATTTCCTGCCTGAGCATGGGGTTGGACTAGATGACCTCCAAGATCCCTTCCAATGTTGTTGTTGTTTTTGTTTTTGTTTTTGTTGATGTTGTTGTTGTTATTATTATTATTATTATTATTATTATTATTATTATTATTATCTGGTGCCAATTTAGTACAGAACTTGAATTAACTAGATTCTTTTTTTTTTAAATAAAATTTTTATTGATTTTTATAATTATAAATAACAAAAGAGAAAAAAAATCACATTAAAACAACTCAACTGAATAAAAACGTTTACAACTTTTTCAATCACAAGAACAAAACATAAAAACTTAACTAAAATAGTTAAGTTAACTATGGGCATTGCTCTGCGGCACCCCCCACCACATCCCCCTCCTCCTTTCTCCCTACCTCTACCTCTATCCACCCACCATCTCTACCCCCACTCTCTCCTCCCCCTCATGCCACCTCCCTACTTCCCTCAACCTTCACTCCTCAGTCTCATCCCCTCCAGATGTGGTGCAAGGTGCCGCAGAGCAACCCATCCTTTATCAAATATCATGTTACAGTTGAGAAGATTATAGAAACCCCTCCACCCCCCCACCCCGACTTCCCAAAGTGAATACAGGAAAAAAAAACACAAGAAAACCCACTAAACTACACCAAAATATTATATAAATCCTATTAAAAATTTAACTACATTTTTCAATCCAACATATAGAATTAACTATAGATTCTTGTGGACAGGCTTGAGCGATCAATATCTGAACTGCAACTTAACTTATGGTCCTGATCCTTTGCACCTAACATTAATCTAGTCAACTCAAGTTCAGTACTAAATTGGTGCCAGGTAAGGGTCCATGGAATTCAAGAGGAATTGGACTTGGACCGTTTGTGGCAATGTAAGGATTCCAAGCTGATGATGTGCTTAACTCCATCCCTTTGCAGCTTTGCCTGCTCTTCTCCTACACGATGCCCCATTTCCCCAGTGATATGAATCAAACCACCCCCCTCCTTTGGCCGAGCCCTTAACTTCCTTACCTGTACTGTTCCATATCCAGCTTGTTCCCTACCAGGAGAACTGGAGATTCATGGAACATGTTCTTCAGGTGGAGAGCAATGAGATCCAGGTACTGCTGACATCCTTCAAAGCTCTTCCGGTTGTCTATGCTGTAGACTACTAGAAAGGCATGGGCCCAGTTCAGATACCTCTCACAGCCCACTGGTATGTCCTGACAGAGAAGCATGTGGGAATGGGTTAGAAGGCCCAGCATTGCCCTCATCTAACAGCAAACAACACATTCATCTTGGCAGGAATGAAGGTAAAATGGAACTGGGGGAGACAGGTAGCAAGGCTAAAGGAGGCGCAGTTTCTTCTCCAGACATCTATTGTTTCAAAGCCCCGTTGGACCCAAAACAGTTGGACGCTGCCCTTGGCACTGCATTAAACACCCATTTTGAGTTTTGATGAAAGGAGTGAAGCATGTTGCCTTGGGCCACACGTAACTTTTGATCTTATCTCAAATCAGTGTATTTTGATCTTCCAATAAGAGAGGGGAGTTGCATGCCTTCTCAGCTCTTTACCCTTTTAAGCTGCAATTCTGCTTTAATTTTAATTAAAAGAAACTTTGTTTTCCATTTTAAACGAAACACTGTTCCCTGTATTTGACTCCGGCCTCATAATGTTCTTTTAACAATATCCTGAGAAATATTTTTTCTAGAATATAGCAGAAGACACATGAAACTACTAAACTCCAAAGAATGCAGGGCTTGTTCTTAGGTACGGTAAGCTGATCTGGAGAGAGAGAGAGAGAGAGAGAGAGATAAAGAGAGAGAGAGAGAGAGAGAGAGAGAGAGAGAGAGAGAGAGAGAGAGAGAGACAGAGAGAGAGAGAGAGAGAGAGAGAGAGAGAGACAGAGAGAGAGAGAGAGAGAGAGAGAGAGAGACAGAGAGAGAGAGAGAGAAGCAAATAATATGAAAATAAAATATCTTAGTCTTGCTCTTTGCATCGACAAAGTCAAAAGAGAAAAGACGCCACGACTCAGAGATGGACTATTAGGTCCCATCATTACTTGTAACTTTGGGACACAGTGCATTTGGGGCAAAACCTCATGGACCCTGGCCACTTTCTACAAAACTGCACATTTTTTTTACCTTATATACATCACACAATCACTCAGGTGATTTGCAAAGAGGGGAAGGTAGATACAGATCACTGAGTCACAACTAGCTGTATTCTAGTTAATCCAGGACTGGGTTAGTTTATGGTGAGGAGATCCTTGGCATTCTCGAAGCTCGGTTGCAACCGAGCTCATAGAGCATCCAGGACCCCTCATTTCAACCCTAAGATACAAGTATTCAGCCTCAAGAAACTGCCACAGAGCCATTAGTAAACAACCCACCCAAAGAATCCCTAAGACTGCCCTCCACCCACCCAGACAGGCAAGACACCAATATAAACTGATAGCAAACCGCACTCCTTCTAGCACTGATGATGTTACCTAGTTAGGGTAATGAAACGTCTGCAAGAAAACAAGCCAGCTCAGAAAGCACCCTGGACCCCATAGTCTGTCCTTCCTTCCTTCCTTCCTTCCTTCCTTCCTTCCTTCCTTCCTTCCTTCCTTCCTTCCTTCCTTCCTTCCTTCCTTCCCTCCTTCCTTCCTTCCTTCCTTCCTTCCCTCCTTCCTTCCTTCCTTCCTTCCTTCCTTTCCTTCCTTCCTTCCTTCCTTCCTTCCTTTCCTTCCTTCCTTCCTTCCTTCCTTCCCTCCTTCCTTCCTTCCTTCCTTCCTTCCTTTCCTCCTTCCTCCCTCCCTCCCTCCCTCCCTCAATTTCACTCCCTTCTAGCACTGATGATGTTACCTAGTTAGCGTAATGAAACATCTGCAAGAAAACAAGCCAGCTCAGAAAGCACCCTGGACCCCATAGTCTGTCCTTCCTTCCTTCCTTCCTTCCTTCCTTCCTTCCTTCCTTCCTTCCTTCCTTCCTTCCTTCCTTCCTTCCTTCCTTCCTTCCTTCCTTCCCTCCCTCCCTCCCTCCCTCAATTTCACTCCCTTCTAGCACTGATGATGTTACCTAGTTAGGGTAATGAAACGTCTGCAAGAAAACAAGCCAGCTCAGAGAGCACCCAGGACCCCTAATTTTTTTTTTTAAATTTTGGCTGCTGAGGTTACTTGGATGAGTAACAAAACATCTCAGATTAACAAACTTTGGTCCAGTTGCCATGATTTTAACCTTTTAAAGATACTTTTGGCCTGGATGAATGAGCTTTCGTTGACATACCTGATCAGCTGTATCCATCACCTTGAGCAAGACATGTTGCTGGTCTACTATCTCTTCCGAAGCGTAAGTGTCTTCTGCAAAGAAAATGCTTTCAAAGTCAGCAGATCATTTAAGGAGAAGTCAGTATTTTTGTACCACCTAAACTAAGCTGTGACCCTCACAGGAGGGGGCAGATTGCGACTCATCTTTCTCATGTAGAGCAACAGTCCTTCTACGGGTGCCGCTGGATTGACATGAACAAAACGCATGCATGTTTTGTTGAGTCAAGAAGCCCTTGAAAAATCTCTCCAACTATCCAAGCAAATTCCCTGGAAATTATTGCTCAGCTCATGTCTGAGCACAGGAGGCAGACAGCAACAGGCCTTATCCTGCAACCTATTTTTAAACATTAAAATAATAAAAAGGCAATGCTAAACTATCAAACGCTTGTCCATTATCCGGTCGCTTTTGTACTGATTGTTCAAAGGGGGGGGGAAAAGGAATGTGGAAATTAGACTGCTCCTTCTTATTGAATGCTGCCTGCTTAAATATTGCCTGCATAATTTATTTTGTATACAGATAGTCCTTGACTTGACTTTGGCCGCCTAATGAGAAGGAAGGACTCACTGGAGAAGAGCCTGATGCTGGGAAAGATGGAGGGCAAGAGAAGAAGGGGAGGGCAGAGAAGGAGGTGGCTGGATGGATGGAGTCCCTGAAGCAGCAGGCATGAGCTTAAATGTACTCCAGAAGATGGTAGAGGACAGGAAGGCCTGGAGGAGATCAACCCTGACTGCTCTTGAGAAGGCCAGATCCTGAAGTGGAAACTCAAGGACTTTGGCCACCTAGTGAGAAGGAAGGACTCACTGGAGAAGAGCCTGATGCTGGGAAAGATGGAGGGCAAGAGAAGAAGGGGAGGACAGAGAAGGAGGTGGCTGGATGGAGTCCCTGAAGCAGGAGGCGTTGAGCTTAAAGGGACTCCAGAAGATGGTAGAGGACAGGAAGGCCTGGAGGAGATCAACCCTGACTGCTCTTGAGAAGGCCAGATCCTGAAGTGGAAACTCAAGGACTTTGGCCACCTAGTGAGAAGGAAGGACTCACTGGAGAAGAGCCGGATGCTGGGAAAGATGGAGGGCAAGAGAAGAAGAGGACGACAGAGAATGAGATGGCTGGATGGAGTCCCTGAAGCAGGAGGCGTGAGCTTAAAGGGACTCCAGAAGATGGTAGAGGACAGGAAAGCCTGCAGGAACGTTGTCCATGGGGTCGCGATGGGTCGGACACGACTTCGCAACTAACAACAACAAGTCCTTGACTTACAACTGTCTGTTTTGCGACTGTTCGAAGTTACTTCACTGAAAAAAAGTGACTTGCCACTCTCTTTCACACGTATGACTGTTGCAGCCTCCCCATGGTCAGATGACCAAATTCAGACACTTGGCAACTGACTGGTATTGATGACGGTTGCAGGCTCCCAGGATCACATGATCACATCTGCAACCTTCTGACAAGCAAAGTCAATGGAGAAGCCAGATCCACTTAACAACCGGGTAACAAAATTCAACAACGGCAGCGATTCACTTAGCAACTGCGAAAGGAAGGACATAAACCGGGGCAAAACTCACTTAACAAATCTCTCGCTTAGGAACAGACATTTTGGGCTCAACTGTGGTCGCAATCCGAGGACTGCCTGTATAGCAAATTAGTTCAGCCACTGGAATCTTCTCAATGAGAGCCACAGCTTTGGAAAAGAAATCTCAGTCTGCTGAATAAATGGAAAACATCCTTGCCAAAAAAAAAAAAAAAGGATCCAGAATTGATTTTCCTGAAAGCCTCCTCTGTCGTTCTTCCATTTCTGGATATTTAATTGCAATAGTAAACTATTACACTTAGGCAAGATAAACCAAATGTACAGGTACAGACTAGGTGAAACTTGACTGAAAAGCAGTAACTGCAACAGGGATCTTGGAGTCCTAATGGACTTAAATAGAAGCATAGAAGCTCCGGTTCCAGCAAGGTTAAAATTGTTTTAGGGGATTGAGTTATTTTTAAGATATATAATGTATTGGGTTTTAAATGGGATTTATGGCCATATTGTTTAATTTATTCTTAATTATTTTAATTTTTGTATATTGATATGTTTTTAATTTTGGGCTGTACACCGCCCCGAGTCCTTCGGGAGAGGGGCGGTATAGAAATCGGAAAATAAATAAATAAATAAATAAATAAATAAATAAATAAATAAAATATGAGCCAGCCGTGTGCTGCAGCTGCCAAAAAAGCCAATACAGTCCTAGGCTGTATTAACAGAGGGATAGAATCAAGATCACATGAAGTGTTAGTACCGCTTTATAATACTTTGGTAAGCCTACACTTGGAATACTGCATTCAATTTTGGTCACCTCAATATAAAAAAGATATTGAGACTCTGGAAAGAGTGCAAAGAAGAGCAACCAAGATGATTACGGGTCGGGAGACTAAAACATATGAAGAACAGTTGCAAGAATTGGGCATGTCTAATCTAGTGAAAAGAACTAGGGGTGATGTGATAGCAGATGCTCAAATATTTGAGGGGCTGCCACAAAGAAGAGGGGGTCAAGCTATTCTCCAAAGCACCGGAAGGCAGGACAAGACGCAACGGATGGAAACTAATCAAGGAGAGAAGCACCATAGGACTAAGGAGAAATTCCCTAACAGTGAGAACAATCAACCAGTGGAACGGCCTGCCACCAGAAGTTGTGGGTGCTCCAATACTGGAGGCTTTTAAGAAGAGACTGGACAACCATTTGTCTGAAATGGCATAGGGTCTCCTGCTTGAGTAGGGGGTTGGACTAGAAGACCTCCAAAGCCCCTTCCAACACTGTTATTCTATTATGGTTTTCCATCGGTCAGAAATCCAGGAAGCAAACACCAGCTGAAGAGAAGGATGGCAAAGAACACTTTTAAGCTCCCTTTATTTAACTATTGGCTCTTAGGCTTTTATTTCGTCTTGGCTCCCTGCTGTTTCAAGGGGGATTCGTGGGTGGAGAAGAGATCTGCATCACAGCTCATCAACTTTCTGGAAGTCTTTTAAGTCCAGAAGCCTCTCCTTGCCCTACTAGGCAATCAGTGTTTCCCATCTCTACGTTCCCCGGTATGTGCTCTAAATTTGGCAAGTGGTTTTGAAACATCCACGAAACATATCTGCAAGCAGAACGTGGAAGAACTTAAAACACCCTGCAGTGTGTTGGGTGTGTGTGTGTGGGGGGGGGAAAACCACAACTCCTGCAGGGGGCTGATGTCTTCCAGGGACCCAAGAAGTGGGCCCGTTTTTCTGCTTGCTAGCAGGGTCGCTTTTCCTTCCCAGCCCCCTGCATTTTGCTTCGGGTCTGCTGGGTGATTGCTGGAAGGCCTCTGGACTGGAGCCCTTTGCTTCCACCCAAAGTGGGATTTTCCTTAGCCTACTGATAATCAACCTGAAAATCTCTCTTTGGTCTCCCAACTTCCAGTTTCTGTTCACAGGAATGAACAAACCTTTCAAGTCTGAGTCGTCTGGATTAAACTTGGATTGTGGGTAGTTTCCCCAATAGATGGCAGGCTCTGGTTGACTCAGTCTGGGATCAGAAGCTAAGCCGGTCCAAAGCTCTTTAGTTGGCATGTCTGTGGAGCTCCTCCGTCATCCAGGCCCTGGTTGTCCCAAAGCTGCTTTCTCAGGAGGCAGCTGGACTTCCTTTGTTCTTCTTTGAAGATGTTTTCAAAGAAAAAACAAAGTCCAGAGGCCTCCTGAACAAGCACCTTTGGGTTTAGTTGGCATGGAAAACGACCGTGAAATCCTGAGTGAGTTGCGATCGCAAAGGGCGACATGGAGGGAGAAAGGAGCCAGATTCAGACTTACCCAGATTAGGGTCGTATTCGCTTATAAACCTCTTGGTAAGAAACTTCACCGTTAGTGCTACAAGAAAAGAGAGAGGATTACTTCCCGTGTGTAGCTTCTCCCCGCCTGTAAGAATTTTTGCAAGATCAGTTTCTCCTTTAGCTAATTTGAGATTCTTCCCTGGCAAAGCCCCTGCCCTTGAAGAGTATCCAGAAGCTTCACCTGATGCAAAGGGTGATGCTGTGGGCACTTATGAGCAGGGGGTTGGACTAGAAGACCTCTAAGTCCCTCCCAATTCTGTTCTTCTGTTATTCCCAGAACTGCACAAGTGACACCTCTGCTCCGCAAGCCGCATCGGTTGCCAGTTTCCTTCTGGGTTTAATTCAGGATGCTGGTTTTTAACCTTCACCAGTGTTTTTTTCAGCCCAGTTAATTGAGCAAACCATGATTAATTAAATTATTGATAAGCAGATACCAGGTCTGCTTAAGAGGCAATGTCCTGTCCTGGACCCATCCAGGCTGCCTCGACTTGCTTTTCTCAAGATGTGTTGCATTTCCTTCCATTATGTCCAAATTGCAAAATGGTGGATTAGGCAAAGCTACAAGGAACCATCTTCAGAATAGCGCACGAAGACTGAGATGCTGCCCGCCCCCCCCCCCGAAGGAACAGTCTTGCCTCCTAACCTGATTTCCCAGATCCTTGGCAGCCCAGAATGGCCACATTGCATTCCTGCAGAAGACTTGGGAGGTGGCGTTCGTTCGCCCAGGGGACAGCCCGAGGTTTGCCAAACATGGAAGACATCTTTCAACTCTGTGAATAAAACCCAACAATGAATAATTCTGCATTGACAGGGGCATAATGTCAAGATCATATGTAGTGTACCGCTTTATAAGGCTTTAGAACATAAGAACATAAGAACATAAGAACCTAAGAAGAGCCATGCTGAATCAGGCCAAAGCCCATCGAGTCCAGCATTCTGTGTCACACAGTGGCCCACCAAATGTACATGGGGATCTTGAGCAGAAAGAGAAGGCAAAACCCTCCCTTTCCCTTGACCCCCAACAAATGGTACTCAAGGGAATCCTGCCTGCCTCAACCAACATAGAGGCGGCACATGGACATCTGTTTTAATAACCACCAATACACTTTGCATCCATGAATCTATCTAGCCCTGCCTTGAAGCTGTCAAGGCTGACAGCTGTCACGACCCCTTCAGGAAGTGAATTCCATAAATCAACGACCACTCTTTAGTAAGACCACACTAGGAGAGCCGTGTTCAGTTTTCATCACTATGACGCAAATAAGATGTTGAGACTGTAGGAAAGAGCGCAGAGAAGAGCAACAAAGATGATTAGGGGACTGGAGGATAAAATATATAGTTGCAGGAACTATGGCTATGTCTAGTCTAACAAAGAGAAAGACTAGGGGTGACATGACAGCAGTCTTCCAATATTTGAGGCTGCCACAGAGAAAAGGGGTCCCCCTCTTCTCCAAAGCACCAGAATGCAAGACTAAAAACAATGGATGGAAACTAATCAAGGAGAGAAGCAACCTGGAATTGAGGAGAAACTTCCTAACAGTGAGAACAATCAACCAGTGGAACAGAGGTTTTTAAGAAGAGGTTGACCAGCCATTTGTCTGGAATGGTATAGACTGGAGTCTCCTGCTTGAGTAGGGCCTTGGACTAGAAGACTTCCAACGTTGTTATTCCATTATACTTTTCTTTTGCTGTCAGTTCCACTGCATAGATTAAAATGGCACATTAGCCCTTCTCTCCAATTCAGGTTTCTGATTTTGGCAAAATTCTATCATGTCTGGTTTTGGATGGGGTGGCACTGCCCCAGAGAGACCTAGTGGGCAATCTGGCCTTTCTCCTGGACTCTCTTACTAAAAAAAACAAACTTAGAATTGAACAAAATTAATAACAACAATAATAATAATAAAGTTGGAAGGGACCTTGAAGGTCATCTAGTCCAACCCCCTGCTCAGGCAGGAAACCCTATACCATTTTGGACAAATGGCTGTCCAGTTTCTTCTTAAAAACTTCCAGTGTTGGAGCATTCACAACTTCTGGACGCAGGTTGTTCCACTGGTCAATTGTACTCAGCATCAGGAAATTCCTCATTAGTTCCAGGTTGCTTCTCTCTTTGACCAGTTTCCACCCGTTGCTTCTTGTCCTGCCTTCAGGCGCTTTGGAAAATAGCTTGACTCCCTCTTCTTTGGGGCAGCCCCTGAGGTATTGGAACACAGCTATCATGTCCCCCCTCGTCCTTCTCTTCGTTAAACTAGACATACCCAATTCCAGCAAATTGGCTTAACATGATGCAGGAACTCAGTCATGGAATAAATAATTGATGGAATTTAGTGTTAACTGAAATTTCAGCAATTTGGCTAAAGATTTCCCCCTCCCTAGCCAGAAATGAGTCAGAATTTCTGAACGTAACCGGTGACTTAAGACAAAATTATAGGGTTCCCCCCCCCCAGCCTGAACACAGCAGTAGAAAGACAAAGGTATTCACACAACGCCTAAGAAAATGTCTCTACTCGGGCCTTAAAATAACTGAACGATATATCTTGGTTTACAGACCACCCAATACCATAAGCCAAACTCTGCAGATGACAGGATGACACAAGCTATGTTGCCAGCTCAGCCGAAGGGAAGCAGCTGTCTGGCTTTAAAAAAAAAACCCGGCATCTCTCGGGCGACTTTCACTTTGTCCTCTGGAAGCTGAAGAAGCCGCTCTCTGCATGAAAACTGAGATCGAGAGCTATCTGGGACTCAAAGAGCAACAAGTAAATTTTGTTAAAGTTTTTTTTCCCCCCATTCCTGACAAGTTAGTCTTGAGCCCTTTCTGTAAATAAATATTGTTGTTGGGAAATGGTGAATTGGTTGGGTTCTGGTCCTTGGAGAGCAAGAGGCACGTCTTCTCCCATTGCTGGCACCCCCCCCCCAAAAAAAATCAGTTGGAGCATCAGTGATGGGATAGTACAGATGGAGGTATACTCTTGGTCCCACCAGGTTGATGAGACAAGCCCATAGAGCAGTGGTTCTTCAAGCTTGGCAACTTTAAGACTTGTGGACTTCAACTCCCAGAATTCCTCAGACAGCCTGGCTGAGGAATTCTGGGAGTTGAAGTCCATGAATCATAAAAGGGCCCAGTTCGAAGACCCCTGCCCTAAACCTAGTTCTCTTGGTTATTCATTGTATGGTTTAGTCTCCGGATCCCTGATCATCTTTCTTATTCTGTTCTGCATTCTTTCTGGGGCCTTAGCATCTTTTTGTATCACGATGACCAGAACTGGACACTGTATTCCAAGCATGCCTCACTAGTGCAATATAAAGCAGTACCATCACTATCACTTATAAACTGACTCATCTCAATCCAAGAGGGGAAAAAAAACAGGGTCTCCATCTTTATTTCACAATGATGTCAGGGCTGCAACTTAATGGAAAGGGACCGCTCCTGACATCATTCTGCCTAGTGAGACATCAAGGCCAAATCCAGTTCCCATCCTTGGTCATGTTCCAATGATAGTTCCAAGTTCCAAGAATAACCATTGAGAAGATGTTTAGGGGACTGGAGACTAAAACATGTGAAGAATGGTTGCAGGAATTGGGCATGTCTAGTCTAATGAAGAGAAGAACTAGGCGTGACATGATAGCAGTGTCCCAATATCTAAGGGGCTGCCACAAAGAAGAGGGAGGGGAGGGGGTTCAACCTATTGTCCAAAGTACCAGAAGGAAAAACAAGAGGCAATGGATGGAAACTAATCAAGAAGAGAACCAATCTAGAACTAAGGAGAAATTTCCTGACAATTAGAAGAATTAATCAGTGGAACAACCTGTCTCCAGATGTTGTGGGTGCTCCATCACTGGGGGCTTTTAAGAATACAGGACAGCCGTTTGTCTGAAATGGTATACGGTCTCCTGCTTAGCAGGGGATTGGGCTAGAAGACCCCCAAGGTCTCTACAACTCTTATTCTGAGAAAAATGCTGCTTCTCCTAATCAAGTCCGTCTGATTGACAAAAGGGGGAATATTTCTGGGCAGCAGAGAACAGCAAGAACTTATCATTCTTTTGAATCAGAGCCTTTCTCACAAAATGGATGGTGATCAGGACTCTGCTCCTGCCCAGATGCTTGGTTTGCTTTATCATCCCTTGACGGAATTCAGCAGCAATCAGTTTTTGATTTTAGAACATTGAGGCTGCTTTTTTTTTTTAATTTCTAGAGTTTGTAACCTGTATCATTGTTTGCTGTTTTATAATTTTATGGTTTGATTGTATGGAATGCTATTGCTGTAAACAACTAGGACAAGAGTGAGCTGCTTCTTTTAAAGACAAGTGTAGGAATATTTGGGTTGAACTAAATTCCAGGGCCTGTTAATCAGGCCTGGAAGGGGCTCTGTTTGGAGCTGAGCTACTGATGTGCATCTTTTCTGCTTTAAGCCTTTTAGCACATCTGCTTTTGATTCAGAGAGCCCTGAGTTGGGATAAACACATTTTGTTGACAGGACAGAAGTCAGAATTACTTTTGAACTGTATGCAAGATAGGCCAGCAGAGAGGAGAAGAGGGAAAGGTCACACCAAGCAGGGAGAGAGAACTGGGCTTCATATAACTCAAGTAATGTCCTACTGAAGATCAAAGGTAAGAGTCCTTCAGGGTTAAACAACATGTTTGTACAGCATGCTAGTCTAAAATCTGGACAGCTAACCATGGTTTAATGCAGGGATGTCCAACTTTGGCAACTTTAAGACCTGTGGACTTCAACTCCCAGAATTCTCGGAGTGAAGTCCACAAATCTTAAAGTTGGCAAGGTTGGACACCCTTTGCTTAGTGTATAATGCAAATCTAAGTGAGCTGATAGCCTGTGAGTTGTGTTATCCTTACCAGTTGGGTAATTTGACAGTAGTTGGGGAAGCAAGACTTAGGGGGTCTTTGCAAACATAGCCCCCAAAGATTTATCAACTTCATAGCATCATACTTTTTATTTAGTACTTCGACCTAAGCACACTAGAGCATGTTCTCCACAAACAACATCTCTCCAGGTAAGTTGAGTTAAAAGAACATCTGCTTTCAACTTCCCGAAGGAGGTTCCGTGGGTAAAGAGCTAGAATCTGAATCTACCTGCTCTTAGTCCAGCACCTTCTCCACTGGGTTGCATAGGCTTAGGGACTGAGAGGGATTGACTGACCAAGGTCACTCACGAGTCTTCCAGGCTTGAGAAAGGACTAACAGCTGGATCTCCCCAATCCTAGTCAAGCATCTTTCCCTCTAAACCATCTCTGCCTCATTCTCTCATTTTATACCTCCAAGAACCACATCCAGGAACCTCAAAGGTAAGCTTAGAAGCTGATTTCCCCATCAATAAAACAAAGCTTCTTTTTAGATTAGAATCAACATAAAAGGAACATGTAATTGTATGTCTATTTATTTTGTGTCTATTGCAGTCAGTAGTCCAATGAAGAGAAGATGGCCGTGGATGAACCCAGAATGACTCTGGGATTAACATTCCTAGAATTGTTCTTGCCTTGATTAAATTGATCCATGTGAGCCTCTCAAATATTGAAGATGGATCTTCTGCAAGGGGCCAGGTTTCCCCCCCCCTCTTTTAAAAAGCTGGTCAGGCTCATACAAATTTACCAACCATCACAGCTGACTTTCCACAGTGCACAAAGTAAGATAAGGACTTTAGGATAACGTGTGAATCCAGCATGGATTTCACACAGACCTGTGCATTGGAATTAAACAGAGATAACACTGAGACCAGAAATGTGGTATAGATATAACAAAAGAGCAGTTGTGTCCCTAATACATCTCAATATTATCTTTGCTTCTTGGTTCAAAAGTAGTGTCTTATGCCTTCCAATCAAATATAGATTGGCTGAATTCTCACAACACTGTGACTCACAAACTAGCCAATCTCATTGAGCCTGGCATAAACAGAGGTGGTCTGTTTATGATTTAGGATGTCATGCATGTCCATAAAATAGGATTTATTGAGCCAATGTAAACATGGGCAAGCCTGTTGGGCAAAAGCAGCCTGTAAACATTACTAGGATATGCCCCTGTATTTTCTGGGCTGACCTCACAGCATCCTATGCTTGTAGTATTGTAGATTAGAAGAATCCAGGTTTATTGTTAGTAGGTACTTGTGCAGACCTAGGAGGCAATGTTAATTAGTTAGCTTAGTTAACCATGTATCATTTCAAGACACAGCCAAGCAGAATTCTCCCACCCATCCTTGTAGTTGGGATGTTGCACAGCTAAAAGGTTGGACTGATGCCCCTGGCTCTAGTGGGCAGAATGAGTCAGAAGATCCCCACGCAACTAGGGTCGGCTTACCCCATTTCAAAGTCAGTGGAAGCATGCCCATTGCTACCTTCAAAGGGAAATATTTTCCCCTGAGTCTGAACTGCCACGAACCAGCTCACCTTCAGGTTACAATAGGAGCCCCATCGAAGAACGCTGGAGAAAGTCAAGCCAGGTTAGACGTCCATCATCCAGGCTAGTTTGTGTCCAGCTGCCAGACAATTCCTTTTAAAGCTCTGGTGACCCAGGTGGGGGAGAAGCCAGCCTGAACGCCAGGTCTCTGCTGCTGGGAACGAGAGAGGCAACCGCTCGCTCTGGACAGCTGCTGGTCGCCTGGATCTGACTTGAATGAATGAGGCAGAGAAGGGAGAAGTCCCTTCCCTGGCAATCTTTGCCAGCTGAGCTCCAGCCAAATTCCTTGTAAGGAAAGCTGTTGCCGTGTTTTTGGCCTGGGACGGACACGTTTTCCCATCAACAAGAGGGCAGGGCAGAAGCAAAGGCCGTTCTTGCTGGAGGGGGCGAGGGGGACGTCAAGGATGCCCAGAGGCTACAGGGGGGTGTGTGTGTGTGTGTGTGTGAGTGAGTGAGTGAGAGAGAGAGAGAGAGAGAGAGAGAGAGAGAGAGAGAGAGAGAGAGAGAGAGAGAGAGAGAGAGACAGAGAGACAGAGACAGACACACACACACACACACACACACACAGAGAGAGAGAGAGGAGAGAGAGAGAGAGAGAGAGAGAGAGAGAGAGAGAGAGAGAGAGAGAGAGAGAGAGAGAGAGAGAGAGAGAGAGAGAGAGAGAGAGAGAGAGAGAGAAGAAAAAGCAAACATAAAACGCTGCTTCTTAGCTTCATTCTTCTAGTGGAAAAAAAAATGAGTTCCAGATCTGTCCTGGATCTCCTTTAGCTTGTCTGGGGATCTAAAGCTACCGGTTTAAAAACCTGATCCAGGGGCTGCCCACTCTGGGCCAGGGATGCGGGTTTCTCTCTAGGAAGGCGACTTTGGGCGAAGACCAGCCTAATCCTGCCCTTGGGATAAATATAGATGATTGCTTTTTAATATGAACTCATGGAGAATGTTGATGGATTTAATAAAATAATATGAACTCATGTATAATGTTGATGGATTTAATAAAATAATTTTAAAAAAAAAGAAACAGCTCTTTCAAGAGGCATTGCTGGCATCTTATTTGGCATCTTCAGACAATCGCTAGTGACCTGGACTGACATCTAACTTGGCACCTCTCTAATTTCACTGCCCACCCAGCCTGGATCTTGAAATTTGCGAGACTAGGGATGGATGCAGGATCCTGAAGTCTTGCGTGTAACCCAGACAATCAAAGGAAGGAACTTGGCATTTAAGAGGTTCCCTTAAAGGTCCTAAATGACCTCAATCCTGCACCAGTGGAAGGTCTTGCCTAAAACATTTGACCACTGTCTGTGAGAGAACCAGGATTAATTTCTCACCATCTGGGTAAGAGGTAGATTCAGCCAACACATCAAGCTGTTGTTTCTTTAATTGTGTTGTATTGAATGAACCATAACGGATGGGACTCACCTTAGACACTGAACATAATCATGGTGGAGGACACCATTATAGTGGGTTAATTAACCTGTTAATCCACACCCTAGCAAGTGACATGATTGCTCAGAAATTGAACGAATCCATCTACTATATCTATGGAGATTTCCAGTCATTCAGGCCCTGGTTGATCCATGGGTGCATTATGACACTAGATTCTGTGTTGTGCTTCCCCACCGCCCCGCCCCTGCATACATCTATGTTATAAAGAGGCAAGGGCCCTCAAAAATTCAGCTCACAATTGCTCCAGGAGGGAACAGGGGCCAAAAAAGAAATATTGCAGCCAAATTTATAGGGTAGACATTGTAAAAGTTAGAAAGGAGATGAAGGAAGGAAGGAAGGAAGGAAGGAAGGAAGGAAGGAAGGAAGGAAGGAAGGAAGGAAGGAAGGAAGGAAGGAAGGAAGGAAGGAAGGAAGGAAGGAAGGAAGGAAGGAAGGAAGGAAGGAAGGAAGGAAGGAAGATCCTATTTGGACTTTATGTGTTCATTCTGCCTGCCACAAATTCCTTGGAGCAAAAACTGCAAATCCAATGCCAAAAGAATACTTGCTAGAATTCTTTCATCTCTGAACAACTTCATGTGTTCAGCAGGATCCTGAGCATTATTCACTTATCTTTTTTAAGGGACAGCTTTTGACCTGGGTAGTGGCTTCTTCGGATAATCTGACTACAGCTCCATACACATTAGCTCCTGTGCGCACACACACACACACACACACACACACACACACACACACACACACACAACTGTAATAAAGGAGTGGTGAAATTTGATGGGTTTTGGAGTAAACAAGTTACGTGGAAGCAGATGCAGATGGGAAATGAGAAAATAACAGGTCTTCGCCGTGCTGCGCTTTCCTTTTTGTAAACTTGGGTTCTGGCAAACGTCCATCCCTCTAAACTGGAGGCTCAACACTGGAAGATTTGCATGAGTGTGTGATCATGTGGCAACTGTAAAACTTTCTTGTATGGAAGGGATGAAGCAGAAACACTTTTATCTTTTCCATGCAATGAGAGTTTGGGGAAATGCAGGGGAAACAGTGCTGGGGGTGGGGTGGGGCGGGGGGGAATGAAGCACAGTTGATTCATTTGCACCCTCAGCACAATCTGGACAGAGCGATTGGGCAGGAGATTTCAAGTTCTTATTTATTTAATTATTTATTAATTTGACTTCTATGCCACCCTATTCCGGAGAACTCAGGGCGGATCACAACATAATAGAAATCAACAATTAAAAATACATATATATTAAAACCCCTAATTTAAAAGAAAAACCAATCATTCAACATACACACAGACATACACTGGCTAGGGGCAAGATGTTAACTGCCCCAAGCCTGCCGGCAGAGGTGTGTTTTCAGTAATTTAATTTTGGAATGAATGCGATGAAGTTCTGGTCCCTTGGCTTTCTTTCTTCCTTAAGCCAAAATGCTTCACTAACGAAATCGATCATGGCAGAAGATGCTGAAGGGTAGGCTGCTTCACCCAGGTCACCTCTACTTTTAGGTGCTTGTTTTGGGCTATATTGCACTTCCTAAGGGTCAAGGAACAAAGATTCAGTCAGGAGAGGCTTTCGATTTAGAAGTCTAAAGTTTACAGTAGATGTCTAGTTTAATGAGCAGAAGGACGAGGGGGGACATGATAGCAGCCTTCCAGTATCTCAGGGGCTACCACAAAGAAGAGGGAGTCAAGCTGTTCTCCAAAGCATCTGAAAGGCAGGACGAGAAGCAACGGATGGAAACTGATCAAGGAGAGAAGCAACCTAGAACTAAGGAGAAACTTCCTGACAGTGAGAACAATTAACCAGTGGAACCACCTGCCTCCAGAAGTTGTGAATGCTCCAACCCTGGAAGTTTTTAAGAAGAGACTGGAAAACCATTGTCTGAAATGGTATAGGGTTTCCTGCCTGAGCAGGGGGTTGGACTAGATGACCTCCAAGGTCCCTTCCAACTCTGATTCTATTCTATTCTATGGATATGGATAGGGAAAGAAATTTAAGTTTAACCTCAGCTAGAGCATAAACCAACTGAAATCAAATGTAGGGTTTGTCCTGTCCCACCCGCATCATCATCATCCACTGTCCCACCACTTTCAGAATGTGGCCTTTGGCATTCCACCCACAAGCCAAGTGCCCTTGTACCCCAGAGAAAAGAGGGCACCCCCATTCTAGAGGCAATGAGGGCCATTGTGCTCAGCGTCACAATCACAGTGACCTTTGAAGATCTGTCTAATCGAAGGAGAGTTTTGTTTTGTTGTCTTCGTTTTGTTTTGTTACAGCCTCTCTCTCCTTTGCATGGAATCGAAGAAATGCTGCTGATATCAGTTTGCAAAGTGCATTGGAAGGATCTGATCCTGCTCATGTTGCTGGCTGCTCTGGTCACATGAAGGCCAGTTATCTTTAGCAGGACGTATTTATATATAGAGAGCATGCAAGCATACCTTAGCCGCTCAAGCCAGCACAGGAGGGCAGAAGTTAGCAGGGACTGCTGCTTTATCCCTGGCAAGACGCTGGTGGATGGGACTAGGGAGAAGCAACCCGGGCAAAGGAAACGGAGCCATGCAGTCACAAGTTGTGGATCGTGTCCGGATCCAGGTGGAAGACACCTTTTTCTCAGTGGACAAAGATCTTCTGGTGGAACACAGCGAATATTTCCGTGCTCTCTTCCAGTCCGGCATGAGAGAGAGCACTCAAAAGGAGATCCAGGTCAGGAATCTGAGTTCCGCTGGATTTTGTATCCTGCTAAAAGTTCTGGAAGGGGAATGTCCGCTGCTGAGCTGTGAGGAGAACCTCAAAGCGGTAGAATGTGCCTCCTTCTTGCAGGTAAAAGCCCTGGCCAAGTACTTGATTGTGTCCATCAATTCTGACAACTGCATCATCCTGTACCAAGCTGCTGCAATGTTTGGCCTTCTGGACCTTTTCCATAAAGCTGCCCTCTACATAAGAGATAGTTATTCCGAGCTGGAGGAATATCTGGACTGCCTTTCCCCGGATCTGTTGGATTATGTCGAGTCTCTTCTCCCCAGTAGCTTTGTGGCTGTGGGAGCTCATACACCCACCTATGAGTTCCTGGAGGACGTTTCACGATCCATTTGCTACCTGGAGGAAGAAACCAACACCTGGAGGACCCTTTCTTATTTGCCACTAACTGCCAGCACCTTTCTAGCTGGCATGACAACCCTAGATAACAAAATTTACATTGTGGGTGGGGTCTACGGGTACAACAAGCAGGTGGTGGACCAAAGCTTTTGCTACGATCCGGTAACCAACCTCTGGAGTCAATTTTCTAGCCCTCAGCAACTTCGGTACGATATCACCTTGACAGCCTTGGAAGATACTCTTTATGCTATTGGTGGTGAATTTGAGAAGACGCCACTGAAATCCGTAGAAAAATTCAATCTATCCACCAACAAGTGGGACTTCCTGTCGGATTTGCCCCAACCAGCAGCGGCTGTACCCTGTGCCCAAGCCATGGGACGGATCTTTGTTTGTTTATGGAAACCTCTTGACACCACAATCATCTATGAGTATCTGCCCCAGAAGGATGAATGGCTTCCCATCTCGACCCTGACTCGGCCTCAGAGTTACGGCCACTGTATGGTGTCTCATAGGGACAATCTCTACGTCATGCGCAATGGGCCTTTTGATGACTTCCTACGATGTATGATAGACCACTTCAATCTCACTACGATGCAATGGACATCTTTACCTGGCCAGTACATGAACAGCAAAGGGGCACTCTTCACTGCCATCATCAAGGGGGACACGGTTTATACGGTCAACAAGATGCTGACCTTGCTGTATACCATCGAGGACAGCAAGTGGAAGTTCAAAAAGGAGAAAGCTGGTTTCCCAAGAAGTGGGTCTCTGCAAACCTTCCTTCTCAGGTTTCCGAGAACAGATCACAGTATTGCAACATAAACGTGGGCAGCTCCGCGGATTATTGAGCGGTGGCCATCTAACATCACATCTGGACTTTTCTGGATAGCCCGCTTTTAAATTTTTCCAGACTTCCTGTGATGGAGCCAGATCTAACCGTCATAGGATCATGATGGTTCATGCAAAGGGAAGAAAGTCCCAAGAAGATACTTAGGGCAAACTTCAGCAATTGCACCAGAAACCGTGGTCTTGTCTTCTTGGTACTTAGCTGGGCTTGAGGCTGTATGAATGGTGAGCAATGAAGTTTTCGCCTACCCCTTAGTGGCAACAAGATTATTCGGACAGGCCAGGCCTTGGTAGGGGTAGTAGATGGGACAGACCTATAAGCTGAAAAAGCCTCCAATCCATCAGAAGGCCAGGGATGCCCAGAGGGGAAATATGGAAAAAAGAGAAACAGGGATCTAGTACATTTGGGATATGGTTTCCTGGAATTTCGGCCATGTTGGTTTAGCCCCATCACCTGGCAAGCAGAAGCTGGCTAACACTGACTGGGGTCAGGCAATACATTGAGTTTGCTTGTTAATTTAATCCATTTTCTAGACATGCCTAATAGTGAGATTGGCTGGATTTGCACAACTCATAAAAAATGAAGCTAAAATTATCCCAGGTTAACACGGGGAGAGATCCAGTGTCCTATCTGAATTTTAAGCCTGTGTCCTACCTGATTTTAAGCATTATTTTTTTTTTGGCTTAAGGCAACAGCCAGATTCGTTCTGCACTATGGTAGGTACCCAGAACACTGAACCAAAGCTACTGATCTCCATTTAGCATGTAGTGCAAAACCCAGTGGAGATGTTGCATAGGAAATGCCCTAGGATAAATCACACCCTCAGTGCAACTACCTCCAAGTCAGGGGTTCTCAACCTTGGCAAGTTTAAGACTTGTGGACTTCAACTCCCAGAATTCCTCAGCCAGCAAAGCATCTGGAAATGTTCCTTCTTGAAGCCCCAGAAACATTCAGGGAGAGATCTAGAGTAGGGGTTCTCAACCTTGGCAAGTTTAAGACTTGTGGACTTCAACTCCCAGAATTCCTCAGCCAGCAAAGCTGGCTGAGGAATTCTGGGAGTTGAAGTCCACAAGTCTTAAACTTGCCAAGGTTGAGAACCCCTACTCTAGATCTCTCCCTGAATGTTTCTGGGGCTTCAAGAAGGAACATTTCCAGATGCTGCCAATGATGCTGGGGGTTGATCCTGAGACTTTTGCCTCCACATGGCTAAATAGGTTTTGCAGAGATCTTTCTCCCTGGACAGGCTAAATCTCTCTTGATGTGTCCTCCAAACGGAAGGATGAAAAATAGGTTCATCCTATTTCATCCTAAATCGGTGAGAAAGTGCCTTTCGCAAGATCGCAGATCTATGATTGGGTTTTTTTTAAAAAAAAAATTAAGAGGTTTTATATTTATATGTATTTTTATGTTGATTTCTACTGTGTTGTGAGCCGCCCTGAGTTCTCCGGAATAGGGCGGCATAGAAATCGAATAAATAAATAAATAAATAAATAAATAATATTTGTCTCAGCAGAAGAGACAGCTGTTTCCAGTCACAGGCAGGGAAGCTTTCCCGACTCTACCTGTAGGATTGAACCTGGGACCTTCTCTTATGTCTTTTGCATCTGCTGAAAAAACGAGATGGATTAACTGCCCTGGGTTCTCACCACTGAATCGCTCCAACATTAGCACCCTGCTTTTACAGCAGGGAGTGTTTCCAGCATTTCAACCAGAGTGCAAGAAATGTGAAATGCTATTTTTTTAAAAAAAAAATAATAAAAAAAAATAAAAGTGCACCAGGAAGAAACCTGCTAAACTTCAGGGAAAGTTAACCTGGTTTTATTCCTTTTGAATGCAGCGTGTTGGACTTCAGTTCAATGTGAAGTATTTTAAGTCTCAGGGCTCCAGAGGAAAAAGACTTGCCCTTGCATGGAGCTGGGGGACGCCTGCCAAGATTGTTCCTTCAGTTAGCAACCCCTGTTTCCTGTGGTGATATAAACAAGTTCTGTGTATGTGTTTATAGAATTGATATTCTCAGCAATTAAAGCTGAGACAGGCTATAAATAGACCCCGGGTAGGGGACTAATGATTTCAAAATGAGTACAGATTGAGCCAGTTGGAAGATGAATTTGAGCCGCGTTTATCCTTTTGCACTAAAGTGCTTTGTTCCATCCAGACGATCTTGTTAAAAGAGCAGAGTTAATTCTGCCAGCTTCTAATGCAAGGTTAAAACTGGACTTGTAGGCCAGAGGTAAGAGGGATCTAAAACCACAGCATGAAACCCTTCCATGGGACTTGCAATAGAAACACGTATGTCTTAGCCTATTAAAGAGAAGGATTAGGGGGGACATGAGCAGCTGTCACAAAGAAGAGGGCATTGAGTTATCCTCCAAAACGCCAGAGAGCAGGACAAGAAGTAAATAGGTGGAAGCTTACTCAAGAGAGATCCGGTCTAGAAGTCAGGAGAGATTTTCTGACAGTGAGAACAATGGAACAGCTTGCCTACCAGAGCTGTGTGTGCTCCATCACTGGAGGTTTTCAAGAACAGACTGGACAAGGCAGGGGTCTTCAAACTTGGCCCTTTTATGACTTGTGGACTTCAACTCCCACAATTCCTC
Organism: Bothrops alternatus; assembly: GCA_034064705.1. Lineage (NCBI taxonomy): Eukaryota > Metazoa > Chordata > Lepidosauria > Squamata > Viperidae > Bothrops > Bothrops alternatus. The sequence continues at coordinate 533,145 of JARGCV010000275.1, read as the reverse complement.
AGCCTGGCTGAGGAATTCTGGGAGTTGAAGTCCACAAGTCATAAAAGGGCCAAGTTTGAAGACCCCTGGTCTAAGGTCTCTTAGCTTGAGCAGGGGGTTGGACTAGAACAGTGTTTCTCAACCTTGACAATTTTAAGGCATGTGGACTTCAACTCCCAGAATTCCACAGCCAGCAATGCTGGCTGTGGAATTCTGGGAGTTGAAGTCCACATGCCTTAAAATTGTCAAGGTTGAGAAACACTGGACTAGAAGAACCTTCTATGATTCTAAACACCAGAATTAAGTGCCCAGTGTGAGCACTGCCCAAGAAACTGTGAAATATTGCAGCGTTGTGAAATGATCAAGAGCCGTAGTCTCCTTCTCGGCGAGTTTAATAAATAAATAAAATAAATCAAAGCATCTCATTTCATCTACCTTAGTGGAAAAATTAATATCCCCGGGAGAAGGTTGCGCTTGTAAGAACCACATCTGGTGCTTCATCCCTGGAGGTTTCGAAGGACACTGCACAGCCATTTGTCTAAAATTGTATGTAGAGTCACTTGCTCGAGCAGAGGGCTCCAAGGTCCCTCCCAGCTCTATTCTGATTGGTCCTGCCAGGAAAGATTACTATTCACCTGGTTTTATTCCTCACTTTGTTGTTGTTGCTGTTTTAAAATGTTAAAGTGTCAGCTTAAAATATTTGATGATGATGATGATGATGATGATGATGATGATGATAATAATAATAATAATAATAATAATAATAATAATAATAATAAGCGCCTTGGGTGCAATCCCAAAACAACTGGAGCTCCACTTGAACACCATCATCGGCATTGACAAATTCGCCATTAGTCAATTGCAAAAGGCAGCCTTACAAGGAACTGCTTCCATCCTGCAACGATATCTGTAATAACAGCAAACATCCACGTCTGCTTATCCCAGGTCCTTGGTGAGGACTCGATAGGTAGACAAAAATGCCAAACCCAGTCTGAACATCTGGCTGACTGTGCGATGATCCATAATAATAATAACAATAACAATAATAATAATAATAAACAAAGCCTTTCAGGCACCCTATGAACCAGCTAGAATTAAGTCATTCAGGCTGGCTTGTACATCCCCAATGTGTATCCAGGGCTGGCTCAATTACAAGGAGCTTTTTCTTTTTCTACTAGAACGAGACTACAATATTTACAGACTCACCTAGGGAGGGGGGGGAGGATGCTGGTCCGCTTTCATTGGCTTTGGGTCATGAGCTCCTCCAGGGCCCTTTCTCGGTGGTTTTCACACAGTAGGAGCACCTCTTTGATGTCGGCTTGTCGGAAGCCCATGTCATCGAATTGGGCTAAGAGGCGAAGAAACTCTGCTGCCTGCCGTGGGAAGGAAGCACAGGAGCCATGAGACCAGGGTGGGAATGAAGAGTGCCTTTCCACAGGTGCTCTGAAACTCCCATAAGAAAGAAACCCAGTTTTATAAAATCATGAGGATTAGAGCCTTCAGGATTCTGAAGAACAGACACTATGACCTAGGCGGCTATATCTTGCCAAGAATAACAATCTTTATTGAAATATCGATTTCTTTTAAAGCAGGGAACTGATCTGTTAAATGTCAGTGAATTATCAATAAGCAAACATGGAAAAATGTTAAGCCCACATCATGGCTAAAAGAAAGTCATGCTGGCAACTGGCTTTTAGCAAGTTGTGTCGGGTTTTCCCTCTCTCTTTCGCCAATGAGCTAGAAAAACTGCTTCATTGCTTTCTAACCTTCAGGCAAAGGCCATTTGTTCTGAAATTTTTGATTTCAAATTCTTTCCAACTCTAGTCAGGCTGATTTTCTTGCATGTTCAAACTTGGTTGTGTTCTGTTTTCCTTTCCTTGGTTGTTTAGCTTTGTTTTGTCATCACTCTTATTGTGAGTCATTTTGGACTTATCATTGTCAGAACAGAATTAAAAACTATGCAGATCCTCCCTCCCTCCCTTCTCTTTCTTTTTCTTTCTTTCTTTCTTTCTTTCTTTCTTTCTTTCTTTCTTTCTTTCTTTCTTTCTTTCTTTCTTTCTTTCTGTCTGTCTGTCTGTCTTTCTTTCATTTTTCTCTCTCTTTTACTTTCTTTTCCTTTTTTCTCTTTCTTTCTTTTCTTTCTTTGTCTTTCTTTTTCTTTTTCTTCCTTCCTTCCTTTCCCCCTCCATATTAGTTTGTGTTAGTTTTTACGCTCTCTATCAACTGCTAATGACATTCACACACTGTTGTGGGTGTCTCTAGACCAGCTTGGGAAATGTCAGAGGATGAGGAGGAGCAACCAGGCCCCTCTGGGTGCTTTCCCCTCCCGGCAGCAGAGACAGACAGGGAGGAGATTTGCATGCAGTCTGGGTCAGACTCTCAAAGCGGAGAGTCAGACTTGGAACAGGAAAATATATGGCTTGATCCGAGATTCCGAAGGTTTGATAGGCGGAGGTTTCAGTTACGTGGAAAAAGGAAGCCACGGGGGAAGTGACGTATCGGAAACTATATTAGAAGGTGAGGGAGGGACTAATTCTTTGTCACAAGCAACGTTAATATCAAGTAGTAGCCTGATACCTTGAGGAGTTCGTTTGAACTCAGTTTTCTGGTGTTTTTGGAATCTACGGAAGATTTATGAGGCCTTGGACAACCTGAGAGATAAAGAGTGAGTTATTGGAAGGGGGGAGAGCATGTTTAAGCTGAATGTAAATAAATCAGATTTGGCCGTTCCGCAAACAAAATGCCAGCAGCTTGCTTTGAAATGAATCTCTTGAATTGTGTTAAATAAAACTCTTAAAGAAATATTCCTGTGGACTTTACTAAGCTGAGAAGGGCCAGATACAACACACACATAGAAAAAAAACTCCATGCAGCTGGAGACAGCCATTTTTATCATTCATCTGACTGATACCCCATTGTAAGCAAAGGAACTTGATCAACTTTTCAACAAAAGTTGGGCTCTCACCTTTTTCTCTGAGTTCTGGAACACTTCCATTGCCTCTATAACCTGGGCCTCTTCATAACCCTGTTTCAGAAGTCTGTCACAGGCACTCAGATAACTGAGAAACTTATGGGAAAGCAGAAGAAATGGAAGGGCAGTTAATTAACCGAGCACTATTTCAGCTAAAAGACATCAATCCACTTCCTAAACTAGGAACACAACCCCTCCCATACTTTGTAGAATCAGTAATATGATCTGGAACAGGGGTCCCCAACCCCCGTCTGTGGGCTGGCACTGGTCCATGGCATGAAAGCAACCGGGCTGTGCAAAGAAGTGAAGCTCCATCACGACATGCAGACGGCACACGAAACCACGTCCCCTCCAGTCCGTGGAAAAACCTCTCTCCACGGAACTGGTCCCCAGTGGGCAAAAGATTGGGGGCCGCTGATCTAGAACCCTGATCATCACTTGCAAAGGGCAAACTGACCCATGCAAGCCAATTAGTAATGGCAGCTTTCCTGTAGACAGAGCTGGGGGTGGTGGGGAATGAAGTTAAATGAGTCAACAGCCCAGAGTTGTTACCGGTATGTTCCTAGAAATGGTCTAACTCCAAGTCCTCTTGTTTTCTGTTGACCCTTGTCTTCTGAACTGCAACTTAACTATGGTCAATTCCTTGGCAATAATTTTGGAAGTGAGTTACCCTGAGCTAAGAGTAAGAGAATAACTTGAAACAAGACTTAGAACAAAACTTCACGCATATGATTGCAACTGTCAACTAATACATTTCTTTCTAGACTTCAAAGTGTTATCGGTCTCTTTCATCTTGTTTTGGCAGAAAAAAAATATATGAAGTGCATTATGTCTTTGAAATATTATTTATCTTGAACGCAGAATATCAGAACCAGGAGACTCAGGATTACACAATTTGTGGCTGGCAATAGAGAAACAATTCCTAAGCCTTGAATTTCTGAAGAAAAGCTCCAGGATTTCACCACCGGGGTCACGTAAACATTTGACTTTCATGTAAAATTTTTAACAGGTGGGGGAAAAGACCGAAGCAACACTAGGGAGAAGCTTGCAGAAGCTTTTAAAGTGGGGCAGTAATACCACAATACCTGAAAGAGTTTGGCTATTCACACATTACAGGCTGTACTCATCAGTCAAATTAATCTTCAGTTGTTGAATAAGCCATGTTTGGCAAGGTCCACCCACATGGACTAAGGTCTAAAATATGTCTGCTGATGTGTGAGGAATCTGAAGACTGGCACATTTACTGATATAAATCTAATCACTGCTTCCTGTAAGGCACACACAAACTCTTTACAGATTTCGTTCAGCTTCTCAGCGCAAAGATCTCAGAAAAATACTAAGGCTGCTTGGTTGATTAGATGATTCTCCAGATCCAGGAGAGCCTAACTCAGCACCTTGGGAGAGGAGATGGGGGCCAGACAGAAGTCCCCTTCTTATGACCCTGAGAAAGGGACTCTTGTCATGGAAAAGACAAACTAGAATTATTTTTGACTTTACTTTTGGAGAACTGACTGCATAGTTCCCCAAAGCATTCTCCTTTAAATACCACGGCATCCATTGGTCCCTTGGGAATCTGTGATTGGTGAGCCAGAGTCTCCATCCTATTTTTAAAAACCCATTTTCGTGGAAACAGTACATTCTTCCAGGTCTGAAATGGGTATAGCTAGTGAAGGGACCCAGCCGTAGGCCCTCCGACTCACTCCCAAAATTGGTGAAAAAGTTGTGAGCAAGCGCACAAGTGTCTGCTTCTGGCAATTGGAGATTAAAAGTCAGCCTTAAACTCAGCAGCTGTCAGAGGGAGATAAGCCTGGAGTTCAAATAATAATTTTTTAAAATAAAATAATAATAATAATAAATAAATAGCCTCCAAATATGAAGTATGGAAAATAAACGATGTTGATATTAGAGAGGAATAATTATTTGAAGGCCAAGGGGAAATTTTAATACAGCCAAAGCGTACAGTTGTTCAGTTAGCTTAGCTTTCATCCATTTAATTGCAATATTGTTTTCATATTTCTTTTTGATAAGAGGGATGGGCATCCCTTTTGAGGGGCATGCAAATGGTGATCGGGTCAAAATCTTCTGACTTTGAACCATTTTCCTTCTGCGGCATGGCAGCAGAACGAAAAATGAAACTGGGTGAAATTTCTGCACTTCTAGAAGTCGTTAATATAAATAATAAATGTAAATGTAAATCATGTAATCACAACAGTGATCCTGGTAAAGGCGAGATTTGGGGAAGCTGACTTCGAATGCAGGTTTATATGCAAGTATTTATTTTGTAAGTACCGGTAAGTATTTTTGTAAATAAAAGCTGCTCCCTTGTGTGGTCAAAGTTGCCATCTTTGTTGACTACCCTCCCCACCCCTGGCTGCATTACATCTCTAATAGGCTTGGAGTGTTGCTGTTGTTATTTTGAAGCAGCTCAGATTGTATCTTACCCCGAGGCTGAAGAAAAACAGACTACCCCAAATAAGTTCCCGTGGCTAAGAACTACGCCATCAAATCTTTGAAGAAAAAGCCAGCAAGATTGTCCCCTGTGTCTCCAGGGTTATCACCTCAGAGACCATGCCCCCATGGGACCTCAGAGCCCCCTCTCCAAGCTATGGCACCATAGAAAAAAAACATTCTTCACTCTGCCCTAAAGACATATGCAAACCTCAGCCCAATTTCAAATATCTGTAACAAAACACCAGCAAAAAAAGAGAAGGATCTGCCTCTCCAGAATCTGGGTGGGCAAGGAAGGGAGTACCAGAGAGAAAGATACATGAAAGGGATGCTCCCACCCTACCTACCAGCACTTCATGTAGTCATTCTTTCCGAGGAAAGTTTTCTCCTAGACTTGGATACTTTGGAAGCACCTTCCCCAGTGTTGAGGGGGCAATTTTGCCCTGTCTTATTTGGAGAAGGGAAACTGAACCCCCAAAGCCTCTGCAGAGCTTCATTCCTTCCACTTCTGGAAATAGTGTTGCACCACTTGGAGAGGACACGTGTCCCCCGTTTGGGAAGAGAACCGGTCCTAGTTCTGTCTGACCTGGCTTAAGCTGCGTCCCCCCGTCTTCTGCAGCGCGAGGATCGCTCGGTGGATCGGATAGCCCAAGGCTACAACCGGTTCAACCAATTCGCGTTCCTCTGGGCTCAGCACCGAGAGTAGATCGGCGGTGGAGTCAGGGTGAGATCTGTGGGGACTAAGAGGTTGCTGGGTCCCTGGAGCGGGTGGGAGGCAGGAATACGGGCTGAGAGCCTGAAAAATAAAATAAAATAGAGCCATTTAATGTCAGTGAACTTGGAGAAATCTTTACTAGCCATCTGCTCTTCCGTGAGGCTTTTCAGGAGGATTTTGTTCTCCTCTGGAATATGTGCAAGTATTGTGGGTATGCCAAGGCAGCGCGCCTCAAGTCTTTGTCATGTTAAAATTAAATTAGGCCAGGCATAAAGCGAGCCAGGAAAATTCCCATCGTTAGAACACTCTTCCCCCACCCCCACCCCCACCCGCTATTAACATCCTGTTTTCATTTCTGTTTTTCTGAAGCTGATTCAGAACCATCCTGATTTGGAATAAAAATTATTATGTTTCCAAGGAGATGACAAAGGCTGGTAAAACAATAATGAAGACAAGAAAGCTGGGTCCTGGGAAATAAAACGTGGACACTTTGAACTTAACGATGATATCTTTATATATATCATTCAAAGATATGCTTGATGTGGTGTTGGGAAACTTTCCCCTTTCAGCTGGTGGTCAAGCCCTTCCATGTCTGTTTTTCTCTCATCATCATTCAAACCCTCTTAGGCAATCTCTGGCTAGGATAGTCAGGGTATATTGTTCCCAGCAGTTGATGCACTTGGCCTGAGTGTATACATATGTCTTTATAAAAATGGGAGGGCGATTCTGCTCTTGGTCTGTGTGTGGACTATCTGGTGGACATCGACACAGAACACGGAGTGATAGGGATGGAAGGGAACTCAAGAGGTCTTGTAGTCCAGCCCCCTGATCGATAAGGAGCCTTAAACCATCCCGCCCAACGGTTGCCCAGTCTATTTTTGAAAACCTCCAGTGATGGGAGCACTCACCACCTCTGGACGCAAGCTGTTTTGTGGGTTATGGGTAGCCCTTGACTTACAACCATAACTGAATCCAAAATTTACGTTGTTGAGTGATGCATGGGTTAAGTGAGTTTTTCCCTGTTTTACGACCTTTCTTGCCACAGTTGTTAAGTGAACCACTGCAGTTGCTAAGGTAGTAGTAACCTGCTTGTTAAACGAACCTGATTTGCCCATTGACTTTGCTTGTCAAAAGGGTTGCAAAAGAGGATCACGTGACCTTGGGGCACAGCAACGGTTGTTAAGTATGAACCAGTTGACAAGCATCTGGATTTTGATCATGTGATCTTGGGGGCTCTTCAGAGATCATAACTGTGAAAATTGGTCACTAAATGAAGCGTTGTAAGTTGAGAACCACCTGTAATTGCTTTCACTGCCAGATAATTTCTCCTTACTTCTAGGTTGGATCTCCCTTTAACAAGCTTCCACCCACTAATTATTCATTAATCAATTCTACCCATTAATCTAATTGTATCCCATCCAAACCTCTTTTTAGGGACACTTCTCACATGCTCCTAAACCTACTAAATTGACTTGGCTGGCGCCCAAAGTACACATTTAGTTTCCATCATGGCTGAATTTATACAGCCAGGGTTATGAAACATGGGGGGAATATAATATACATTTCTATTTCATTTGCTATGGATACCTCTAAAAACGCTTAAGAGTTGTTGCTGGAATTGCAATCGAGACATTGGCACATTAACTTATACAGTTGGATATGTCTGACTGTTGTTACATTTTGGGCAGAAATCCACAGGATTGCTAGCAAGAATTTAGATCGATCTTGGTTGGTTAAAAAATGGTGATGTTTTGTTGGGCTATATCCCCAGCATTTGGAATCTATCAAGACATTAAGAACTTTGGCTCTCTGCTGCATTGGAGACAGCCAAAATAATTATTATCCAACATTGGAAGGACAAATATATACCTGGCTTGCAGCAATGGATTGCTGATATGTGCATTTGAGTTAGAGTACTTTGGGTTTTATGTGAAAAGGGGCAAGAAAGAGGAATAAGCAATTCAACCAACATCTAAGATTAGTTCTGTGGATGAGATAAAAATTTAAACTTTCCCCCCTTCCTGTCTATATGATCTGTTTCTGGGTGGTGGAAACACACATAGACAAATGGATTATCTTGATGACATCTTTCCAATTTCTAATACACACTAGAGAGAAACAGAGGAAGAATTTTAGAGAGCGACATTTGCAAAACTGGGTTCTTTCAAGAAAGCAAGCCAAGGACTTTCACACAAATCAAATCTTAAAATGCAAACTCTTCACATGTTTAGATTCCTTCCCTCCCTCTCTCTCAAATACACCTCATATATATATTATTTATATTATAGGACTGAAACATTAATTTGTTTGTGCTTATTGAAGCTTGGTAGTCACATCCCAAAATATGTAGGACTCTTCTGTAAATCTTAACAGCTCCTTGTTCATATTAACAATAAGCAATGCAGCCAGATACTCATCAAACAAAACCACATGAAAGCAAAAATGTCTGAAAGATGGGACTTACATAGAATTAAAATATTCCATTCCACTCGTTCTTCGTGCTAAACTGATAAGAGTCCAAAAGGGTTTCATCATATAGTTTATGGCACCATGCAAATGATGTTTATATTACCTTAAGCCACCCTAGTTTAACTCTTGCCTGTCTCTAACTAACCTACAGAGAATTAAGCTGCTTCCCTTGGGGATGTTAAATGTCATAATAATATGAGAAGATAATAGGAAACTAGGTATGTTCAATTTAATGAAGAGAAGGGCTAGGGGTGATGATACCTAGTACTCTTTCCAGTACTTGAAGGGCTGTCAGAGAGAAGAGGGGGTGTGTGTGACTTATTCTCTGAGGGCATCTGAGGGCAGGACAAGAAGTAACGGGTGGAAGAGCATTAAAGAGAGATCCAATCTAGAATTAAGGAGAAATTTCCTGATGGTGACCACAATTAATCAGTGGACGTTGTGGGTGCTTTGTCACTTGAGGTTTCCAAGAAGAGACTGGACAGCCATTTGTCTGGAATGGTATAGGACAGGGGTCCCCAACGCCTGGGCTGCGGTCCATTACCGTGCCCTGGCCTGTTTGGAACCAGGCCAGTGAGCGGCTGGTTGGTGCACGCATGGAGCTTGATATGTGTGAGCAGCAGACCAGAGCACATGCATGTAACTTGACTTGCAAAAGTGGCAGTCCAGTTCACCTCTTCCCCCCACTCCCGGGTCGCCACACCATAATGTTTGGGGACCACTACTATAGGGTAAGATCTTCAAGATGTCTTCCAACCTTGTGATTATTCTATCTTCTATGTTCCAACAGAATTTTTAGTATATACAGAGAGTTTTCAGCACTGTGAAGGGAAAGTCTCAAATATTATACGGATGTTCATTTGGACAGAACTAAAATCAAGACCATCTTAAGGAAAAGGAAGCAGTTGCTGAATCAGGTCTTCGTTTTTTTCTTTTTCAAGAGGCCGCAAGAGTCATCCGAACGCAAAGCCTCTTTTGAAGCTTATCTTGTTTGTGGGATTTTTGGAATCTGAGAAGGATGAAGGCTCAGGGAGGGATAAAGCTGATTCAAGAGTAGCTCATTCATGGCAGAATCCACTCCTCGTTAATGGCTTAAAAAAAAAAAAAACAGGAAGGAAAAGACCAAAAGACAATGTTTCTTCATGAACGGGACTAGATGGGATATATTACAAATTCTCATCCTTCCCTATCGTGTGGTAATCAAGCCACAAAATGCATATGGACATTTGCCCAGGTTCGCCTGGTGCACCAGCTGCAGCCCTATTTGGACCGGGAGTCTCTGCTCACAGTCGCTCATGCCCTTATCACCTCGAGGCTCGACTACTGCAATGCTCTCTACATGGGGCTACCTTTGAAAAACGTTCGGAGACTTCAGGTAATGCAGAATGCAGCCACGCGAGCAGTATTGGGCCTATCTAGAAATGCCCATATTTCAACATCACTCCGCGAGCTGCACTGGCTGCCAATCGGTCTCCGAACCCAATTCAAAGTGTTGGTTATGACCTATAAAGCCCTACATGGCATCGGACCAGGTTACTTACGGGACCGTCTGCTGCCCCATGAATCTCAGCGGCCGGTTAGGGCCCACAGAGTCGGCCTTCTCCAGGTCCCGTCAGCCAGACAGTGTCGCCTGGCGGGGCCCAGGGGAAGAGCCTTCTCTGTTGCGGCCCCGGCCCTCTGGAACCAACTCCCCCCGGAGATCCGTGTCGCCCCCACCCTCCCCGCCTTTTGTAAACTCCTTAAGACACATCTTTGCCGACAGGCCTGGGGCAGTTGACATCTTGCCCCTAGCCAGTGTATGTCTGTGTGTATGTTTGTTGGATGATTGGTTTCTTAACTTAGGGGTTCTTTTTATATATGTATTTTTTATATATGTATTTTAATGTTGATTTCTATTTATGCTGTGAGCCGCCCTGAGTTCCTGGAATAGGGCGGCATAGAAATCCAATAAATGAATGAAATGAATGAATGAATATGTAATAAGGCAGCGTACAAAATGAAGCAGTCTGAATTTTGTACTGAAGTCATTCCCCAGGCCAGGTGACCACAATCACCAGCAGTGCTCTCTTGGGAGCTGACTTTAAATTTCTTTTCATTTGTTTTAAGTGAAGTAAATAAATAAATCGGGAGCTTGGAATGCGGGAAAGAGAGAAGCCATTTTCAAGCAACGTTTATATTTAGAACATAGAAGAACAGGGCTGGGAGGGATCTCAGAGATCTTGTAGTCCAACCCACTGTCCATGGTAGGAGATCCTACACCATTCCGGACAAGTGGCTCTTCAGTCTCTTTTTAAAAACCTCCAGAGAAAAGGAACAGCTGGGATTTGAACCCTGGTCTCCGAGGCCAAGGACAATAACGTAACCGCTAAGCTATTCAGCCACTTAGCTCAAAAAACAAGGCAATGTTATATATTTTAAGAGCTAGAAGATTTTGCAGAGAACAGCTTCACCGGTAAGTTTTTGCTAGAAGGTTGACATGCCCTATTGGCCCACAAAGGTTGCCCATCTCTGCCTTTAAGCTATGTCCAAGTCAGTAACACTCAACCTTTTTAATACAATACTCAGATTCCATATCCAGGCTAGGCAGTAAACTAGAGATCTCCAGACACTTAATCCTTAGTCAGCTCTTGGCTAGACTTTTCAAAAAGCTTCCATAGATCACTTTAAAAAAAAATTATACTGCAGAGAAGAACGAAGCCATAACACAGTGGCTGACTGCCCATACTGGTGCAAAGAGAGCAAAATTTTCGTATGTCTATCCTGCAGCTTTTGACTTTCTCCCTCCTGCACTGTCAAGTTCATGGATATTTGGGCAGCTGAGATGTTTAAACAATGTTCCTTTCAAGCCTGGGAAATCACTGGTTTCACACTGCCACTTTCAGCTTTAAGCAGGTCCCCTTTCACATTTTGATTCCAATTAACCCTGCATTTGCCTAATAGGAGCGATGCTGGATCGGGCTGTGATTTAGCCACAATCTCAACTTAGTATCTCAATTATGAGCTGGCTCGTTCATGCACACGTGTTTATCAACACTGTTTGACAACGGCATGCAATCCAGAATGCCCTCTTACACTGTCTTTAAAGCATTTGGTAACATTAATGCATTTGGCTACTTCTCAGCAGGCTTGAGAAGTCAAACAATTGATGTCCATATTTGCAACTAGGCTTCATTCTTGCGAATTTGTACAGATTTGTTTATTTTATGCTGTTCTTCACAGAAATCACAAGGTATACTGGCCTAAAAACCGAGCACCTGTCGTGGAGGCATTGCTAAAGTGTTAAGCCGTGTTTTGCTACGTTGTCCTTATTATAAGGACTGATTGCTGCTAATAACTTCCCCTCTAGCCAGATTTGCAGACCCCCAGGATTCATGTCATTCAGTGGCCACTGACTTTCAATGCAATTTTATTTCTCTGAACGCAGTTACGTTTTCCTTCACTGTTTGTCAAACATGTTGCACTTTGCCCAGACTGGTTTTCTGATTAAGTTTTATTAAGATTCTTACATTGTCATCTCAGAATTTCTTTTCTTTTTAATCGATTAACGACTGCAATAACGGGTGCAGCATTGCTTGTTTTGTGTAGCTGGACTTCCCGCTAAAACTGCTGCATCTGAATTGCGCCAGAGGCTGGAATACAGCTAAGTCCTCAGCTTACGACGACAGTCGTGCCCGCAATTTCTGCAGCTAAGTGAAAGGGCTGTCAAGTACATTTTGCCCCATTTTACGACCTTTCCTGCCACAGTTATTATGTGAATCTGGCTTCCCCATTGGTTTTACTTATCGGAAGGTCGCAAAAGAGGATCCTGTGACCCCTGGGACACAGCAACCGTCATAGATACGAGTCAGTGGCCAGGCGTCGGAATTTGGATCACGTGACCCTAGGGAGGCTGCAACGGTCGTTAAGTGTGAAAAACGGTCATAGGACACTTTTTTTCAATACGGTTGTAACTTTGAGCAGTCACTTAAAGAAATGGTTGTAAGTCAAGGGCTACCAGTACGGAGCTGGGCCCGCAAGCCTCTTTGCAAATCAGGCCATTTTAAATGCATGGTTTATGAAAAGCATAAAGCAGCGGTTCTCAACCTATGGGTCGCGACCCCATTTGGGGTCGAACGACCATTTCATGGGGGTTGCCAAGCACTGCAGTCCGCCATTTTTTTTGGTCGGCCATTTTTTCCCCTATCGCGATGCGCCCCGTCGCGCCGCGTATGCGGCCCCGCCATTTTTTTTTTGGGTCGGCCATTTTTTTTTGGTCGGCCATTTTTTTTGCACGATGCGGGCCGTCGCGCCGCACATGTGCGATGCGCCCCATCGCGCTGCACATGCGCGATGCGCCCCGTCGCGCCACGCATGCGCGGTGCGGGCCTGCCATTTTTTTTTTGCGCGATGCGGGCCGGGGTTGAGCCCCGGAAAAGGTTGAGAACCGCAGGCATAAAGTGAGGGGAAGGTGGAGATGGACAGATGCTCAGCTCCCAGATCCTGTAAGTCTACTAACACCAGGACTCAGGAAGGAGGGTAAAACAAAAGACGGGAAAGACACTTACGGCCACGGTAGGTTTATGGTATTGGATGGGGCGGATAAGCCCTGCTGAATGAAGCCGACTCGGCTTACAAGCGGAAGCGGCTGGTGGGCTGGGGTTTAAAGTTTGTGTGAAGCGAGGAGGGGAACCGGGTCCGAATCTGAAGCTCCTGCTGCTTCTGGAGTGCTGGTGGAGAGAGAAAGCCTTCGAAACCAAGGCAGAGTCGGTGGCAGTTTGGTTTAAGGGATGCATGATGGCCATCAGCTTCTTCTTGGCACCTTCCAACTCATTCTTCACGTTGCTTAAAAAATACGTGGATTGCCTCTGTTTGGCCAAAAGTGGCCTTGGGCAACGGCTGTCTGAGGCAGCACTTAGATGCCCTGGTGATGTCTTCGGTCTGCTTTGGGGAAGATCGAAAAGCTGAGGTAGAGCACCGGGCATTGACGCTAAATGTTCTCCACTGTCGGGTTCTTCAGAGGTGGCTGAGGAAGGCCCCGTGCCTTCTGAACTTTCCTGGTCCTCAGGACCCTGATCTAAATTCCCCCTTTCAGTCACCTTCCCTCCGCTCCCAGCGCGGTGGAGCATCTCAAACTCAGTGCCCAGATTCACACAGCTTTGGACACGTGTCATTTCCTTGGATTTGCAACCCGTTGCCTTGTGGCTGCCGGCCACGTTTTCTTTAGGGTCCACCAATAGGAGCCAGCACGGAGGAGCTGTGGGATACGTATTCACAGTTACATTAAACCAGGGAATCTCCTGCCGTGAGGCAGAGTCGATCCAGTAGAGGACCTTTTTCTCCAGTGAAAAATCATGCTGTGGAAAGGCAAGAAGATTAAATGTTAGCACCTTCCCAGCCAAGCTAAACACGTAAAGAAAACGAGACGGAATATATGATGTAATTCCAGATCCAATGTCACAACATCTGGAGCTTCTCTTTCCTTGAGCCAAATCCTAAACTATCTATATCCATCAAACCCATCGGGGGTCACCTTGAAAATATGACTTTGATTTTTTTTAAAAAAAAAAGTGGGGGGGGTGTTTCTGAAAATTTACATTACAGTTTAATATAGCAAAAAGGATGTTAAAATGATTTCTGAAGAAGTCTTGTTCCAAAAATGCAATGGTGCCCTCTACTGGTGGGAATGCTGTGACTACACAACACCGTAGGAAAAAGAAACATGTTGAAGTGTTCAAGCCCAAAGTTCTAAGTCAGGGGTCTTCAAACTTGGCCCTTTTATGACTTGTGGATTTCAACTCCCAGAATTCCTCAGCCAGACACGTTGGCTGAGGGATTCTGGGAGTTGAAGTCCACAAGTCACAAAAGGGCCAAGTTTGAAGACCCCTGTTCTAAGTTACTGAAGATTCTCTCTCTATAGGAGCCCTGGTGGCGCGAATGCAGTATTGCAGGCTAATTCTGCCGACTGCCAGCCGTTCGGTCCTGACCGGTTCAAGGTTGACTCAGCCTTCTATCCTTCTGAGGTTAGTAAAATGAGAACCCCGGATTGTTGGGGACCAGATGCTTCAAGAGGGCTGTAAAGGACTATGAAGTGGCATATAAGTACAAGTGCTAAGTGCTTTTGCTATAGATATTTTCTCTTACAAACAATAATTATTAATTTATTTTATTGATTTTATTTTATTCAGTCTTGTATGCCGCTCCTCTCCAGAGACTCGGAGCGGCTAACAACATGTATATAAAACATCAAATTTCAATACAAGTCCAAATAAAAATATCTAAAAAACAAACTAACACCCACTCATATTCACCATTCAATCCACAATCATCCCCAGGCCTGCCGGCAGAGGTAACTTTTAAGGTTTTTACGGAAGGCCAGGAGCGTGGGAGAAACGCGGACTTCATTTTGTTAAATGAATTGTTTAACATGGGGAAACAGAGATTCTGATTAACATATATCACACACACACATATTTATCGGGGAAAAGGATTGGCTTCAGCAAGAGTTGTCAACCAAACTTACAAGAAAGGGAAGCTTGGTATGACAAATGTGCTTACACATTTTTTCCCCCTATTATACTTTGATTATCTTCTTTTCCGGTAAACATAGTGTTTATTCTATACTCTTTGTCATTGTTTTCAGGATAGTAATTGAAAGGAATTACAGCAGTCAATCTGTTTACCATTGTGCATGATAAGACCTCTGCACATGCGGGCAGCTCAATCTCGGGCTGGTCAGCAAAGCTGGCGTCTCCCACAGGATCATCCACAAAGCTTACGGTCACTCTGAAAGGTACATCTTCCAAGCAGCTCATTACGTCCCTGAACTATATTATTCTAATAAAAAGAAATCAAAAGGCATACTTAGCACTTCAAGACCCATTTAATTGATAGCGGTTATACTGAAGGACTTACTGCCAGTCCCAAAGGAGGTTTTTTTCAGGCGGCAACTGGTCGTTCTTGAGTTGTTTTGAAGACCCTTCGCTTCTCATCCAAGAAGCTTCTTCAGCTCTGACGGGAGGGTGGGGGAATGGAAGGGTTTATGTTCCTTGCAGACCGCTGGTCATTTGCGTCTTCTTAGAGAGTCGTTGAGGCCATTTGGAGGTTTACCTGTGTCCTCAGGGTCACCTGAATAGTGCAAATGTGTGCGGAGCCTCCTTAGGGGCCCTGTGTCTCTTCACTGTCCAAGACAGGGGCAGGCAGTTGGAGGTGAGTCTGTGTCGTCTACATCTCCAATTGAAGTGCAAATGGTTGCAAAGAAGGCAAAGGACCAGCTGTCTGCAAGGAGTATAAATCCTTCCATCCCCCACCATCCAGTCAGAGCTGAAGAAGCTTCTTGGATGAGAAGTGAAACGTCTTCAAAGAAAAAGGAGGAAAAAGCACCTTTGGGACAACCATGACCTGGATGACTGAGAGTCTCCATAGAGACTTATGGCCAGGTGTTTAATGTGGAGATTGAATCACTTCGTGCTAACCTGGAAGCTGGAGCGACCACAGCCAGCTTTAGCGTGCTACACGTATACTTTTGTTAATTCACTCCACATGTGGCACTGTTGCATGCATGCTCAGAACATAAGCCATCTGTTGCTCTAACCCAAAAGACTTATTAAGCCAAGTGTCATGTGAAGGTGAGGGACTGAATAAACTTAAGCAGGAAGTGATGAATCACATTATTTTGCCCCGACTTAAGAGTCAGCTAAGGGAGGACAGCCTCCATCAATCTATTTGCTTTGGTCAGGAGTTTAATTGTAAATTTCAGTTTAGAAGTGAAATTAAAAATATGTATTTCACCTATGGTACTGGGGTCTGTTTCCCCCCAGAAATGGGATTGAAATTACAAATAAAGACTGAAATTGCAACTAAGTGTGCACTGCAGATCATCTGTACTTATGTTTCTACATACTCAATTTGGTATATAAAAACAGATGTTGCAAAAGGAAAAGTTGTGCACAGCTCCTTCCCATCTGCAACTTATCTGTATTTGTCAACAAGCCAGGATTAGACATTCCCAAATTCTAGGCTCCTGGCATGGCATACAATTTCCAGTTATTTCAGAGTAGAGAGGCTAATGTGCCACGGTCTGCAGTTACTTCTGCAACATAAGAAGAAACTAAAACATGAGAACTTGTTCTCAAGTCCAAAGAATTCCAAATATTAACCTAACTCAGATGCACATCATACACAAAATCAATCTTGAGTTAGTCAACTGTCATCTTAAGGAACCATTAGACATTAAAATCAGTTAAGATAATTAATGACTTCAGATGAAAGTTATAGAAGATTCAAGGCAATGAAACAAAATTGTTAATTTTCAGAAATCTGTTTCCGGGTATCTATTAAATATTGTAATTACTTTACAATATTTGTAAAACATTTAACAAGTAGTATTTTCATATCCTATCTGTAAAGCAACACGGAACAGAATTAGTCAGTCTTATTTCCTCCAAACTCAGCACAACAGTTCCCATAACACCTAAGAAGAGAGATGTGAGCATCAAGTTAAGAAAAAGCTGCCCCAAAGTAATTTTGAGATTGACAGCTGAACATAGATTTAAAAGTGCCAATTAAAACAACAGAGGCAATAGAATCCTTTTATTCTGCCACTTTGAATTAAGATGAAAAATATAAGATGAAAATCTATTTTAACAATTTATTTCACGAACATACCAGAATTGTTTAGAAAGTATATGATCCCAGAACTGATCGCAACTGGAATATTTGGCGTGTATTATTTATCTCTGATTGCAGTTTAAAATGCCAGTTTTAAGTGGCATTAATATACATACATACATATATATATAAAACAAATAAGGAATATACAAGCAAAAGGAGAAAAAAATGACACAGAAATCTATTAAGTGGCGAAAGGAATAATAAGTGTATACTTAGTGCCATTATATCATTGGGGAACTACTGATAATAAAGAAGTACATTAAATTATTTTGTAAGTATTGGAATCCTTGAGCTAAAAAATTTATGCTTTAAAGAAATGTGTATCATCTCTGTCTGTACACAAGAGAACCCGCCTATGAACCCCAATCTATTTCTTCAGCTTAACGCTCAACTTTCCATGTTACACACGTTTTCTTAGGTAAAGGAAAACTCACCTTAGCAAGGAATTAGGAAGGCATTTGTCAGTTGAACACAGAGAGGCGTCTTGCTGGCTGTGACCTCCACAGTTGAAGAGAGAGGCCTGGCCAAGTCTAGTGATTAGAGCTGCTTGAGTAAGCGCCTGTCGTCAGGTTTTCCAGTGGGGTAAGCAGCCTAATCTGCTCTAGAATCCATATATAGGTCGCTGTGCCCAGTAAAACATATAACCAGGACTGTCTCAACTGAACACTTCTGGAACCGAGAAGATGCTTTTGGGGGTCTGTATTTTCAGTAATATTATGAAGAAAAAAATCACAACAATTCTGTTTCCAACAGCAGCCAATTCTGGTGGCCTTTTGCTTAAGAAAGTTCAGTTCTGTGCATGCCCATGTGCCACAAAGGAAGGGAAAAAAAGAAGCCAGATACAAGCATGAAATGCTAATCATTTATTAAGTACAAACAAAAGGCAACATACTTTTATTAAACAGGACTATAAGTCACTCTGACAATTTACGGTTTCTCATTACAGCATCCCCAGTACTTTGTTGCAAAGCTTTACAAGACAATAAACCAGGCTTTGCAGATTATTTGACCATTATCTTGCAACAGAAGTTGAACAAGCCTAGCTATTGCACATATGTACCAGACAAAAGCTATGGTTTGTACTAGCAATTTGGGTACAGCATGCTCTTTTATGCCATTAACAGCCATGCCTCAGGTTTCAATTTTTCTTAGGTCCGAGAGAAAATGATCAACAGGGTTTGTTGGTTTAGTTATACAAATAAAATGTGTTAAACTAAAATAATAATAGTATAGTTTTTCTTACAGAAATACAGGAAAAAGTATGAGATTGGAGAACGTTGTATTTCCAGTATAAATAATGCTGAACTAAAGTAACTGATATTAAATGCTTAGGACTTTGTGTTGCAGAAGTAAACAGATCTGAAGGAGCAAGTGAGTAGAACATATCCGACATTTGCTGAGCAGTGGAGAAATATTTGGTATGAACACATTAATAGTAATTTCTAGTTTTTCGCAATTTATGAATCACAGAATATATGCAGAATGTGTACTGTTTTCAACAACTTTATACAGAAAATCTACGTAAGCACATATAGATTTCCTGAACAGCTAGTAATTCACAGGCAAGAAAATCCGTCTGCTTCTTGATATTCTTTCACTCCAAGGAATGATGTATGCTTCTGTACAAACTACAGTTTGCCATTTTTTTAAACTGAAAATGTGCCCTTCGATTAGGGTTGCAAACTAGGCTGGCAAGGGGTCGTTTATTAAAACACAGAAAGGAGAGCAGGATTACACAGAAATTCAAGATTCCTTCCCTGCACACCAAACTGTGCTTTGATGTTATAACAAAAATATAAAGAGGCAAAAACCCTTTAGCTTATATTCCTGTTCTAATTATCCTACTTTAAGAGAAGAACAAAACAAAACAAATGCTTCCCTAAGTATGTGTAATGTACGTGCGTATAAATGAAAAGCACTTTTTGTGGCAACATGGAAATGCTACTGTTCATTCACGCCATACAACTCCAATTGAGCGCCGCCATTTTTGAAAGCCAAGAACAAAACTTCAAAGGAAACCACTATCGGCCCCATCTGTCGATTCATTTAATTCCTGCCTTGTAAGGCCAAGATAACCACAGAGGTGTTTGGGAAGATAGATGGATATTTGAACATCTGGATACTGTTCCAAAGGAATCGCCTTTGATGTTGCCCGGGACAGTGAATTCTGAGTTCCCAGAGTTTACTTTACATTAAGAACACATACAATAATATTTAGCTGATGCATTAATTCCACGGTCTCTGAACTATATAAGCTCCATAGATAAGATGAGCTTCATATCTGGCCTCTATTTGCCAATGTCGCCCTGCAGATCCATGGCAAATTTATTTCTTTATCTCCGGGATTACACTACTGATTTGATAGCACTTACATCCCATTTAAGGTAAACTCGGATAAATTTCTGATGAAAATAATTTTAAAGTATAGACCAGGGGTAGGCAACCTTGGCTCTTTTATGACTCGTGGACTTCAACTCCCAGAATTCCTGAGCCACCATGAATTCTGGGAGTTGAAGTCCACAAGTCAAAAAAGAGCCCAGGTTGCCTACCCCAGTATAGACCTATCCCAAACTCCAATACATGCCCAGCAGTGATTCATTGATACTTCTTTTGTGATCAAAATCCTGGGACACTAAAGTATAACCAGATGCTAGAGAGGACTTGCAAGCACTATAATAAGTATCAATGCCACACTTTTAACAGCATCTTTAAAGACAATACTGGTCTTCTCAAAAGAACTTGTTCTAATGTGAGTTATCAATCATACATTGTTACTTCAGCCTTCCCAAACTGGCAAATTATGCTGTGTGTTCCTCTTCAACGGTGCTTCAAAGTTCTCACCTGACAGCAGTGGCCCACGTGTCACTGGAGGGAGGACTTGGAAGGACCCATCCTGGTGGGATGAAATCTCCTTCAGGGTGACCTGCAGGCACCAAGTACTGATCCCATTCGTGCCTTTAATGGAAAAAGTTAGACAACACACTGAGCACTGTATCTATTCCTTGTCTAAATTATTTCATCCAAAGCATGTATGTGGGCAACTGCAGCTGAATATAGAGTTCACAAACAGGTGCAAAATATTGTAGGAACTTGGTCACAGGCGATTTGAATGAACTGTGGCTACTCAAAGGACCCTTTAAAAAAAAGCTATTCTATTAATGTTCCATCTTTCTTTTGAGAGCATTATTATTATTATTATTATTATTAAATTTCTATGCCGTCCTATTCCGGGAACTCAGGGCGGCTCACAGCATAAATAGAAATCCAATATAAAAAACTACATAATACATATATAAAAATACATATATAAAAAAGAGAACCCCTAAATTAAGAAACCATTCATTCAGCAAACGTACACACAAACATACACTGGCTAGGGGCAAGATGTCAACCGCCCCAGGCCTGTCAGCAGAGATGGGTCTTTAGTAGTTTACGAAAGGCGGAGAGGGTGGGGGCGACACGGATCTCCGGGGGGAGTTGATTCCAGAGGGCCGGGGCCACAACAGAGAAGGCTCTTCCCCTAGGCCCCGCCAGGCGACACTGTCTGGCTGACGGGACCTGGAGAAGGCCGACTCTGTGGGCCCTAACCGGTCGCTGGGTTTCGTGAGGCAGCAGTAACCTGGTCCGATGCCATGTAGGGCTTTATAGGTCATAACCAACACTTTGAATTGGGTTCGGAGACCAATTGGCAGCCAATGCAGCTCGCGGAGTGATGCCGAAATGTGGGCATTTCTGGGCAGGCCCAACAATGCTCGCGCGGCTGCATTCTGCATTACCTGAAGTCTCCGAACGTTTTTCAAAGGTAGCCCCTATGCAATGCTATAGATTAGATCCACTCCAATTTTATCCTCACAAATATTTTGTGAGGTAGATTAATTAAAAGAGATTCACACAGCAGGTTTTTACCCTGTTACTGAATTAACTTGCTTTATGGATTTGCATTATAAATTAAATGGGCTGGCATTTGTATAACAAGTCATGAAGGACTAGCCAAACTTAAGTTGTTGTGCAAATTCAGCTGTTAGGTTTATAAATAATTTCGTTCAGTATATGGTATAAATGCAACCCTGTTTTGGGGGGACCTGCTGAGCCTGAGTGGTGGGCTGAATCAAAATCTCAAGATTATAATCTGTGATGATACCAATACCAGTTCTACTATAGCCAAAGAGGCTGAATCATGCTAGAGACAGGGTTTATATCTTTCATTAGAGCAGGGGTTCTCAACCTTGGCAACTTTAAGACTTGTGGACTTCAACTCCCAGAATTCCTCAGCCAGCTAAGCTGGCTGAGGAATTCTGGGAGTTGAAGTCCACAAGTCTTAAAGTTGCCAAGGTTGAGAACCCCTGTATTAGAGCAATGCTTATATATCACAAAAATTAATGACTTCTCCGAATTTAAAGGGAAATAAAGGAAGCACACAAGGAAATTGGGTGGGAAGGAAGTCACATAACAATTGTCTTTTCCCTCCATTCATTCCAGATTCTGGGTCTAGTTAAAACCTCAATAGGTTTTATTAAACAGGACTATAAATCATTCTGACAATTTACTATTTCTCATTACAGCATCCCCAACAGACAACTTTGTTGCAAAGCTTTATAGGACAATAAAACATGCTTTACACAACTACTGATAGTTATACAATCTTGAGTTGTGCAGAGTTAACAGTTGCAACTGGACATTAACATCTATAACAAATGGATTAAAGAAGGATTCATACAGCAGCCTGAATTCAAGACAGCTGAGAATTCCCAGGTTTTTATGTAAAACAACATACTCCAACAACTCAATTTGTTTTATTTACTAACAAATGACTCTTACCTGATCTGGATGAGAGCTGGCAAGGAACATTCAGCTTGCAAATAGTATTGTGTGAATGGCTCCAAGAAATGGGCAAGTGGAAATTCTTCTAAAAATATAAATAATAAGTAAGGATATCTTCACAGTCAGAGAAATAAAAGCCTCCACTAGTTGTAAGAATAGATCTCCTTTAAAATTTTATTTTACATTCAGTAAGTCAGTTCTTGTGTTGACATAGAAGAACTGCATAAATAAACATTTTGGGAAATAGTAATTCTTTTTTTTTTTTTTACTGTTTGCAACTGAAATAAAAATAAACACTTTTAATGTAACTATCCCCACCCCAAAGTAGCTACATAAATGAAACAGAACATTCCTGGATTTCAAGGAATGTCAAAGTGTAAGCATGGACATTCTGAAAATTACCTGGATCCCCAAACAGTTTGGAATCCATTTCACGCTTCTGCTGCAGGAGCTTTTCCCTTTCTTTCTTCTGCTTCTTCTCCATTTCCCGTTTCCTTTCTTCTTCCTGTTCACCTTCCAGCATGACTCGGAGAGCTCGTTCTTCAGCTTCATAGAGTTCAGTGCGTTTTTTAATCGATGCTCTTAAATTCTGAACTTCACTTTCAAAGGCTTCATCTGCAGCTGGTGGCGGACAAACACCTGCACCAAACACACACAAGCTATTTTCTTTTTTGTTTCAGAAGAATCCCACAGCTGCCACAAGTCAGTAGTTCTCAATCTTTCCAAGCTAAAAATCCCCATCAAGCTAGGCCTCACCATGAAAGGGGGGGGGGGAAATAAATTCTTTCTAAGAAGGACATTTCTATGGTTTAGGGGTCTTTTCTCATTTGCAAATAGATTTTATTTCAATAGCATACTTTGTTTTCCATCTAGCTTTCTGAGTTTGATTTAAATCAGGGGCCTTCAAACTTGGCCCTTTTATGACTTGTGGACTTCAACTCCCAGAATTCCTCAGCCAACGTGCCCAGTCACAATTATGAACAATAATAAAAAATCCAGAGAATTTACCTTTCCTTCCTGCTGCTTCTTTTCTTAATTTCCTAAGCTTTTCTAAGCCACGCAGAATTTCGGCCATCCGCTTTGTGTCTGCTTGCTTTTTTCTCACTTCTGATAACACACTATCGGCGGCAGCTTTAAGTTCTTGTTCCTAAATGAAAAGAATGTAAATTAGAAAATAGAGCAGGGAGAATTAGAACAGGGGTTCTCAACCTTGGCAACTTTAAGACTTGTGGAGTTCAACTCCCAGAATTCCTCAGCCAGCTTTGCTGGCTGAGGAATTCTGGGAATTGAAGTCCACAAGTCTTAAAGTTGCCAAGGTTGAGAACCCCTGAATTAGAAGAAGCTTGGAAACAGTAGGTAAAACTGGGGTGCAAAAATGCAAGGAAAGGGGAATCTTTGTCGAAAACCTTCTTGCTCAGCAACACCGTATGAAGTTCAAGATAATATATGAGCAAAGAAACGAACAGATGACTGAGACCTCTCTGAGACATGCTACCTTCACCCTAAAAGTACAACTCAATAGCACAGAAATAAAAAAAACATTTCAGTTGTTTATTTTGTCTCCTATAAGAGATACTGACAAGATAACTTATAAAATAAGTAAATACAGATAGTCCTTGACTTACAACACAACTGGGCCCAAACTTTCCACTGCTAAGCGAGAGTTACTAAATGAGCTTTGCCCCATTGTACAGCCTTTCTTACCACAGTTAAGTGAATCACTACAGTTATTAAGTTAGTAACAAGGTTGTTAAGCGGAGCTGGCTTCCCCCCTGACTTTGCTTGTCAGAAGGGGATCCCGTGACCCCCTGGGATCCTGCCACCGTCATAAATGTGAGCCAGCTGTCAAACAGCAGAATGTCAATCGCGTGATCGCGTTGCAAAGGTTGTATGTGTGAAAAATGGGCATAAGTCACTTCCTTCAGTGCCGTTGTAACTCCGAACAGTCACTAAACGAACGGTTGTAAGTCGAGGACCACCTGTGTTTTCTCTTGCATCCACGCACCAAAAGAAGCAGAGCACCGAGAAGGCCCCCGCCACCCACTTCCCCTCTCCCGGTGACCTTTCTTCCCCGTCAGCCCCCCTCCAGGCCCACCCGGTGCCGGTCCTCCGCCTCCTGGGCCCGCCGGGCCCTCCAGAGGTTGACGCGGGCCTCCCGCTCGGCGCGGCGGGCCGCCTCTTCCTGCCGGGCGGCGCGGGCCTCCTGCCTCTGCCGCCTCCGCCGCAGCCTCTTCCGCCGGCCCCGCTCCAGCCGGGCCCGCAGCAGCTGCAGGGCGCCGGGATCGCGCAGCGGCCGCACCAGCGCGCGCAGCTCCTCCAGGCCGGCCTCGGCCGCCGCCACCTCGCCCGGCGCCGCCTCATCGCCCCGCCGCCGCCAGGCCGCGCATAGCCCCGCCACGCGCGCCAGCGCCCGCAGCGCCTCGCCCGCCGCCTGCGCCGCCTCGCCCGCCGTCAGGCCGCGCTCCTGACGGGGAGACCTGGAGGCGGAGGCGGAGGCGGCGGCGGCGGCGGGCGGTCGGCGGCGCGCCGTGAAGCGGCTCAGCCAGGCCTCGTCGCGGTCGCAGGCCTCGTCGCCCGGCGCGTCTGAGGCCTCGGGCGCCGGCCTCGGCGGGCCCTCCGGTCTCCATGGCAACGGCGGCCGCTCCGGCAGGGCCGGTGGCCACTGAGGCGGCGGCGGCGGCGGCAGGAAAGGCGGGCCTGCGGGAGGCGGGAGGCCCCCGGCCTGGAACGGCGGGTAGAGGGCCCGCGGGAAGAGCTGAGGCGGCGGTCCCCGGAAAGGCCCCGGCGGGGGGAGCGCGGGCGGTGGGAATGCGGCGCGCTGGGGCGGTCCCGCGAAGCGCGAGCCGAAGGGAGGCGGTGGCGGCTGAGCCATAATCAGAACAGGCCGCGGAGGAGCCTCTCCTGGACAAGGCCTCTTCCTTCCAGCGCCCCCTGCAGTCTGGGAGGAGCGTCAGCAGCAGGAGGAGGAGCTTCTCGGTGCTGGAGATGCTTTGCGCCAGAACTGAAGAAAGCTTCTTGGATGAAGAAGCGAAACCTCTTCAAGGCAAAACCAAGTCTGGCTGCCTTTTGAGAAAGAAGCCAGGGGTAGGGTGGAGTGGGTGGGTGGGGTTGTAAGGAAAGCAGGGCAAAGTAAGACCCCCCCCATTGTTAGCCTCCAGGTTGCAGTCTTTCTTGCATATGGCCACGAGGAGAAGAGGTATAAAACCTCTTGGATTAATTGTGACCTGCCCAGGTTCAAACTCCCAAGTTGGGATTTGGGTGATATTTTTGAAAAGCTGGATCGCCAAAGTGTTTTTTTCCCATTGATTCCTCAAGCAGAATATTTAAGATTGGGGAAAAAAGGAACGGGTGATTGGTAAAGAGAAAGGAATTCTTTCCCTGCCGTTTGCACCTTCAGCAAGGCAGGGATGTAAAGCAAGGGAGTCCAGCTTTTGGTAGAGCTGAACCCTGCGTGTCTTCCCAAGTTGCAGAATTAGCAGGGCAGGGTAAGCAGCTTTCTTGCAAGAAGAGATTTCACTTTTTAAAACCTCTGCTGCATTTCTTTGACACAGCCAGCTTGGGTAATCATTAACTGCAAATTCAGTCGTGGCCAAGAGGAACGCTGGAATTACTGGATCTATTGTGACAAATACGTATATAAAAGGAACCATTTACATAAATGCATGTTCCAGGTGACACAGCCTTTCAGGACAGCAGAATTGTCCTGCTTTAAAAAAGCAAACAAGGTACAGCACCACTGCAAGCATCTGCCAGACCGCTGTGCTGTATCTTCAATCTTCTAAATACTGTATTTGTAGGATAATTAGCATCCTGCACTGATGGCCATTCCTGCACCGTGTTATCTGAAATGTAAAGCCATATTCCCCTATTGGAAGCCTACAGAACATCTAAAAAAATACAGTAGTATCTTTTACAAATAGCCTCTATCATAATTTCGTT
Source organism: Bothrops alternatus (assembly GCA_034064705.1). NCBI lineage: Eukaryota > Metazoa > Chordata > Lepidosauria > Squamata > Viperidae > Bothrops > Bothrops alternatus. The sequence goes on along the minus strand of JARGCV010000275.1, from coordinate 507,154 downwards.
ATTGTACATCGGACCAGGAAGATGTGGTCAGAAATCTACGGAAAGCAATAGACTTAGGAAGCTGGCAATCCTGTGAACCAACAGTATTTCGTCTTTTACACTGTCACACTAAAAACTGAGGAACTGTGCAAAATGAATCTGCAGAGCACAGAAAATCAATTCTTTCAGACTCATTCCCATCACTGATGACAGGTACCCCAAAACAGGTTGAGGAACCTTAAAAGTTATTTGAGATATCCCTCATCCACCATCAGTCATTACTGGTTATGATGGAGATTTCCATCAGTTTAAATCAGGGGTCTTCAAACTTGGCTCTTTTATGACTTGTGGACTTCAACTCCCAGAATTCCTCAGCCACAAGTCATAAAAGGGCCAAGTTTGTAGACCCGTGGTTTAAACTAAGTGCTTGAAATAACCGGTTTAATTATGTGCTTAAACAGAGGTATAATTCAGTAACAGATTTACATCTCGACACAGAGGAAAGACATCAGATTTGTAGGCAGAGACTTTAATTTTCAGAAATGAATTAAGAACATTAGCTGTCCTTTTTCTGTGCTTTTACAAATACTAAAGGATCGAGTTAGCTGAAAAACAAAATTTAAAAGTAACGATGCTGTATCAGCATTTGAGCTTATAATTTAAATAAGAATTTTGTGCAAACAGTGCCTACTGATCACATCAAAAATATACAATTTTGTTATGTTCTGGTGTCTCTTCATGGTATAAGGTAGTCTGGGAAAAATAGCTGGCACCAAAAAAAACATGCTTGATGGTTTCAGTAGGTTCAATTAATGTACAATATTAAAAAGTTGGCATAACATTTTCAATGTTGTATTGGACTGTTTCTGTAAACCTTTATTCTCCTCATGAAGGGTCGGTACCTACTTTACCTGTTCTTATATTTTTTTTCCTAAGTGACATATATATTTAAATATTAAAAACCTTTGGTATTACACATAATTATTTAATGCACTGCATTATGGTTTTAGGAAAACAGACTGCAATAGTCTAAAATATGGCCATTGTGCAGTCTGTTTACTCTAGAGCAATCTGGATGCTTGACAATAAATTTGGGGGTGAAAATACAGCCTTTTAAGCTTCAATATCCCATTTTTAATGGTGGTCTCCAAAATAAATGTAACAAGGAACTCCAGCTCCTACTGTGTTTAAAACAGGAGAACTATTAACCCAAGCGGAATGAGCTTCAAAACAAGATAATCAAAAGTGTGTATTCATATATAAAATAATTTCCCTACACAATTTTTCAGTTTCCTGGCAAAAATATTAGCTATATGTGCATTTTAATTTCTGAGCAAAATTAACCAGATCTTAGAAACTTTTGACTCTGCCCAATGACCATTCAAATCGTTTTCTGCGATGGTGACAAACCAGACATCAGTGTTTGTTTGTAGTAGTTATTTTTGAATGTGTTCCTTAACCTCAGAGGGGAATTGCTGACGTCACTTAATCTTAGTTTTAGGAAAGACTGCAGGCTGCCTAAGATATTTCATGTATATTGTTAAGGTCCTGAACTCAACAGGCTTCGATTTGGGAATGGGGGGGGAAAGGGGAAAAATGCCTTTGCGTTACCATTCCTCTTCAGCCATTTTAAAAAGCATGGTTTTGTCTGTGTGTTTTTCATTGAACAAAACTTAACGTACAATTCACTTTCTCAATATTACATCATTTTTAGTCCAAGTGTTCCATTGAACAGACCAGCGTGATGTTACAGAAACTCGTGATCTGATTTCCCCCACTAGAGAAGCCAAAGTTTTCAACCAGGTGTCCTACAGTCAGGAGGAGTCCAATGTTAGCAACAGGTTGCAGAGCCACACATGGTCTCAAACAAAGACAGACACACTGAGTGCTTTCGCTGAAGAACATTTCTGACTGTTTAATGATTTGCGGCATCAGCTTGGCGGGCCCAACTTTCTTCCTCTACTCCCGAGTCGTATTCTTCCTCTGAGGAATCTTTAGTTGGAGTCCTATAATTGAAACGGGAGTAAAGTCAAATGTCTGAAATAATTAAAACAGAGATCTTATCAGAAAACGTAAAGAAAGCAAGCTGAGCTCTTATTAATACCGAAATACAAACTTGCAAGTATGTAGCCTGGAACAAAAGAGGGGTTTAAACTCACACAAAGTGCTTTTTGTGCTCGATAGATTAAATATATACACATAGAATTTGCTGTGATCTTCAAAGCCTTTTTGTTTAATAATATATTGCTACAATTGCTGGAGAGGGGAGAAAGTTTAGGAGAAGGGAGCCGATACTCCTCATGATGTTATTGGATGTTAATGGAGTCCTTCCCCATTAATCGTGACCGGGAACTAAATCTCAGCAAATGCTGAAGGACTTCTACGAGACATAAAGATACGTTTGTGCAGAAGGCTCAAGGGCGACATGATAGCAATGTTCTAATATTGGAAGGGCTGCCACAAAGACAAGGGGTCAACCTATTTCCCAAAGCACCAGAAGGCAAGACAAGAAGCAAGGATTCAAGTCTATCAGACCAAACTACATTTTTTTCTTTATACGTTGATACAAAATGCCCAGCTGAATTCTGAACATTTAACGATAATCTCCACAGTTAATCTAAATTGCCATTAGCAACTACAGACTGAATTACAGAATGATCACTTACCTAGAAAATGGACTGAAAGGTTCTGGAGAAGATAAGCCAGCAACCAACCCAATCTTTGAAACTCAACTTTACCTGATGTATCCCGGTTCTTTCTTCCCTTCCACAACATCTTTGTCCACCTCCACACATACTATGTCAGAGTTGGGCACTTCAAACATTGGTTCCAGCAGTAACTTTTCCTAAAAGTGGGAGATGAATAGAACAGGTTTGTTTTTTTTAAATCATTGTACACAATTTCTGTTTTAACAACCATCTAACAGGCACTTGTTTGGCCTATTTCTGGATCTGAACAAAAGTGGAAAAACTGTGATTCTGCACAAGATATGCCCTTGCCGGGGAGTCTACGGAGTCTCTCGGTCATCCAGGTCATGGCTGTCCCAAAGCTGAAGAAGCATCTTGGATGAGAAGCGAAACGTCTTCTAAGAAAAACAAGAAAGTCCTGTTGCCTCTTGAAAAAACACCTTTGGGACTTCCAAGGAGACATACCAAAACGCTGCTCCCTGGTTTCGTGATTATGAATCAAACCCATTCCCTCCTAATCTTGCCTTGCAATCCCGAAAGTAGTGCCGTCAACTGCAAGGCAAAGTGAGACAGCTCTTTAGAAGTTGTGGAAATGAGGACGGAGGGCACCAACTGGTTCATGGCAAGCACCCCCCCCTCAAATGGAGAGGATGAGTATACAAAAGGTAGCAGTTGCCTTACACACCTCCCATTTACTGAAGTCATGCAAGTATCAATATATTTTTTTCCTAAGCCAGATTTTCACATCGTTTTACCTAAGACGATAAATCGCCAAATATGGACTCTCTTTCTATTACGGATATATTTCAGTTCACAGGGAAGAAACTGAAAAACCACATTGCCACAGAATTGTCTCCTATCAAGAAGGAAGGCTGGTTTTTTTAAAAAAATATGGTCCCTTCCCTGAGTCACCCATTACTTCCAGAGATTTCATACACAGACAAACAGAACAGGGAAGAGAGTGCAAGACACTTAAAATGATTACAGGGAGGATTCACAGCTGCAGCAATCGGGAAAAAGTCCCACTCTTACCATTATAGATCGAAGTCCTCTAGCTCCAGTCTTGCGGTCCAGAGCCAACTTGGCTATTGCCTTTAAAGCATCCTCTGTGACAGTTAATTCACACTGTAAGACATAAGATTATAGACACTTTAGAATGCTACATTTTCGAATACTTGATTTCCACCCCCCCCCCATGAGAATTATGGTTCTGTTTAAAGAAATGTAATGGACTTAAAGGCAAAACAGATATCGACACTACGGGTTGTCCTCGAGTTATGACAATCGAGGCCAAAATTTCTGTTGCTAAGCGAGAGTAGCTAAATGGATTTTGACCCATTTTACGATCTTTCCTGCCACTGTTGTTAAGTGAATCACTGTATTCTATGGATGCTAAGTGAATCTGGCTCCCCCATTGACTTGGCTTGTCAGAAAGGACATTGCAACCGTCACAAGTACATGCCAGTGGCCAGGCATTCAAATTTTGACCACGTGACCAGGGGGATGCTGCTACGGTCCTAAGTGTGGAAAACAGTCATAAGCCCCTCTCTTCAGGGCAGTTTTAGCTTTGAAAAGGCCACTAAACAATACGTAGTAAGTCAAGGACTACCTGTAATGACACAAGAACAAGTTCATAAGAACTCAAAAGAAAACAGATACCGACAAGCTGTCCTGAAAAAGGGGATGTCCATCGGCCGTGGATAGTCAAAAACCACAGAAAATCACAGCCATAATCTAAATCGTGTTTACATTTTTTTTAATCTTTACATCTTTAAAAAGGGATTACCCTTCAACATCACTTAAATCTGGAACATCATCTTTCGGCTGTGGCGAGGAGGACATTTGCCCAGGTTCGCCTGGTGCACCAGCTGCGGCCCTATTTGGACCGGGAGTCTCTTCTCACAGTCACTCATGCCCTTATCACCTCGAGGCTCGACTACTGCAATGCTCTCTACATGGGGCTACCTTTGAAAAACGTTCGGAGACTTCAGGTAATGCAGAATGCAGCCGCGCGAGCAGTGTTGGGCTTGCCTAGAAATGCCCACATTTCTGCATCACTCCGCGAGCTGCATTGGCTGCCAATTGGTCTCCGAACCCAATTCAAAGTGTTGGTTATGACCTATAAAGCCCTACATGGCATCGGACCAGGTTACTTACGGGACCGTCTGCTGCCCCATGAAACCCAGCGACCGGTTAGGGCCCACAGAGTCGGCCTTCTCCAGGTCCCATCAGCCAGACAGTGTCGCCTGGCGGGGCCTAGGGGAAGAGCCTTCTCTGTTGTGGCCCCGGCCCTCTGGAATCAACTCCCCCCAGAGGTCCGTATTGCCCCCACCCTCTCTGCCTTTCGTAAACTGCTGAAGACTCATCTTTGCCGACAGGCCTGGGGCAGTTAACACCTTGGCCCAGCCAGTGTATGTTTGTTGTAAGTTTGTTTTTGGATGATTGGTTTTTAATCTAGGGGCTTTGTAAATGTATTTAATGTCAGATTTCTATATGTTATTATCTATGTTGTAAGCCGCCCTGAGTTTTGGAATAGGGTGGCATAGAAATCGAATTAAATAAATAAATAAATAAATAAAATCCACTCTTCGAGCACACACACGTTTGATCCATAGGAAATAACATGCCGTCGTAAAAAGAGACCCCACGAGGCAAAACGGAAGTCGAACCTTGTCCATGCTGAATAACGCCTGGTACTGGGGAATGACCGCATTCCGGGGCTCCGTAAGGATCCGCACAAGCGTTTTCTCATCCAGGCTGTGCAGGGGGACGACCACTGGCAGGCGTCCCACAAATTCAGGGATCATGCCGAATTCGATCAGATCTCGGGCTTCCACGTGCCGAAGCAAGCGGTCTTTCTCTTCCATCTCTTGCTCAGAATTGGACTCACCGCCCTGGTTAGCCAAGTCGGCGGCTGCCGCCGCTCTTCTGCCTTTCCCCAGATTGGACGAGGCGCCAAAGCCGAGATACTGCAAGGCAAAACATTCTGCCTTTAATAGGAAAACCAAGCTAACGTTTTTGTTTTGCGTGTGCAAATGCACGGCAAGAAATTATACAGAGACAAAGTGCCCACGGTAGGAATCGTCGTTTTCCAAAACTGACAGCATAGAGAAAAACCTCTATTGTATGATTTCTCTCTTCAGTCGATTTTGAATGCAACCAAAAGAACATGAAGTCAGTATGCTTTAGTGAACCATAAAACCCACTGCTTTATAAATTAGACTGGATGCTTGTACATTTTATAGAATTAGTAAATTTGGATACGCAGAAATTCAGATGTAATATACAATGTTTTCCCCTATTTGGTTTGTAAAGCTGGAGCTTAACTGTTGTCATCTCTCTTTTGTCATGAGAAGTTTAGAGTGATGTTTCAACAAAATCAACAAATGAGTCTAAATTGGATATAGCTTGTCCAGAAAAGTCACAGCAGTGATGGAGCACCCACGATTTCTGAAGGCAAGGAGGAGGGGGGGGGGAGAAAGGAAAGTAAATCTAGTCTCCATGCAGCTGGTGAAGTGAGGTTCAGTTCACGAAAACTTTTTTTGAATAAAAATTGCTAATTAGAAAAGGCACCGGCAGACCTTTCTGATTATTCGTTACCATAGATTAACATGGCTCTCCTTTTACAATGTTCCCAAAGTTACAAGTCACTCAAAGTTACCATTAAATGCAGAACAGTTAAGTGTCCACAAAAGTGGTTACGTTAAGTGCTGCCAATGTAAAATTACTCTGTTATTAAATTCTAATTGTCTGTTTTAAGCCATCGGCCACTTGCCTCTCCTTTAGCTTGCCTAGACATCTAGCCAAACAGGAACTCCAAAGTCTTCGGACACATTTTTTCCATGCGAGCTGAACTGAGTGATATTTTTTCCCCCTTTTTAATGGTGACCACGGAAGATATTTAGCAGAGTTCTATTCTTTATACAGCTAAAACGTGCAATTTCCTTACTTTTTCATTTTTCCTCCGGCTGATGATTCGATCCAGACCATTAAATGCACCAGAAGCTACGAAAAGGATGTTGGTTGTATCAACCTGCACTGTTTCACCACGTAACTTGCGGGAATTCTTCTCTGGAACATTCACAATGGTACCTTCCAGTAATTTTAACAACCCCTAGGCAGAAACAGGAGAGGCCTAAGCAATGCATTCATTCTTAAAAACATGCACCGAACACCTTACAAATCCAGGTAGTTTGTGACAGTGACTAAATGGGGCCTATAGGAACCTGTCAAGCAGGCACTGAATGAATGTAAGTACACAACTGTCCTTCCGTTACCTGCAACAGGTCTTGAGAGACAAATCAGAGAGTTCCAACGGCAGAAAATGTATGTAGCTCAGGGCTGAACTGTGGAGCCTTTTGTGCTCTCTGAGCTGGTTTGCAGACATTTTATTACCAAACTAGGTAGTACCTTCAGGGTGCGCGTGTGATTTGTTCCCTGTTTAGGTACATAAGCCTGCCCTGCCAGTTTTGGCAGTGGTGTGGTTTTCTCCTACCTAAAGCTGCATGAATCTGTTAAGAATGGGAGTGATGAGCTTCCATAAGCATCATCAATGCAAGTTTCCCATCTTTTAGGGTTCACTGCCACGAAAGTGTTAAGAAGGAAAAACCTGATAGGTAGCTGAAAAAGTAACTTCTGCCTCAGCCTTGCACCTCCCAGGGACAGAAAACTGGTTCTTCTCTCAAGTCAGGGCCGGAATTTGATAATAACTGGAATTACTTCACTGGGAGAAGCAAAGCTCTTCGTACTTACCTGCTGAACCCCTTCTCCTCCCACATCCCGTAACTGGTGAATGCCGGGAACGCTGCCAATCTTATCCACTTCATCCAGGAAAACAATGCCTGCAGATTAGAGGCAGTTGAAGTGAGGAATTACAGCTCTGAATTACACAAGTACAATTGGCACCCAGGGAACCCCATTTTGTTCTAGGATTGGCAGTGATTGGGTAGAAAATGCACCCTGGGACATAGGCTTGAAATCAAAAGGGGTGGTCAAAGATAACGAAAAACCTGTTTAAAAAATTCTGGTTCAATAAAAAGCAAAGCTCTAAGCAGCCGCCTGCAGCTGCACTTCTAAAAGGGAAAGGCGCGGGAAAGGGTTTTACCTTGTTGAGCTTTTTCGACGTTGTAATTTGCGTCCTGCAGCAGCTTTGCAATGACAGACTCAATATCTTCTCCGACGTAACCAGCCTGAGTCAAAGTGGTACAATCACAGATTGCAAAAGGGACATCCAGGCATTTAGCCAAAGTCTGGGCTAGCAGAGTTTTACCTATTCATTATTTTAAAAAAAAAAATCTGTTAGTGCAAATCACAGGAGTTTCAAAAGCGTTTTATTTTGCAATGGAAAATAATTACCATTGGGGGGTGCAATTGTTCTAGCTGAAAAAAAAAACAATGTATGAAAACAGGGGTTCTCAACCTGTGGTCTGTGGACCCCTGTCATCATAGGGGTCCTGCAAAATATTAAAAAAATGTTATGATTTAAATCTTGAGTTAAATCTTGGGGTGATCCGTGGCCATGGCCCAAGGCTACAAAAGGTATTTAAAAGGGGATCAACTCTCAAGAAAGAATTGAGAACCACTGCATTAAAAGATTCGGTAAAGCACACACTTTAAAAAAATTTACAGGGATTTATCGTGTAAGTTTGTCATCAAGACATACAGCAGTAGATGTATTCTTATTATCACATCAAAGTGCGTGAACTTTAAGTTATCACTACTGTTCTGGTATTCAAGAGGACTTCTTTCTCCCATGCTGACCAGCCATGATAGTCTTGTTTATCACTGACAGATAAATGGGAAGGGCCCCCATTACAAGGCTTATGGGCTCTTTGCATTAAATCCAAATTAGCCTTTCGAGGAGTAAATCCTAATTAGGTTCCGGGAACAAGACGTGTTTAGAAGAGATGGTGTGATTTATAAGCAGAGAAACGGAGGAAGGCAGAGGTGGCCATTATATAAAAGGCAAACTGCACTATCGTTAACAACATCCTAGAGCTAAGATGCACAGAACGATTCTTCAAGCAACAGAAATAAACCTTTTTTTCTCTCTCTCTGTTCCGGCCCAAAGAATAATTTTGTTGTTTGGAAGGTATTTATTTTTCAGGGTATAGTGGAAAAGTGTCTGCGTGGGCTAACAATATCATTGTAGGTATAGCGGGCTGAAATTTTCCGATTCTTTCTTGTGTTTGGGACAGAGGTTGCCCGGCAGCAGAGAGACAGGGATGCATGAAACTTTCCAAGGCTTAAAAATAAACTTTAAAAAACAAAACAAAACAGAGAACCTGCTGCCAAATATCAGTAAGGCCAGCTGAGTAGCATTAGGGCCAGTTGACCCACTCATGCTATGGGATAGAGCCTTTTTGCCAGAATAAAAAACATATACATTGTGCAACAAAAGAAAAAAAAATACACCCCACAACTTTAAACGAAAATGAAAAAAAAAATAAAGGAAAAAGACAATATGTCAATTTAACAATCAATATTTACAATTCTCTGTAAAATTATGCATAAATAATGCAGCTGTTTATCTAACACCTATATATTTCTAGTGCATCTATATAACTTATATTTTTAACCTACTGTATTGTGTATAATACTTTCTAAATTTTATTTACAGGACTTGCACACCTGAGCCGGTTGGTCCAAGCAGCAAAATATTGCTTTTTTCGAGCTTGATGTCATCGTGGGCAGAATCTAATACTTCACCTCCACGTTTTTCCGGAGGCATCTGTTGATTCACCTGCTGCTGCATGGATGCCCCTAAAGCATTGCCGTGCGGACTAATGCCAGCAATCTGGAGAAGTTCTGAAATACACAAGCATCCCATAAACTAAGAAACGAAGTGACCTGATAGTCCACACAGTGTGCACATTAGCAATTCCACGCATTCTTCCACTTGCCTGAAAGTTATCAGAGAGAAGAACGTTAGAAGACGGTCTTGCAGCACAAGAGCTTGGTGGACACACCTCCAAAAATTATGGATTGCTTTAACTTGGACTGTTTGAATTAGAGGCAACAATGCAACTCACATACAACACCACGTCATTAACCGTGGTTTATAAACCACAACAGCTGAACTTGCAAAAACACACTAACTCACAGACAAACAAACAAACAAACGCTTGGTTCGGGACAAGGGAGGGTCTAGGTTTTAAGAAACGGATTGAGCAACACAAGGATATTCTATTTAAACTGAATAAATAATTCAAATTTCCACAAAAATGACCGCTCTGCATTATGCATGGCGAAATATACTGAAACATTTACTCTGCAAGTAATTAAAACACATCTCCGATTTCTCTTCAAGTCGTATAAATCTTTCACAATAAAGTTAGGGGGAACATTTTAAAAAGTCAAATAATTAGACCAATGATCTCAAAATAGTTTAGTAACCATAACAACAACAATATTCCCCCTTTCTTTATTTAGGCTAATTAAGGAACAAAGTCTTTTTTTCCTAGAGACTTTTTTTGTTGTTGTCTATATGTATATAGCCATGCTTCAGGACCTATTCATGGCAACAATCTAAATGTAATATTGCATCTCTTTTTTAAAGAGATTAATTTAGAACTTTGTGCCCTTCCATTCATCCATCACAGCTCCCTGGACTGTCCTCTCGCTCCTGATTGGGCATCATTAATGTAAAATGAGAAAACGGCAACAACAGTATAATAGATTTCAAACACTGAAAAAAATAAAACGCTTACGGATTTCAGCTATCATTAGTATCAGTAGAAACCTGAGGAACTATTCGTTTTATCTCCCCTTGTTATTTACTATGTATTTATTTATTCCAAGTAAACGTTTACTACAGCGGAGTGAAGAGGCCAAATCCTGATTACACTGAGAAGCATTTAAAAGACACAGAGCTCTCTAATCATCCCTGAAGGGGGTAACCTATGTCTGAACAGCACCACTGCAATCTGCAGGCAAAAGTTCCCAATTAAACGCTATTCTAGCCAGTAAATACCTCCCATCGACCAGTTCGCTCCCACAGAGAGGGCCTCCTCAGGTTGCCATTGGCTAAGCAGTGTCGGCTGGTGGCGCCCAGGGGGAGAGCCTTTTCTGTGGGGGCACCGACGATGTGGAACGAGCTCCCCCCAGAACTCCGGACGTGTCATGATCTCTGCACCTTCAGAAGAGAGTTGAAGACTCATCTCTTCAATCAAGCCGGCCTAGCCTAGACCTCCTCGGGTTTTAAATTTTTAAACAAGGCTGTTCGGGTTTTAGAATTGGGGTTTTAACAGGTTTTTAGTAACAGCCTTGTATTTATTTAATTTAATTTAATTTTAAATATTTATTGTTATTATATGTTTTTATTGGGTTGTAAACCGCCCCGAGTCCTACGGGAGAGGGGCGGTATAGAAATTTAATAAATATATATAATATAAGTGTGTCTTTGTACACAGAAACTAAGCAATTTGGTAAATACATAATCTGGTCTCGTTCTATACAGTTAGTCCTCGACTTACAACATTTCACTTAGTAACCATTCAAAGTTACAACAGTCCTGGAAAAAGTGACTTATGACCGTTTTTTACACAACCGTTTGCAGCAGCCCCCCACGGGGTCACGTGATCCAAATTCAGATGCTCAGGCAACTGATTCCTACTTACGACGGTTATGCAGTGTCCCAGGGTCACGTGATCTCCTTTTGCGACCTTCTGACGAGCAAACTCAATGGGGGAAGCCCGAACTCACTTCACAACTGTTGTTACCAACTTAACAAGTGTAACAATTCCCTTAACGACTGGGGCAAGAAAGGTCGTAAAATGGTGCAAAATTCATTTAACAACTGTCCCGCTTAGCAACAGAAATGTGGGGCTCAATTATAAGTCGAGGACTATCTGTGTATGAAGCATTCCTCACCTGCGAGTTAAAAGTGGCAAGGCTGAGACACAAATTCACCTTCACCATGAAAATGAGGCTCAGGTGTCTGGTTGCAAAATGAACACATGATGATGTTCTACATCGTGTGTGTGTGTGTGTGTGTGTGTGTGTGTGTGTGTGTGTGTGTCAAACTGCCGGCCTGCGAGCTGGATGCGTCACCAGGAAACCGCAGCCACCCCCTTGCCGGCAATAGAGAAAAAGCTCCGATACGTCGCGCGACGTCGCCAGTTTGACATGTCTGTTCTAAATCTTTCTTAAGAGATACAGTTCAAATGCTACTCCTGATTAAAATAAGGGGAAGGATGAGAGGGAGGAAGAGATACTGCAGAGGAGGCCATGAGGAGAAGAGACCACTTACTTGTAAATCTGTACTCATCCTCCCGTCTTCGTATCTCTAATTCTAAGAGACAGGATGAAAATAGTAATATGATGGAGACAGATAATATATTTTAAAAGCACTACATTTTCTTCACCTCTTGCCCTCTTCTGAACACAGGCTTATGGAGCAATGGACTTCACTGACAGCAAGGAGAACATGCACACACCCACACAACATGAACACTCACCGGTGAAATGTTTATAATTTCATAATGCAGCTTATAACGACACAGAAGGCTTGCTAATACAAGCATCTACAGTTTGGCTGTGGCAATTGGAGTTAAAAAAAAAAAAGCAAATTCCATAGCACTTTACTGTGTAGGTAGTCCTCAATTTACAACCTTTCTTGAGTGACCATTCAAAGTTACAATGTCACTGAAAAAAAAGTGACTTGTGAACCCTTTTACACGCTTACGACGGTCGTGGCACCTCCAGGGCCACGTGATCAAAATTTGGATGCTTGGCAACTGATTCCTATTTATGATGGTTGAAGCGTCCCGTGGCCATGGGAATCCCCTTTGGTGAGCTTCAGACAAGCCAAGTCAGTGGGGAAGCCAGATTCACTTAACAACCATGGCCAGAAAGGTTGTAAAGTGGGGCAAAACTCACTTAACAACTGTCTTGCTTAGCAAGAGGAAATTTTGGATTCAGTTGTGGTCACAAGTTGAGAACTGCCTTCAATAAACATCTACCCAGGAAAGGAAGTTCTGCTGAATTGAATAGGATTTCCTCCCAAGACTGCACTCTGCATAAAAGTGGGAAAATATTACTGTATGGTGGCATCAGATAGTGCCATCCCAAAGAAGCCTTCATCTTGAAGTCTAAAGAACTTAGTAGTTCTACTTCTATATTGTAACAAATCATGACAGGAAATCAAATGCTTTGATTGAACCACACCCTTGAATAAATAAAACCACCCACTCCCACGCTGGCTGCAACAATTCTATGCATTTTTAAAATGATAATACTATTGTTGTTTTGTTTTATCCTTCCTTGTGGCTGGAAAGATGGCTTGAATTAATCTGCTCTTTAATTTGCTAATAATGGTGTATGTGCCACACCAAAAATAGCTGTGTTGGCTTTGGCCACACACACACATTTTATTACTACTTATAGCAGAATCAAAGATCAAATAGTATCCTATTCCACGTTCATTATCCATAAATTCCTTATGTGAGTTTATTCACAAACACCTGAAGGAATTCCAGCTGTTAGTTCCTATGTTTTGAAAGTACAGAGAACATGAAACTAGTACTGATATTTAAAACAGCTTTTAAAATATTTTAAAGCAACGGGAAAGAAAAATGGCAAGAGGAAGGCAATAAAAACATAGAACTGCTCTCGTTCCCTTCCTCCATATAAAGATTTATTTTTTAACCTCAAAAATCTGTCTTTCAATTTGATTTTTTTTCCAAAAAAAATTAATCGTTTTTTCTGTTGCCTCTTTTAGATATATGTTTTCTATGTTTGTCTGCTTTGTTTTATTTTCTGCTTTTTTTTATGCTATTAAGGAAGCCTTCGGACTCATCGGGGGACAACCATTTTAACCAACGAGCCTTGTTAAGTGCTAACTTGCGAAATCAAAAAAAGAAAATAAAAGGAGGAGTACGGGCTATCTGCTTCCTGTGTTAAGTAAGCTATTAACACCAACGGCCTCTGCACTTTTTTAACAGCCATTTGCAGGAGGACAACAGGAGGAAAGATGGTGCCAAACGGTAAAATGCTCTACCAACCTCTTGGAGTTAGAGAGGCTTGTTTTTCAACTTCAGCCTGTTGCCTCAGACTGGCCGGGATGTTGTTGTAGATTCTCTTGTAGTGATTGTACACAGCAACTGAAAGCACCTTCTTTGCGAAACACTGACCAACAACGTATTTGTCGAGGTAGTTGTAAATCTAGCAGAAAAAGCCGACAGATCCTCAACATCAGAATGCTTCATACCACCTATTGAAGAATGGACTTTGAAAGTAATAAATTTGGCAGAAATGGCTAAAATATCGGCATATTTGAAGGATCTCTCAAATGAAAAATATATGTTGGACTGGAAACATTGGATAGACTACATACAAGAGAAACACCAATCAAAGAAAATGTATCTGGCTTATAGTTAAATCTGGACATAAGGAGTGAAGAATGTTTACAAATTTAAATCGATTGTATTAAGTTGGATAGCAGTTAACTTGATTTTCCCCCTGGTTTACATGTACAAATATATATCTATCGATTAATGGAAGATATATATTAAATAGACTAAGAATGTACTTGTTGAAGGGATGGGTATATTGACATGAAAAATATTAATTTTAATAAGAGGACTTGTTTGTTTGATGTCCAATGGATTGATCTGAAAAGAAGTGAAAGTTAAAATTGGTAAAATGTAGTTGGCTTATAGTTAAACTTGGACATACGGAGTGAAGAAGGTCTACAAATTTAAAATGATTGTATTAAGTTGAATGGCTTTAACTTGAACTTTTTCTTTGTTTACATGTACAAACGGATATCTAATAATAAAAAAAATTATATATATATGTATATATATATAAAAAAAGAATGCTTCATTGGTAGAGATACACAATAAAAAAAAATCCAGCTGTTGTTTACCATTCAGCTTCTGTTAAGATTCAAGAGTCTCCTTTCCCCACCACTGTTTTTATGCTGTGAGCTTTTAAGATTCCTTATCTCCACCCTGTGGTGGTTTGCTTGGAGGAGTTGACAATACCGAGTTAAAAAAAAAAATAAATAAATGATGGGAAGGCTCTCAGATGGAAACTGCGTCTAAGACTCCTTTTCTAAAGCTTGTCAAACCTATAGAGCTTCTAATTATTTCAGGGAAGGCCTACAAAACCATGAAAGCCAGAAGGCATTTTTGGAAACTAAGAGGTTTTTCTTCTTCTTTAAGTGTAACTCTTGGAACAACTGAGAAACAGTGAGATGGTACCGGTACTTTAAAAGGTCTTGGAATGGGGACAAACTTTGGGATGGACGCAAAGCATCACTTAATCCATAACAGAATAATAGGACAGAACAGAGTTTGAAGGGACCCTGAAGGTCATCTAGTCCAACCCCCTGCTTGAGCAGCAGACCCTACCTATACCATTCCAGACAAATGGCTGTCCAGACTCTTCTTAAAAGCCTCCAGTGATGGAGCACCCACAATGTCTGGAGGCAGGTCGTTCCACTGGTTAATTGTTCTCACTGTCAGGCAGTTTCTCCTTAGTTCTAGGTTGCTTCTCTCCTTGATTAGTTTCCATCTGTTGCTTCTTGTCCTTCCTTCAGCTGCTTTGTAGTAGATACTGGAAGACTGCTCTCATGAAACTCTCTTAGTCCTTCTCTTCATTAAACTAGACATAACTAATTCCTGCAATCGTTCTTCATGTTTTAGCCTCCAGTCTCCTAATCTCTTGTGATTTCACAAGAGAGGGTAGATTAAGGGCCCAACTAATGAGGCTAGGGTAATTTAGCTCTTCCATTTAAATAAAAAAAAAGCATACAATATGAAAGAGATGATGTCCCCTCGGCTAAGGTCAATCGGCTGTACCTTCTTGGGTGGAGGGGGCGGCTTCTGTTGGAAGGCCAATTTTACTGCTTCTGCTGCTGTCTCTGGTTCTTTCAGGATGCTTTTCTTGGAGTCGGCTTCTGACAACACAACGAAGAAGTGGTGGCATTTTTCACATTTCACAAAGCGGGTGGAAGCTGCAAAAGCAATAGCATCAGAACCTGCTTGGCAAGAGCTGTTTTTCCAATCAGACAAATTAAACAGTCGGTTTGAAATACAGCACATACAAAATGAGTCAACAAGTCCCTTTACAATAAGGATAGGAAGTGTGGAGGGGGGGGGAGAGAAATAGGCCTTACCGGTGGCCCCTCAAAACTCTTTTGACAGTTTTGATGTCCAAAGCACTGATTTTGGGTAGGAGGAGGCCCCCTCCCCTTTTTCAAACTTTTTTTTTTTTAAAAAAACTTCCTGTAGCCAATTTCACAAACTTCTAATAATGCACAAAGACTAAGTTCCAGCCATGCAAGTCCCAATTCCAGTTTCTCCTGAAAAGCCCCAGGCCATGTAGCACTGCCTGACTTTCTGCACATAAAAGAGATTAGTCACATGAAAACTACTGCCTGATATCTTGGTACTTTCAAAAGAGTTTTGAAAATAACCACCCAGAAAAACTGTCTTTTCATCTACTTGAAAAACTACATACTTTTTGACTGCAGTGTTATTTATTCCTACTGTGCCATGCACATTCTTAGACAAAGGGATGACATCATATGTCACACAGACTTAAAAAAAACTAGTGTTACAGGAATTTTCAGGATCAATGGCCATTGTTCCGAGTGGTGGCTAAGACAGCAAGGAAATAACTCCATTTCCCATTGTTTAAAGTTATCTTAAAGTATGATTTCCAAATACTTTAAACAAAAACTTTCAGTTGGACCAAATGAGGCAACCAGACTCTTTTTTTCTGGTGCTTATAAATCAGAACATTTAATTCTTGATCGCCTAGAATTTCCACTAGCTTCCTAAAGGCTTTTAAGTTCAAGACCTGAACCTAATTTTTAAAGCTTTAAATATTTGGGGACTTGGTCAATTTATTCCCATATAAGCCCACCTAGGGTTTCAAGGATTTTTCTTACCAGCTCACCTGGAGACTGAACTTAAAAAAAAGAAAAAAAAAGTTTCCAACTGGAAACTGACCAAATCTACATTTAACACATTTGGAAGACTATTTCAGTTTATTTTAAACATCAATGGAATCTTGGTGTTCCTTTTGAAATTCTTCACTTGCCTTTATGTTTCTTGTTTATAAAGTATCTTACATGATTACTGATTACTGATATACGGTTAAATAATTAATTTTGCCTACCAGATTCTTCCTGTAAATGAGAGGGATATAAGTAAACTGTTCTGAGGTAATTTAGACAACTCTGTGAAGTCAAACCATAATAGAGAACACCAAATCTATTTTACTTTCTAAGTGAATTTAATTTATTCATTTAACCATGTGTATGGGATTTATCTTCCAACCAAACACACTGAATGTCCAAATGAATTTATCGAAGACTGGCAAAAAACTGGCCACAGTTCTCTGCTGCAAACTGTGTATTACACCACAATGCTGCACAAAGCTCATTAATCCCAAAATCATGCCTTTCAGTGGTAGTGACCAACTACCGTAGTATAGAGTTTAGGTTACTGCTGATATGCATCAGTAGATCTCATTCAGGTACAAAACCCGTCGTAAAAATGTTCTTTATTATTTGCTCCCTGACAAGAGGCTATGATAGCTTTCTACCCAAACCATTTAGGTAACTATGATTTAGCAGTTTCTTTCTTTTTTGCTGCTTGTATGAATATTAATATTTATGACACACTTTGAAGAAAACCTGGTATGTCTTAACATTTATAATAAGCCATATTAGTCTCTTAGAGGACTTAACAAAAGCGCTGCCTTATTCAGACACTAATGACTGAAAGGCATGTTTTAGAAAGTGGCCGTGAGATAAACTTTTGTCATCCTGAATTCCTGTGAGGAATATAACTATATAAAAACATTAAAACGTATTTCACGGAAATACAGTATTAAGTTCCCTATTTAAAAAAATCATTCTTGCAGACAGTTTCTGAAACTTGAACTTACCTATTTCCAGCAATCTTAACTACCAGGACGACATAAACCTAAATTTATGATGTCACTTGAGATGCTGGAAAAGATAACTGAGATTTATGAAGCCACTTGAGATACTGGAAAATCACATAAAGATTGTTTTCTGGCCATGTTGAAAGATTGGTTATTGAGTAAGCATTTACAGTGATAAAGCACAATTTTGGGACATGCAATACATGCCCCACCCCTTGGGTGGAGGGAAACTGCCATTTAGCAATTAATGCAAAGACATCAGTAATTAGGGCTAATAAACACAACTCCACACAAAGCTGACATACTGCATATAGATCCCTCTGAGGTTAGCGAGAAAGATGATTTCAAAGATCAAGATTCAAGCATATCGTAAAGATTACCCAACATCAGGGCTTCTGATGCAGGTTGCATTGACAACTCCAAGAAGATCAGATGGCTGGTGATTATACAGCCAAGAAACAAGCTTTAGTATTTACCCACCATTAAACTCTTTGATTAGAACCTGGCTGAATCAGCAAATAAAAGAGAAGGGCCAAAACAGCACAAGGACATGGTTTGTGTCAATGGTAATATGAAGCTGCGTTGTCAGTACTTGTTATTCCAAACTCTGGATGTTGAGGTGTGGTACTTATTTCCACAGCATTCAAAATATCAGGTGCCATGATGATTGCTGCATAATATCTTTTTATGTTCAATGTTGATTGTTTTAATAAAAGAATTTTTATAGTGAAAAAAAAATGTCTAAACTCATTTGCAAAATGACTGGCCTTCAGGACGAATTAAGTGGAGCAACCTGAACAAATAATGCAATTTTTACAGAAACGGAGAGAGTCAGAATGTGTGTCTTCCAGAACTTACAGACAAAAGTCTCCACGTGTGTGCATAAATCACCGCACTTTGGGCATCGCAGCTGGTTTCCACCTTTGCCAGAGCTTCCGGAACTTGATTTTTTACCACTTCCTTCCCCAGCAGTTTTCTAATTAAAAGAAAAAAAAAAAAAGAAAGAATCAGGATCTTGACAGTCAGATAATAGATTTATAATTAGCTACCGGGTAGCCTTCGACTGATGACCTCAATTGAGCCCAAAATATCTGTTGCTGAGGCAGTTAAGTGAGCTTTGCCCCATTTTACGACCTTACTGGCCACAGTTGTTAAGTGAATGAGTGCAGTTGTTCAGTCACATGGGTGTAAAGAGAATCTGAGTTCCCCCCCTCCTTGACTTTGCTCGTCAGAAGGTCGCCAAAGGGGGGATCACATGACCCCAGGACACATAAGCATCATAAATATGAACCAGTTGCCAAGCATCCAAATTTTGATCCTATGGCCATGGGGAGGCTATAGCGGTCACAAGGGTGAAAAACGGTCATAAGCCCCTTTTTGCAGTGCCGTTGCCACTTCGGTCACTAAATGGGTGGTGATCAGTCGTTGACTACTCATACATCTTTTGCTCCTTTGAGATCGGCAGCCACCCTCCCCTCCACACCAAACTGGGGTCTCCACTTGTAACCTTGTCCGCCACTTCTCTCCCAAACTGTGTTGTTGCGTTGTTTAAAATCCAAACACCACAACCAAATGTTCTTCAGTGAAGATACCTCTGCGTGTGACTGAAACTGGCATCCTCAGTGAACGTTTAATTGTCGTCATTCACTTGAAGATGTTTCGGATTCAAATGGATCAAGAAAAAAAAGTTGCTAAAAACTCAATACTTCATGTTCTGTAAACATAAGCAACTTCAAATTGCAGGATATATATAATTTTAGCAATCAACCTTTGTTTATAAACCTTCAGTTTCCTTTCCCCACTGTTAAAAGCTACTCATTTACTTCCTCAAGTCAGTCCCCAGGCTGTCAAAAAGAGGGCACAGGACAAGTGGAGAACACTTCTCCATTTTCTTTTTTAGTACTCAGCAAAGGGAAGCGGGGCCAGGAAACGCTCATCGTTGGCAGAAAGCTCAAGTGAAGGGGGCCAGCTGCAGCAGATGCTGGAAGTTGTTGCTTCTTCTGCAGGCCAGTCATATTTGCAAGCCAAAGATAATCTCCATGCAGAATATATCAAGCATTTAATCCGAAAACTACCTACGCTGAATTTTAAAAGGCACCGATTTCTAAACACGAACATGTATTGCTCAGCTTAACCATTACATCCAATACTTCAACATAATAATAATAGCAATAATAATAGTAATAATAATAGTAGTAATAATAATAATTTTTATTTTACAGTCACAGACCAAATACTTCAACATAATTTATGCTCCAAATCATGATCTGTACTTCTAAAAATTCCAGACAGCAAGTTTGGGTTTAAAGTAATTTGTCTGTGTTTAGTTTTTCATTTACTTAGCTTTATAAGATCAAAAGTCCTCTGACAGCATGAACATGTTGCTTAAATTCAGACAACTGCTTCTAAGGGTTTTTTTTTTTTTTATCAGTGACTTAGTTTATGGCCTCTGACCTGGTCCCTGTCTCTATCTCTCTGTATTGAATTAGATGGTTGATGACATGATTCAAGATGTCACTCAAAACATGTACATTCTTTACCTTTAAAGGTAATCCTCGACTTAAGACTGGTCATTTAGCAACCATTCAAAATTACAACGGGCCCCACCCCCCCAGAAAGATACTTATGTTCCTGATGATTCAAAGTTCTGACAGCTGTAAACCTGGCTCAGTCATGTGATGACCCACTTCACAACGGGCATGACATACGACAATAATTCCAGACTCAATTGCGGTCATAGGTTGAAGACTACCTGTGGTATGTGGGATAGAGGTATGGTTTTTGAAGCACAAAAGGTGTGTACCTTACTGCTATCTCCCGAACCATCTTTACTTGCACCATCTTTAGAAGCGAAGTATGCTGGTGTTTCAGCAAAAGTTCTAAAAGGAATAGTTCTTAGAGACGGAGTTTCACAAGTCCCAATTATTCCTAAAGCAGGGAAGCAGGAACGGCCACATGAAATTCCTGAAAAAGGAAAAAAAGAAACAAAAGATTTTTGATTATTCTGCATACCTTTTCAGTAACTTATCCCCCACTTCGTTGAGTCTACTTGTTGAACCTTGAACCCAAGAGATCATGGAATCTCATTCCCTTAAGAGACTTTCTCAACCTTGGCAAATTTAGACACATGGACTTCAACTCCCAACCCCCCTTGGATCATGAGTAAAAGAGCTGAAATCCAACCTTTTTAAATTTGCCAAGGTTGGAAAACCTTGCATTAAGATGTACAATCGAATTCCATAAGCAAGTCCTTCTCTTCTACGGCAAATAGTTTCCTCTCTAATACGAATACTCTTTTTAAGACTAGGGTTCAATATGCTCCAAATGCAGACCGGTTTATACAACATATAATGGGGGATACTTTCACAAAGTACTTTCTGCTGAGGAATGGCATCCCAAAGGTGCTTTTTCAAAAGGCAACTGGACTTTGTTTTTGGAAAAACAAAGTCCAGTTGCCTTTTGAAAAAACACCTTTGGGACAACCGTGATCGGGAGGGCCGAGAATCTCCATAGACATGAGGAATAGCATCTGTTATAGATTAAGCCCCAAGGATTATTTCCCTGTAAAAGATATTTTCTTCTTCTTTTATTTTGGAAAATTTTAAGATGACCAACAGTCCCAAAGCAAACAAGAATAACAACATAAATACTTTAAAAAGAAAAGACATTGCCAGGGAGTATACCCTTGGCCTTTCTAAAAGGACAACAGTGAAACATCAAAGATGTTGAAAATCTTTTGCCTTGCAGAATTTAGACAGCATTCCAAAATTTATTTACCACAAATTACTGCTTGTTAACTGGAACTGTATAACATTTAGCATTCGAATTATTTGAGTTACAGCGTAACTCAGAATGGCTGTCTTCGCAGAATAATAAGTTAAATTTCTGTTTTCTTCATGAATGTTTATGTCTTTTGACTCTGATGAACTTGTTCTCCTTTGCATAAATTAATTTCAGAAGCCGGTCTGTCTATGTGAAAGTACCATATTTTCCGGCGTATAAGACGACCCCCAACTTTTCCAGTTAAAATATAGAGTTTGGGCTATACTCGCCGTATAAAACTACCCCTCTTCCAACGCACACCAAATAAAAATTAAAAAACATCAGATTTGATTTCAATATGGTAATTTTAATTCAAATACTTATGACATGCAGGTACTCAGCAGGAAAACTGTCACTTATAAACATAAGGCTGTTTGTCATCAAACATGTAAACATAAAACAGTGCAAGTGGATTAAACTTTTCCTAATTCACTCTAAAGCTGAAAGGAAGGATAAGACAATAAACCCATGGGAGCTGCCATGCTGTTAGTTTTCTAAGCTGTCAACCAAACTGGAACGGATGATGATAGGAGGAAGATAACAAACAACAAACAGCCCGTGCAGGGCAAGTCCCTGGCGAGTCAGCAACGCCCATCATAACTGCAAGCTATTTTTACAGGTTTTGCTGGTGTGACAGTTTCCCTTTAAAAGCCTTCAAAATCATTCTGTTCGTCATCTGATATCATAAGTACATCAATGACATTTGAATTAAAATTACCATATTGAAATCAAATCTGATGTTTTTTAATTTTTATTTGGTGTGCATTGTACACGTGAATGAAAAAGGCTGGATGGATGAAGAAGGGGTAAAGCTATGGCTTGATAATGTATGGAGCAATTTTCGTCTTTTGCCTCAGTACCATATTATGCCTTCCCAAGAATCTAGTACACCAGGATACAGTGACCTTAAATCTGTTGCTGTGATCTGGTTAGATTTGGCCCACTGAAGTGCAAACAAACGTATTTTATTTCGTGTCACTACATAACCGTTTTGGCGATGCTCATTCACCATGTCTGCTACGTGTTTTTCGAGTTCTGGCCAATGTGAGGTGCCTCTTCTTAATGCACACTTACCCCTTGGCATACTCTTTAATGCTTTTTCATTTGCTTTCCAGTCCCGAACCATCTTTTCTGTTACTCCATATTGTCTTGCAGCAGCGCAGTTATTATGTTCCATGGCAAAGTTTACAACTTTAAGTTTGAAACTGGCTTCATTTTTCTTTCTTCTTGCTGGTGGAGCCATGATGGGGTCTTGACTGTTGGACATTTGTATACTGTACTGTATGTACCGGTACTGATACAGATACTGGTGCTGTACTGTATGTACCCAGTATACAACAACCAGCCAATCATGGCAAGTGATGTACCTTACCGGTGATTGGCTAGTGGTTGTATACAAAGCCTGCTTGGATTGGGTGGGTCAGCTGTCCCTGCCTGTCCAGCCCTCCCTGTCTCCAAGACAATCCAAGCGGTAGCGTAATGTAATAGAGAGCAGGGAGAGGGGGCTGCTTCAAGGGAGTCTGTCACCTGATCTGAGCGTTTTAGACCGCTCAGATCAGATTATAGACTGCTTTGGCCACATTCCAAAAGTACCATACCTTTATTAGTGCTGTCCCTCGCCGAGATCTTCCAAAAAAGACTTATGATGAGGTCTGGCAAGTGCCCAGGGGCAGCGTTAGTGCAGCAAGAGCGGCGCTGTGCCCAGAAAAACACGCCTCTTTCACCCGTCTGGCCCGCCCTTGCAGCACTAACGCACCGCAGATTCTCCAGTCCAGCTCGGTAAGTTTCAGCGCCCGCCCTATAAGATGACCCCCGACTTTTGAGAAGATTTTCATGGTTTAGAAAGTCGTCTTATACGCCGGAAAATACGGTACCTATTAATTCAGATTATGGCTAGTGCCAAACTACAGAATGTCATTATGCAACATTCTTCCTTCTGCAAGTTCAGATTTAATTTGCTGCTTTGGCTCTTACAAATTAAGCTTTGCAGAGACATCTGTATAGGAACAGATTGCGCCTGTTTTCTATACTTAACAACCAGTTCTGAATTTTAGAGTACTGTACTGGTACATATCCAATTATGTTTTGAATATAAAGGCAAAGTAGTATAACTGAACTGGTCCAATATCTGCAATTCTCAAAAAGAGATTACTGAAGACATTTCAACTTCTATTTTTAAAAAACTTTCACCTCTCCATTTTAGCAGAAAGCATCACTGCTAAATTTGCAACTACTTATTTACATTTGTACTGTTCTAATACTAATACCTGAAGTATATTTGAATATTTCAAGTGTATAATTACCGGTATGATTTGCCTAATACTAGTGTATAATTAAAAGATCAGATAATGATATGCTCAAACTAAGAAAGGTTAATTCAAGGCCCAGTGGAATGTGGTAGAAAAAGACAGAGAGGGAACCTGAGAACAATGCTTTTAAGTACATGAAGGCAAAATAAAAGATTGAGATATAGTGATAGAAAACAATATTTATTTTCAGCTTTGGTGTTAAATAATCAGGACAATAAGTTGTTTCTCTGTAACAGAGTAATTACCAATGATGGATGTTAGAATGTTCATTGTGCTGGTGTGTTTTGGTAGGAACTAATCAAAAACACTTAAAAACAAATACTGTACTCATGTTATTTTTTTGCACACATACAGTAAGCCACTGTGGCTTTTTCAGACAGAAAAAAATCAATGGCTGTGTAAAATGTGTGAACCAGTCAATATGTTGGTTGACGGTGCAAATAACATGAAAGTAGAAATACACAGAACACTTTACAGATATGGTAACTTCAACCATACAGAAGCAGAATATTTATTCGTTTTTTTTAAAAAAAATAGAGATATCACAGGCCAAACAAAATATGTTCATCTTACCCAGATCACAGCAGTGTTCAAGCAATGCTTGTCAAACAATGCCTCAACACTAAATCCTAGAAAAATCTTTCATCAGCACAACGGAGCAAAGAGCTTACACAACAGTTCATGATCTCAGGATACTGATTGGGCCTTATTTTGCAGTGAGCATGAACCCTGATCAATCTGAAGCAACATTACAAAGTTCTCTTCTCCATACATGATATTCTGGCAAGACTATTTAAGACATAAACATTGTTAAGGGTAAATTGGTATATACTTATCCAAGATTAAGTCTAATGGAAACATCAATGGGACTTACTTCTGGGAAGATATGCATAGATCTGTCCTGTCAGAATAAAGTTGAGAAGAGAAAATATACAAATAAACAAGCAGAATGATATTTATGGTATCAGTTCTTTAAAAAAAAACTCTACGAGGATCTGAAGCAAGTAAAACTTTGCTCGGCTGATGAGTGACCTTCCTTTTAATATTGTTTGCTCATTAATGCAAATTTGAAATATCTGAAATTGCCAGTCAGGTAATTTATATAGCTTTATGTGTTAAAAGCCACTAAAGAATCTTATCATAGATTTAACAGCCTTCCAGGGTCCAATTATCAAGTTTTATGATAACAAAAAGGACAACAGCCGCACATAAGCAAACAAGATCTTAACAAAACTCAGCAACGATCTAACAAAACAGAATATTGTAAACAAAAACAAAGTCACAGAAAAAAGGGCTTCTCAGAAACCAGACTGTGCAAATCTAGGCATGTCTATGGAATTGCAAGTTCTCACTGGGTTTAAGAGGGGCTCAAGAAAACTCAAACCTAAATATAGATAGTCCTTGACTTATGACAACTGGGACCAGGATTCCTGTGGCTAACTGATGTTATTCCTTCAGTCATGTCAGACCCTTGGCAATTGTACGAACTAGGTCTCTCCACATCATTGCTAAGGAAGGAAGTTGTTAGGTGAGTTATGCCTAATTTTTCAGCCTTTTTTTTGCCAAGGCTGTTAAGTGAATCACTGCCACAAAGTGAATCATGTGGTTGTTAAACGAATCCAGCTTTCCCCCATTGAGTTTCCTGGCTGGCTGGGAAACTTGCAAACGGCAATCACACGATCCATCACAAAATACACACCCGTTGCCAAGTGTCCCAGTTTTGGAGGCATTACTATGGGGATACTTTAGTGGTTGTTAAGTGGAAGGACCAGTCATAAATCAAGGTTTGCAGTGCTGTTGTCATTAAATAAATGGTTGCAAATTGAGACTGACCTATGTATATATATCATAATGGAACTCCACTTGCCTGGATACTGGGGGGAAAGGCTAAGACAATGCAATATTATCCTGGTAGAAGTATGCAGGCCCTCCTCAACTTACAGCAGTTCGCTTAGTGACCGTTCGTAGTTACGACAGCACTGACAAAAGTAACTTATAATAACCATTTTTCACACTTATGCCTGTTGCAGCCTCCCCAGGCTGATTTACCTTCAGCTCTTGACAACTGACCCACATTTATGATAGTGACCGCCTTCTGGGATCCCACCATTCCCTTTTGCGACCTTCTGACCAGCAAAGTCAACGGGGGGGGGGAGAACCGGATTCACTATACGGCGCTGGGGGGAAAACCGGATTCACTTAACGGCGCTACCAGTTTAAGAATCACAGCGACCCACTTAACAACAAATTTTTAGGATTTTTGTAATTTTTAGGATTTTAGGATTTGTATATATTGGGTTTTATAGGTTTTATGGCCTAATTTGTTTAATTTATTTTTAAATATTTTAATTTTGTACATTTATATGTTTTTTAAATTTTAAGGCTGTAAACCGCCCCGAGTCCTTCGGGAGAGGGGCGGTATAGAAATTTAATAAATATAATATAATATATAATATAACAACAGTGGCAAGGAAAGTCATAAAACGGGGCCAAGCTCAGCTTCATGCATTTCTCACTTAGCGACATCAGTGTTGGGTTCCCAGGGTGGTCTCCCCACCTGGAGCACGGGGGGGGTCACCTTTCTCAGGCAGACCCCCCCACACACACACACTTTCCCAGCTGTTTGGTTGTCATTTCATTTCATTTTCCTGGCCGGCCTCCCACGCCTGCCAAAGGAGGCCAAACCAACCGCCAGAAAGCAAACAAATGCTTGCCGGGCAGGGAAAGCAGACGGCGCAGACCTTCGCTCCGAAGCGGGGCGGGGGGGGGATTTGCACGCGCAAAGGTGGGCGTGCAAGGCACACCTATCCCCCCCCTCCTCCTTTCCCCTCCCCCCAGGTGCTTCTTCTACTCGGACGGCTGCGGGGGTTTGAAACCCACCCCGAAGCGAGCCCCCTCCTGCCGCCCCCCCGCCCCCCCCAAGAAAAGGGGCCAGATTAGGGCCCCCTTCCCTCCCCCCTTCCGGGCCCTCCAGGGGCGCGGCTGGGGCTGATGGGTGTTGTAGTCCCCCGCCTCAGAGAGAGCAAAAGAGGCGGGGGAGGGGCGGCCTCGGCCGGGCCTGCTGAGGAAGGGAGCGGGAGGGCCACGGCGACTGAGGGGGGGAGGGTCCGCCGGGAGGTTACCTCGGCAGGCCGACGGCAGCGAGGAGCTGACGAGTCGCGCGGCGGCGGCGGCGGCGGCGGCGCAGGTGCTGCAACCGGCCATGTCCGCGCTCCGCTCCGCTCCGCTTCCCTCCGGTCGGGAGAGAGAGAGAGAGAGAGAGAGAGAGAGAGAGAGAGAGAGAGAGAGCTCCGCCGACGATGCAGCCTCGCCAGCGCTCGACGGCTTGTGTGGCGTCACGGGCCTTCGCCCCTCAGACCGCCGGAAGAAGGCGGCGGACTACGCCTCCCGGCAGGCACCGCGCCCACCTTTCCAAGCGACCGAGCGGAGGGGAGCGCGCGCCGCCTGCTGGGAGCGGCCTTTCGGATCGCGCGGGACGGGGGGGGGAAGGAAATCTCGCGAGAAGAGAAGAAGGGAAGAGAGAGCGCGGAAATAGGAAGCGGGTGGCTGGCGTTTGCTACGGCAGCGCAGGGGCTCTTCGAACTTGGCCTTTATGACTTGTGGACTTCAACTCCCAGAATTCCTCAGCCAGCATGCCAGCCTGTCTACCTGGCTGAGGAATTCTGGGAGTTGAAGTCCACAAGTCGTCAAAGGGCCAAGTTCGAAGAGCCCTGCCCTAGTGGCCCTTCCATTCCCCACCGTCCATTCAGAGCTGAAGAAGCCTCTTGGACGGGGAGCGAGATGTCTTCAAAGAGAAACAAGAAAGTCCACTTGGCCTCCTGAAAAAGCATCTGTGGGACTTTTATCCATTTAGTCGCCAGGTTCAAGCCAGCTGAGCTTCCGATCCCAAATGATGATTAAAGGCCGGATGCAGGATTTGGGAATGGCCAGTGGTTGTATTTCAAAAAGTAGGGGATGGTCTGGTTCAAACAACATGCAAAGTTTGTGGCTTCTTCCCCACAAAGCGCTAAACCACCAAGTGACCAAACTATTTTAGCTTTGTTAAAGTGTGTAATCCAGGCTATATTCTGCAGCAATTCTCCTTCTCCAGCCTGGGATCTTCAATGCATGTTGTAATTAACATTGTTCACATTTGATATCAACCCCTTCATTACTGTAAAGAGAATGCATGTTCTTGCATTATTGTAATAATAGCTATCTGATGTTTGTTTGAGGCTTCCAGTCGGAATTGCCAATATACTAAACCTTGGTCTATTGAAGCGGTTCTCAACCTTGGGGTCGCGACCCCATTTGGGGTCGCACAACAATTTCGCGGACCCCCGCGGGCCGCCATTTTGTTTTTTTTTATTTTTTATTTTTTTCGGCGCGCGCGCCGCGCATGCGCAGATCCGCCCGTCACGCCCCAAAAAAATAAAAAAAATAAAAAAAAATAAAAAAATCAAAACAAAAAAAAACAAAATGGCGGCCGTGACGGGCGGATCCGCGCATGTGCGTGTGCAATGGGCCGATCCGCGCATGCACAGATCCGCCCATCGCGGCCGCCATTTTGTTTTTTTTGTTGATTTTTTTAAAAAAAAATTTTACATTTTTTTTTTGGCGCACGCGCGCACCCGGGTCGGAGTCGCGGCGCGCATGGGCGGGGCAAGTGGGGTCTCAACCTGAGAAAGGTTGAGAACCACTGGTCTATTGATCTCTTGTTCATTGTGCTGACAGCTAGAAGCTCTTTAGAATTTCAGTCAGACACTCGAATCTTTCTCTTTTAGCAACTGATAATTTCTACTTAAAATGACTGAATTTACCTTAAGTTATTGCCTTTCCTCTACTAAAAAGACAGGAGAAAGGGTCCTGTAGAATGACATCTGCATCACTATTTTAAGTATAATGGAGGTTGTTCTTATATCTCTGTTAATAAATACTAACCTTCACCTCTGGATGGCAGGCAACGTCCAGGTTTCAGGGGGGGGGGGAAACAATGAAATATATTGGGAGAACAAATTTCAATCCACAGTGAATTTCAGCATGGTACATTCTGTAAAATTCCAGCAGTAAAACCAACAGATTTCTTTGGTACGAGAGCAGTTTTGAAACAAGTAGCTTAACAAGCACACCTATATTTTTTATAAGTAATTTTATTAAAGGTTACCATTTACTACAATACAAATTAATGCAAACTAAAAAAAAGGATTAAAAAAATAGAATGTGGATAAAAAAATAGAAAAGAAAAAGTAAAGAGAAATGCATAAAGAAGCGACATCCCATTGTCATCACAAGAAGTATAAACAATTTTAGTAACTTGTTACCATCTCTTAAAATACAACAAGCGATCCCTTCTTCCTTATCTCTAAGCAAATCCTTAAAGCCTCCTTGTTCAGTCCTAATGTCAGCAAACATACTTACACCCTTCAGCACTGGGCTGAAATTCCTCCTTCTTCTTGTGCCATATCCGTTTTCGGACATGGGCGATCATGTTGGTGACCCTGTTTTTATCAGCAGCCGCACGAAAAAGTGCTGCTGAGTTTTATCCAAACCAGTCCCTTAGATTTTGAAGCCATGATGTTCTTCTTCTGCCTGGACCTCGTTTGCCTTCAATCTTTCCCTGGAGGATTAAATGGAGTATGCCGTGTCACATCACATGTCCGAACTATTCTAATTTTCGTTTTTTAATTGTTTTGATGATTTCCCTTGGCTTTCCCAGGCGGCTTATGACCTCATTTCTGATCTTGTCAACCCAGCTTATATGGAACAGCCGCCTGTAAATCCACATTTCAGATGCTTCTAGTCTCTTCAGGTGGCCTTCTGTCAGAGACCAACTCTCTACTCCATAGAGCAGGATAGAAAAAATATAGCATCTGACAAGCCTGGTTTTCAGTCTTAGGCTTATGTCGTGACTGCAGAAGACCTTTTTCACTTTGATGAATGCTGTTCGAGCTTTCTCTATCCTTGTCTTTACTTCAGCGGTCATGTCCCAGCTTTCATGTATATTGGAACCGAGGTGCGTGATCCTTTCTACTTTTTCTAGTGGTATTCCTTCTGAATTTATTGGTGGTAAATTAACGGGTTGTTTACTGACGACCAGGATCTTGGTTCTTAGCAGAGGCCATTCCCAATTTAGCGATCTTCGGATGCAAAAGACTGCAACTAATTCCCACAATCCCATGCTTCCTGGGGATTCTGGGAGTTGTAGTTCAACATCTATTGAGGGGCCTATTTCAATGTTTGAGAGCTATAAACCACTGGGTGGGATACCGAACTTACAGACACTATCAGGGGTTCTCAACCTTGGCAACTTTAAGACTTGTGGACTTCAACTCCCAGAAAGCTGGCTGAGGAATTCTGGGAGTTGAAGTCCACAAGTCTTAAAGTTGCCAAGGTTGAGAACTCCTGCACTAGATAATACAGGCAGGATTGTGCAAATCGAATCAGAAATGTAAGACCTCCCCGTAGGAAGAGGGCAACAGACAAATCTATCCCTAGCTAGGCGGTGGGAAATACCGTACTTCCGCGTTAAAGGGACAGATACGCGCCTGCGCACACTTCCGCTCCGTCACGTGCTCCCGCGTACCTTTCCCTTCTTCCGCCTCGATGGTCAGCTCATCCGCTTCCCCTTGGAAGGCCGTCCCCTTTTCGGCGTGACGTCAGAGATGATCGGCGTGCCGCCGGGGCTTCCCGCCCACTGGGGAGGCGGGGCTGTTTAGCGTCGGGCTGCTTTAGGGCTCGCCGAGCGGAGGGAGGAAGGTACCATTTTGATAGCTGGAGGGGGGGCTACCGTAGTCCTCCCTGGCGTCCGCAGGGCTGACGCACGCCTGGTGAGCACGGGGCTTTGCATGTTGCTTTCCCGCATTGAGGAAAGGCTCCGGCGCTGCTCGTAGCGGACCGTGGCCGGACCCTAAGAGATACATGGGGCTCGGGGTAAAAGGGAGGGCTGAGGGTGGGGTGGGATGCCCTATTGTCCCCCCAGGCTGCCTGTGTTGAAGTGGGACAGTTAAACGAGTGGGCGCGGGGTGGGGTGGGGTGGGGTGGGGGGCACCTGACCCGGGGACGAAGGAATGGTGGGAATGGGGTTGAGAACTTCCCGCAGCCTCGTTAGGAAGACATGCTGGGCCACCTGCTCCCAGCCTGGTCTACCTTGCAGGACAGTTGTAAAGATCACAGGACTTGCTCTACCCAGGGGAAAGTGGGGGTCTCCTCGGCCAGCTAAAATCTCTGCCAGGGCTGCTGGTGTGAAAGTTGGGCAATTGTGTAATTGGAGGGGAGACCCTGGATGGGAGGAGGTGGGAGCGGAAGGGGGTCTGCCCTCAAAGGAGGAAAGGGCTGGGAGGCGAGGAGGGAGCAGGAAGATGGGTGTCTAACCATGTTTACTTACGTCCCCTTTTTCAGCATTTTATTTCTGCTTTTGTTTCCTTCCCACACCAACCCAGCACAATCCACTTTAGCAGAAAAGCTAGTTTGCCAAGCAAAACGGGGCTTCAGTCTCAATTAAGACTGTATTGATCTAGTGAATATTTCATGCAGGCCATGATTACTGAGCAGACCTGTTGCAAAGAGCACCCCGGATTCAGGATAAAGGACTGCCATTTCCGTTGGATGTTGCAAAAGGCTTCCTCACACGAGAGCTGTTGGGAGGGTGGAAACCCAAGAGAAGGGGTGTTGTTGTTGTTTTGTATTCTTTTATGGTTCTCGTGTTGTTGTTGTTTTGCTGGGAGTTGGGTGGTGTTACAAATTGAATAACTTCCATAAACAAATAATAGAGAGTATCCCTTTTCTGCAAGTGTTCAGGCAGAGACTGCAAAGGGATCAGTTAAAGATCCTTTTGCTTTGGAGTCCTGCACAGAGCAGGGTTTGGATTTAGTGGCCATAAAGGTTTATTTCCAACTCCATCCTTCCAAATGATAAATACAGTTTATTGTTTTTTAAGAGCTGTCAGTTTCATTATGGTTTGTTTAAAGTCTTTTCTTATATATATAAACTACTAGGAGTTCTTTTGGGGGGGAGGTGAAATAGAATGATGGAGAAGTATAATAAATAACACATCTTCAACCATCACAATTGAGCCCAAAATTTCCCTTGCTAAGTGAAACCTTTGTTAAGTGAGTTTTGCTGCATTTTATGACTTTTCTTGCCACCGTTGTTAAGTGAATCACTACAGTTGTTAATTTAGTAACACGGTTGTTAAGCGAATCTGGCTTCCCCATTGACTTTGCTTGTCAGGAGGTTGCAAAAGGGGATCACAGGACCCCCAAGGATACCACAGCCGTCATAAACATGAGTGCCTGAATTTTGTTCACGTGATCATGGGGATGCTGCAGTGGTCATAAGTGTCAAAAACAGTCATAAATCACATTTTGTCAGTGCCATTGTAACTTTTAATGGTTTCTAGACAAACTGTTGTAAGTCAAAGACCAACTGTACAATACCACAGGACCACATCTGTTTCTTCACCATGCCTGGGACTTAATCTCAACTATTTTTTCATCGCTTCTTCTGTCATTAATCGTAGTTCTATGACTTTAGATATGTCAGTTGTTTTGGAGCAGAGGACTGTGTCCACAAGACCTTATGGTGTAATAACTGGGTTTTGGGTTTCAGTCTGCTGGATATGTAGTACAAGATAGGTTGTTTTGGTACAATGCATGTTTAAACTCATTTCTGGTTATCCTGAAAATGTCTGTAGGAATTGGGTTGTGTTGACCAATTAAATAAATCTTGGGCAGTTGTGAATAAAAGATCAAATCTTGCTTTAAAAGGGAGATTGAATCAGGAAAGTGATTCCTGCAAAGTCTCTTTGTTTCCATGTGCTTGTATTTCAGAAAAGGGAAAGTTGTAAGAGAATCTTCCAGTTATCACTGGAGGCCTAAGGCACTTTCAAATGGTATGCCAACAATTATACTTCTTGGATAGGGTAAATACATTGTAGTAGCTTCACACTGAGATTATTCTCATGTGCTTCATGTGGGTCTCAAATTTTGTCTGACATGGAATAAGGCTGTTAAGGTGTTGTGTATCTGCTGCACTTTCGCTCAGGTAACTACTGGGCCATATTCAAAGTTTTGCTTATGATGGACCTTTGGCTACACAATTAAAACTTTGCTTCTTTTTTATGTGGGATGCATTCATAGAGCTGAAGAAGCTTCTCGGATGAGAAGCGAAATGTCTTCAAAGAAAAGCAAGAAAGCCTTGTGGAAAAGGATTTTTGGGATGCATTCATAGCTTCCATCTTGACTTTGCTGATCTTTGATGGGGTCAGGATAAATTAAGATCAACCATCTTCATGCAGGCTATTGGTGAGGGGCTTCTTGGGCATGTCAAGAGCCACAGAGGGATAACTGTGGTTGCTACCTGAATAACCTTCTCTATGCTGTATCCAATACCACTAATCCTTTTTTTGCAAATATTCATATAACATCCTAATGCACCTGCTGAATTTTTCTCTTCTATCCAGGCCTTCCCTGTCTACTCAAACAAATAGGTCTGCTTTGCTTTCTTTGTTCTATCCCTGTCATCTATTGGATGAGTTATTTTACAACACTGTTTGTTGATGGTTGCATTTTAATTTTTATTGTAAACTGCTTTGAGGGACAGTCTGGTGGGAAGGAGTTTATGAAATAAGCAATGAGGCACGCTTCTAAGTAGAGATTTTCTAGGTAAACTCATGAATTGCTGTACGTCATTTTGCGTATTTTATTCCTCTCTGCTTTTGCTGTTTACTATCTCTCTGCTTTGTGTGTGCGTGTGTACCTTCACTCGGCATAGCACATTGTGCATCTTTTAAGGAGTTTAGTCCATCAATGCAAAAGCTACAATGCCTATGTTAGTGGTCTACGACTTTCTTTGTGGATTGAAAATATTTGAAATGTGTCTCGACTAATGAATACTTTTTAATGTGGAATATGTAGGTAAATGAATTCAAACTATCTTTTAAATATGTAGCAGTTTTAGGGTTTTAAGCAAACTGTAGCAAGAGGGGGAATGGAAGGAACTCATTGATGCAAACTGGAGATAGTCCTTTAATTCATAAGTGTTATGCTTACATAATTTACTGCCAGATGGGATAGCTGACTACACTTTTCCATGCTTGGATAATCATGGAAGATTTATGGCCAAAGCTTGAAGATCAAAGGAAAAGCCCAATCATTAACTGTACTGAATATTTCCTCAGCTCTAATTTAATACACTGCTTTTCGGTGGTATCTGAAGATTCTTTAGTGGTTCAATAAGAGTACAAGCTCATTTTCCCAAATGGTCTAGCATGTACATCGTGTACTAACTCATGAATTATTGAAAAAGCCACCATGTTTGGATTCACACAATATTACTAAACAATAAAAATAATTTGCAAATCCCAGTGGTTAGGTTTGCCTATCAATTGTTAAGGAAACTAGTAGCAGTTGCAGTCAGGACAAAAGGCAATGATGCCTTATTTTAAATTCTGGAATTGTTAGAAGGCTAACAATTGGCTCAATAGGTTAAAGCATCTGCTTGGTATGCAGACTGCCCAGGTTCGAATCCCGGAAGGGTGAGTTCTGACTGAAGAGAGTTAAGAAACTCGAAATGGCTATATCAGAAATCCCTTATTTCTTTGTCAACAATTTTAAACAATATATATATATATATATATATATAGTAACCATTTCCGCCCTGAGTTTCCGGAATAGGGCGGCATAGAAATTTAATAAATAAATAAATAAATAAAATAAATAAATAACATTGACAGGCTTTTTCTAGTTCTCGGTGCACTTTTCTGCACACAGCATTCTGATACAAGCTTTTAATACTTTTTTGAACATAAGCTCAAAGTCAGTAAGACTGTTCAAAGGGGAGAAGGTCATAGAAATGACAGAGGAACCTTTGATAAATCATTGATCCCTTTCAAAGTGTATAGAATTAGCTTTGTGTGTTGCTACAACAATACGGTACTGTATTATCTGCTTTTTTACTGAGAAGGTTGCTTGCTCTCTAGCAGAAGCATGGCTAAATGTGGGAATGGCTTTGATGTGTGGAGTGACTTTGTATCTTGAAAACAAATCTAGCTAAGAATTCAGTTCAAACTAGAATCAATTTCTATAATACAAGATTTGTTACCCCATCCACAATGTGCATGTCTTATGCACTCTTATGAGTGTATATTTTAATTTTCCAGTCTATCGGAAATTTTCACTAATATGGATTAGTTTTATTAACGGCTATAATTTTACTGGTGATTTATACTATGTTAGTCATAGTTCTCAATATTCATTCTTATGTTACAGCAGTGATTTTCAAAGTTGACTACTTTAAGGTGCGTTGATTTCAACTTCCAGAAGGCTGGCTGGCGAATTCTGGGAGTTGAAGTCCACATATCTTAAAGTGGCTGAGTTTGAAAAACACTGGTTTAGAGATTAATAATGACTTTTTGGACTGTTAACCAATAGGATACATTCATTTACTTAAAGCTATATTATGCTAGAAAATGATAACCCCCAGATCTAAATCCCCTTGTTCATCTGCATATCACTTTTTTTTTTACTTTTTCCTTTAACCTTCTTGTCTTCTTTTTATAAATTTTCTTTTCATGGTTAATAAAAATAGAAAAGGGAAAAGGAAGAACAAAGGGAACCGTGTTCAGCAGGTTGAGCTATAAGCAGCAGTCCAGAACAAGGTCACATGCCTTCTGTTTGATATAAAAACATTTTGTTGTAGATAGGAAGAATTGTAAACAGATATATTTCTGATCAGGTAACTGTCAGTTTTAGTTGAGTTCCATCTGGGAAATTTAATTTCTGCAGTGGTAGGAAAAAGATTCACCTGGGCAGACATTGGGGTAACAGTGTTGTAAGCCGCCCTGGGTCCTAGGAGAAGGACGGCATATAAATTTGATTATAAATAAATAAGAACAGGAACGGAAATTCAACACTTGAGGAACGAGAAGGAAGAAAATATAGATAGCCCTTGACTTACAACAGTTTTATTTAGAGATCATTTGAAGTTACAGAGGCACTGAAAAAGTGACTTATGACCATTTCCCCCACTTACAACCGTTGTAGCATCCCCACGTAGACACGTGATCAACATTCAGCGATTCATTTAACAACTAGCAGTTGCGGCAGAAATGTTGGGCTCAGTTGTGGTCTGTAAATAGATTCTTTCCGCGAACTCGGGACGGGTGTAAATAAAATGAGGGGAAATGAAAGGAAGCCTTTTTCCTTAAAAGCTACAGTAGCAAGATTATTATAGAGAAGGGGACAAAATGTAACAGGGAAAAAATAGAGGAATATATATACCGTATATATACCCACAACTCGGTGAAAATGCCCACAACTCAAGTGAAAATCGCAGGGAAACTACATCGTGGTTTAGGGTGTGATGCAAACATGGTCACTGCCATTTCTCGTATCCACCAATGTCTCAGCATGCAAGATAACGCCTCCGGATTCATAAATCTGTGAATTCATGACATACTGCTGGAGAAAACATAAATAGTTAAACTTGTTCTTGACCACAGTTGTGCTGCAGATAACCGTGGTTTGTTGGAATTTGTTTTACTGTCTTTTGCAGATTGGTGAATGTTTCCGCTGTCTAAGGCATTTTCTTCCATCCCTGACTTTGAGATTTTACCCTGCACGTCTGTCTCGGTTATAATTCAGAGACATTCACGGTTGGTTGATTTCGTCCTGGCAGAATTAAGGTCCCCCTTAAGCTCTCGTGTTTAAATAGCTTGTACCAAATCCTTTATGCGAATGAGCAGAATGTACAAAAATGTGTTTTAATTCACATTCTCTAGCTGATTAACCAAACTTGGGAGTGAGTCGCAATGAAATACACCTTCCTTTCAAACTACTTAAGGAGTGGGGGAAGGGCAAGGAAGAATTGGGGGTGGGGGGAAGAGTCTAAAAGCCATGTGAAACACCCAAGCTGTAAAAATGTTTAAAAAGAAAATAAAAATAAGTCTGCGTTGGATCATATGGATTTGTTCAAGCTATTCTTTCCCTCTGTGGAGGTTGAGAGCCAGCTAACATTTGCAGGGCCTAGAGAGCAAGCCCTGGAGACATCTAAGGCAGGGGTTCTCTCAACCTTGGCAACTTTAAGACTTGTGGACTTCAACTCCCAGAATTCCTCAGCCAGCTTTGCTTTAAGGTGTAAGTCAGTTTGATTGAATTGTTTTTCATTGCAGGCTTCTAAGCTTCAGCAGTGCAGCTTTTGATCTCTAAATCAAACCTAGAACTAAGGAGCAATTTCCTGACAAGGAGGACAATTAATCAATGGAACAGTTTCCCTCGCAGAGTTGTGGGTACTCCATCACTGGAGGTTTTTCAGAAGTAGACTAGATAACCACTTGACCAGGATGGAACCCCCTTGAGCATCCAAAAATCAAATCAATCCATGAGTATTGAGATGGAAAGGATCTTGGAGGTTTTCTAGTCCAACCCATTGTTCAAATACGAGACCCTATACAATGTTATGGTTGTCCAGTCTCTTCTTAAAAGCCTCCAGTGACGGAGCACCCATAACTTCTGCAGGGAAGCCATTCCACTGGTTCATTGTTCTCACTGTCAGGAAGTTTCTCCTTAATTCCAGGTTGCTTCTCTCCTTGATGAGTTTCCATCTATTTTTTCTTGTCTTGTCTTCTGGTGCTTTGGAAAATAAGCTGACCCCCTCTTTTTTGTGGCAGCCCCTCCAAATACTGGAATACTAAGACGTCTGGGGTCCTTTCCAGTCTACGATTCTATGTTCTGTGATCATTTCTGAATATATAATCATAGACTGGAAGGTACTTTGGAGTCTTCTAGTCCAACCCCTTGCTCAAGGCAGGAGACTTTATGTCATCCTGGGCAAAAGATGATCCAGTCTATTCTTGAAACCCTCCTGAAAGTGGGTGCTACATACTCCATGACTCACGCAGCGGTAACCTTGGGGAAATCCAAAAGAGGTGCAACTCCTGTTAACGCTGTAGCTCATCTGAAATGTTGATTGTTTCTCTTAAAGTTTGCATCCTGACATCCTGCTTGCAGCTGTGTGAGTCAGAGTTGGCATGTAATCATGGGCTTCAGTATTTCAGTTTCTGTTAGGCATGCCTGAATCAATGGACCTGTTTCTCAACCTTGATCACTTTTAACTCCCAGGGTTCAATTCCCAGAATTCCCTAGCCAGAAGGGTTGGGGGGAAAAATGCAGCTTTCTCGACTAACAAATCTGGTCAAAAGACAAGAGTTTTCGTCGTGAAAGTTTATGCCCTTTAATAAAATTTGTTAGCCGGTAAAAGATGCTCCCAAACTCTTTTGATTTTTAATTCTATGTTCTTGGGTTAAAGCAGCAGCTCCCAAACCTTTCTATATTCCGCACCCCCAGAATGCTTCCGATATATTCTCGCACCCCTTGCAAAAGTTCAAAATAACGGCAACGAATTATGCATATGCGCTATAATTTTGAAAACCCAGGTTTTTGCACCCCCTGGAATATCGTCTTGTACCCCCAGGGGGTACGAGCACCCCTGATTGGGAACCCCTGGGTTAAAGAATAGATCAGAATGCTTCCCACTTTAAACTTCCCCGTTTAGTGTCTGCCTGTATCTCTTCTAAACTTTTCTCACTGCTTTTAAAGGAAAACATTTTGGGAAGCAAGGATAATAGAATTAGGATGAAAAAAATTTATCCTGGAGGAGTCTTTTGCTTCTCTCTATCTTCTGCAATGCTGAATTTTTCATCTGAAATGTTTTCTCTGTGTATTTCAGGTTTCCCTTACCTTGGAATTTGTCACCGTCATGGGAGAGATTAAAATCTCTCCAGACTATAGCTGGTTCAGAAGTACCGTTCCCCTCAAAAAGGTGGGTGCAGATTATTTTCCCTCTCTGCTGCAATTTAGTTCAGGTGCGTTGTTTTATACATTGCAAGCACTGTAAATGTAGATGAGATATGCTTACAGTGTTAGAATTATGATTATATTTCAGACAGACAAGATTTGTTATTTGTGTTGATTCTTCTGCAATCTGCTGAGGCTTGGGGGATGCTTTTCTCTTCCAGCCTTATTTTTTGTTGAGTGCCTTCTAGAACCGCTAACTATCTCTTAATGGCTGGCTTTGGAGAGAACCGTGCCACTTAGAGGTTTCGCGTAACGTTTTAAGTATTTTTTTTCTAGATAAAACTAAAAAGTCATGATAGAAACTTCAGAGCCTTCTGCAATCTACTATCAGCACATGGATAAATATTTGTCGTGTTTTAGAGCTCACACTTCAGAGAAATGTGCTTGAGCATGTCCCATGTAAAGGACCACACAGGAAAGAGGAATAAACTGCATAGCAGTTTTTGCTATTCAGGGTTTCACAAAAAGCTTTTGTTCCCTTATAATATCCCTAACTTCCTCCTGATTCAGTGGTTCTTCAACCTGAATTGCAACAGTGCAATTAACTGAAAGATCAGAGCAATGTAAAAGCATGTGGCCAACTGCTTCAGAGTTTTTTATTTTAAAAAAAGCAGGTCAGATAGTTCATTCTAGTGAATAGGATGTCTCTCTCTAGCCAGATTACTGCCCTACAGCGACTCAGCTGGGGTTTCATTGTGTTGACTTT
Source organism: Bothrops alternatus (assembly GCA_034064705.1). Lineage (NCBI taxonomy): Eukaryota > Metazoa > Chordata > Lepidosauria > Squamata > Viperidae > Bothrops > Bothrops alternatus. Next base: position 467,916 of record JARGCV010000275.1, on the reverse strand, counting down.
GAAATTGTGCCTGGCTGGAACAGAAGGGGACTGGAGGCTTTTGATGGAAAAGAAAGAAGAAGGCTGTTTCTTATTTTAGTGTTGTCTATTTTAGTTGATCTTTGAGGCATGAGATGCCAAAGGGTGGGTAGGTGCCATGGCAGAAAAAGCCATCTTCTTATGACCTGCCAGATGGCACTTTCTCATGGATGGGGCCCAGAGCATACCTCCTGCTGATGTATTGTACAGTGGTACCTTGGTATTCAGCTGCTTTGAAACTTATCAGATTCGATCCTCAACGCATTGCGGTCATTTGTTTAGTACTCAACACGCAAGCTAGAACATATTGCTGTTGACTGCCATTATTGTTGTTGTTAGTTGCGAAGTTGTGTCTGACCCATCGCCACCCCATGGACAACGTTCCTCCAGGCCTTCCTGTCCTCTACCATCTTCTGGAGTCCATTTAAGCTCATGCCTGCTGCTTCAGGGACTCCATCCATCCAGCCACCTCCTTCTCTGCCCTCCCCTTCTTCTCTTGCCCTCCATCTTTCCCAGCATCAGGCTCTTCTCCAGTGAGTCCTTCCTTCTCATTAGGTGGCCAAAGTACTTGAGTTTCAACTTCAGGATCTGGCCTTCTAAAGAGGAGTCAGGGTTGATCTCCTCTAGGACTGACTGGTTGGATCGCCTTGCAGCCCAGGGGACTCGCAGGAGTCTTCTCCAGCACCATATTTAAAGGCCTCAGTTCTTTGGTGCTCAGCCTTTCTTATGGTCCAACTTTCACAGCCATCCCTTGCAACTGGGAAAACCATGGCCTTGACTGTACGTACTTTTGTTGGCAGGGTGATGTCTCTGCTTTTTAGTATGCTGTCTAGATTTGCCATAGCTTTCCTCCCCAGGAGCAATATGACTCACTAAATTATCTTTATGAGAAAAATTGGGTACTCATCGTATTTGGTACTCGTCGACCTCCTGGAACCTATTAAGGATGCGTACCGAGGTACCACTGCATTTCAAAATGAGATCTGCTCTTTTGTTGAGAGTGGTGCTTTCTAGTCCCACCAATAAGCACAAATTCTTTGCCACGTGGGCCTGATCAGCTTTTCCTGGGAGAGAAAGCTTAAGTCTGAACTGTGCAGCCATTTCTACCACCATGTGATTTTTCACATGCTCTATCCAATGCTGTTCTCCATGTCCAAGGATCTGTGAAGCGGTCTGTTTTCTGAATGTCACCCAAGGCATCCGAAGACGAAGGAAAAGCAGGAAGAGAATCTTCTCATTGTTTCTGGGCCACCTTTTTGTCGGGAAAATCCAGCTGTATAACAGATATTTAGTCTGTTGTTATGTTGTGTAAGTGGCAAGGATTACCTTTACAACACTCAGAAGATTGTAATAACCGTCCTGAGCTTGCTATCCTTGAGATATGTGCAGCTCTCAAGATGCTCAGCAAAGGCAGAAGTTGGCTGGGAATTCCGGGAACGGGAATCCTAGCATATCTGCACATGCTAAACTCCTGGATACTAGGAGTATTAAGGATGCTAGTTGCCATTGGGGTTTTTTGGTGTTTTTTTTTTTTAAACTCCTGTGAAGATATTTGGGGTCAGGGTGTCTCTGTAAAAACTGGTTAATTTTTCCAGCAACTGTTGCAGCATCTCAGTGATGTATATTTATGGAAATGTCCCCACACAACCGAAACATGTTTATTATTATTATTATTATTATTATTATTATTATTATTAAGAGTTGTTTTATTTATTCAAAAGGAAGGTGTCCCTGATTTTAAGATAATCCCCATGTAAAAGGAAGATTACAGAGAAAAATCTCATTAGTCTCTATGGCCTCGTTCAAAGAAAATACGAACGAGCCTTTTTCATTTAAAAAAAAAATTACTTTCAGGTAAAAAATAGCCCCTTGTACCTTGGCGTAATCCTGTTTGCATTTTTGGGGGAAGGAATCGTCATCTTCAATAAATATAAATACATTTTTAAAAGTATGCAAGAAAAGAGGTCATTCCATGGAAATTTAAAACAGTCGTTATGTTTTTAGGCATTGCAGTATTTACTTAAATAAAAGTAAACTTTCAAATCACTCTTTTCAGTCCAGAACAGGTAATCCTGCAGGTGATATTACAGTTGAATTTTGGGGGGGGGTGGAATTGCTGAACTGTAGAACTAGTTCAACAATACAGCAAGGTGTGGGGTTCTGTTTTGCTGCACGTGTTCAAACAGTCACCGGTCTGAATATTTTAATTTATCCTGCATTGAGCGAGATAAGGACACTCGCAGATTTCCAGAGAAACAACAGCCAACAGCTAATATTTTGATGTAAGAATAAAAACATTGATGACAATGAGACTTCAGCATATTGCACCAAAGAGATCTTAAGTTTTCTGTGCTCATTCAGCCTGAAGTCTGAACATCTGCAATTTTTTGCTCGCTTGTTTCCAGAACCTTTGACACTTATTTGTATATCCTGTCTGAGAAATAGTCACAGTTCTCTTTATATTTCTCAGCTGACGGTATTTCGGAAAACAGATCTAAAGTAAAAGGCAAACCCCTATGGGCCACATGGTCTTCCTTGGACCCTCCTTTGTTTGTTCTCAGCTAACAGCTGTAATTTTAGAGATAAGCAAACTGGGATCTGGAATTTAACAGTAAGCTAACTATGGAGCAAGGTCTGATTTAGTTCAGCCGGTTCAACAACACTTGTCTTTGCATGATAAAGACACGTTTGGTTTGTTATTTGCCACCACATCTTTCTTGGTAGCTGCTGCTATCTTATTTTATCCTGGCCTCACTTTGTAAAGAACTTCACTTTGTTCCAGAGAAGAGCAACAAAGATGATTAAGGGACTGGAGGCTAAAACATATGAAGAACGGTTGAAGGAATTGGGCATTCGTGTCTAGTTTAATGAAAAGAAGGGTCAGGGAAGACATGATAGCAGTATCCCAAGGTTTGAGGAGCTGCAGCAAAGAAGAGGGGTGGTGGGTTTCCAACCTATTTTCCAAAGGACCAGAAGGCAAGACCAGAAGCAATGGGTGGTAACTGAACAAAGAGAGAAGCAACCTAGAAGTTAGGAGAAGTTTCCTGACAGTGAGAATTAACCAGTGGAACGGCTTGCCTTCAGAAGTTGTGGGTTCTCCATCACTGGAGGCGTTTAAGAAGAGACTGTCTGAAATGGGTCTAGGGTCTCCTGCTTGAGCAGGGGGTTGGACTAGAAGATCTCCAAGGCCCCTTCCAACTTGGTTATTCTGCTATTCTGTATGGTTTGAAGTTAGCCCAAATAAATTATATTGATCATTTTGAAAGTCCTCTTGAAGCTTTTCATTTCCCCTTTTTGTTTAAATCACCCTATATAAATTTTATACACCCCCCCTTTTTATTTACTTACTCACAGGGAGTCCTCGATTTGCAACAGTTCACTTAGTGACCATACAAAGTTACAACAGCACTGAAAAAAAATCATTTATGACCGTTTTTCACACTTAACGACAGCATCCCCCTGGTCACATGTTCAAAACTCGGATGCTTGGCATTTGACTCATATTTATGAGCCGGATTCCTTGATTACCTTAATTAATTTTTTTGTTTTGTTTTGTTTTAATCTTCAGAAACATCACCGGACTAAAAATACCAAAATATGAAACATGTAAAATGGGCTGCAGTTATTGCTCCAGCTCAGTTGCCAAGAGGTGTTTTTGAATTTTTATGAGTGAGACGTGTTTGTAGAATTGCTCTCGTCTGGCTACTGAGGACTGAAAATTTAACTTTCTGGTTGTTTTTCTTCTGAAATGGTTTGAGGTTGAGAACAAGCGTGCACTGGGCTTGTGACTTCCTCGTTGGATGAAAGGGAAATGAGCCGTTTCTAATCGGCCCTGAAGAGTGAAACCTACTTGGGCCTTTAGACTTATGATTTTCCAGTGACAACAGCAATTGGGCAGCTGAAAAAAAAAAAGTGGATTACTATTTCAAGCCTGCTTGTTTCTTAATATCTTCTCTTTCAAAGTGGAACGCTTTTGATATTCATGTGATGATCACCCATCTCAAACAGTGGGCGGAAACGTAGCTCCAATTGGTCACGTTAGGGTTTGTTGTTGTTGAATTGTACAGCCGTTTTAGAAAAACAGAATACTTGGGTTTGAAAAACCGATGCAGGATAAAAGAAACTTGATAAGTCACTGTGGCCAGATGCCAGGAAGTAAATAGATTGCAAACCCATGTGAAAAGCACTCTGCAACTCATAATAATTCAGTTTTTTCCTGCCTTGCATGACAAAACGTTATGAGATAATGAGATTATGGTCTAGAATGGATTGCTCTTAGAATTGGCAAGTTTGTGCAACCTGAGTGGGGTTTCAGACACAAAAGCAGTTGATTTGTATTTCACCACTTGGCTGTTTTCCTCCAGGTTAGGCAGAAGTAAAAAGTGTTTTTTTTTTTTTGTCTCTGTCCGGCCCCTTCCCCAAATAATTTAACTTTAAAACAGGAGGGTTTTAGATTCATCCAGAGGGTGATAACAGAATTCTGTTTCGTCTAATTTCCCCTGGGAGCAAGTGAGAGGGATTCAATTAAGGTTCTCTTACCCCTTGCAAAATATAGCAATGCCGGTGGGAATTGAATGGAGCCTCTTTCGTTCCTGTCATACAGGAGTGCAGGTAGTCCCTAACTAAGGACCACAATTGAGCTCAAAATTTCTATTGTTAAGTGAAACAGTTGTTAAGTGCCTCCCCCCTTTTACAGCCTTTCTTGCAACAGTTGTGAAGTGAATCAGTGCAGTTGTTTAGTTACTAATATGGTTGTTAAGTGAATCTGGCTTCCCCATTGACTTTGCTTGTCAGAAGATCGCGAAAGGTGACTGCATGACCCCGGGACACGGCAACCGTCGTAAGTACATGCCAGTTGCCAAGCGTCTGAATTCTGATCCCATGACCATAGGGATGCTGCAACGGTCGTTAGTGTGGAAAATGGCCATAAGCCACACTTTTCAGTGCTGTTGTAACTTTGAGCAGTCAGTAAAAGCACTGTTGTAAGACAAGAAACACCTGATACTATTTTTCTCAGCCTTGGACCTCCAGGTTTTATTCGACTGCCACTCCGCGTGCTTGGCCATAGCAGCTGGGAAGGACAGGCCAGCCTCTCCCCAAGGCACTCAGGAAATGTTAGTGATCTTAGTTGCTCTTCTTTGCACCCTTTCCAAAGCCTCGACATCTTTTTCGTAAGGTGGCAACCAAAACCGGATGCAGTCTTCCAGGTGTGGTCTCAAAAGTTCTCACGACAGACCTGAGTCTAGCCTCCTGTGAATTCCGCTAGCCCTTATCTAGCGCCCATTTGGTTTGAGTATTTATTATAGATCCGATTCTTGTACACAGGCAGCATGAAACAAACTTGTTAGTGCTTCGAACGCTGCACTGACAGCCTTCCGTTGTACCTGTCAAGAGTCGTGACCGTTGAGGAATCACCACTTTGTCCTCTCTGATGTCTCTTTTTCAGATCATCGTAGATGATGACGACAGTAAGATTTGGTCGCTGTACGACGCAGGACCCAGGAATATCCGGTGCCCCCTCATATTTCTCCCACCTGTCAGTGGGACCGCCGACGTCTTCTTTCAGCAGATTCTAGCCCTGTCTGGATGGGGTTACAGAGTCATTGCCGTGAGTGTCTTCATGCCATCCTGCTTTTGTTTCTTGAACTTGACTTCAAGACAGTTCATTTACAGTTCATTTAGTGACCGTTCCAAGTTACAACAGTGCTGGAAAAAGGGACTGATGACCGTTTCCCACACTTAGGACCGTTGCAGCATCCCCGTAATCACGTGACCGAAATCCAGATGCTTGGCAACTGCTTCCTATTTATGACGGTTGCCGTGTCCCTGGGGGTCACGTGACCCCTTTTTGCGACCTTATGACAAGCAAAATCCACGGGGGAAGCCAGATTCGTTTAAAAAACCATGCTACCAAATTAACAACGGTGGCAAACTCACCAAATTAACAACGGTGGCAAGAAAGGGCGTGAAATGGGTTGAAACTCCCTTAACGAACGTTTCACTTAGCAACATAAATTTTGAGCTCAGCTGTGGCCATATAAGTCAAGGACTACCTATACACCAAATCAGCCAGACCGTAACTCCTCATTCTTGTAATCCAGCAGCCTCTGGCAACTGAATCAGTGGCTGCCATTTTGAATTTTTGTTGGCTTGCTCCAGTCAGATTTGGTATCCTATGAGTCCATGTTCCAAGAGAGTACCAGTAAGGTTTTATTGTGTTCCTGGTGCCTTCCTTATTTGCCAGGCCTGGGCATAGCCTGAACCCTGGAGCTGATCTGAGTTTGAAATGTTGATTCTGGGGCTGCCCCCTAGCCTCAGTAGTATATCTGTAACAATGAGTGACACCCCCTAGCAGTGGAGGGCTTGCATTTTAAGTTACTCTCCTGGGTAGGACAGTTCTGCCACCTCAATAAATTTTATATTAGACTTTGTCTAGACTCAGACTACAAAGCTTGAATTTATATTTAGACTTTGGAGGGCATCCAAACAATATCCAGTGTCTTTGTGAAATTGAAGTTTACAGTATTTCCTCACTTTTTTTAAATTTTATTTTGCAGTTATTGGGAATTACCCATTTTAAGAATCTGAGATGGTTTAGGATAAGATAAATCAATAAACTAAAACCAGAACCAGAACCGTCAACAGTCGGCTAACTTCTGTAAGTTGGCCAGCCGGTAACCACAAGCTCCAGCTGGGTGCTGTGGTTTTGTTCAAAATGGGATTTCCCCAGTTAAGATGCACATATGCCTCTGCTCCCAAGTTTATCGGCTGAAAATTGCAATTAAATCTCCGTAATGGTGCACTGCATCTTTTCCTCTGTTTTTCACCGTTTACAGTTACAGTATCCGGTTTATTGGGAGATCTTTGAATTCTGCGATGGATTCCGGAAGCTATTAGATCATCTACAACTGGATAAAGTTAGTGATTACAATAAAATGTTAGGTAAAAAGCCTAGAGTTTATTCATGTTCATTGGATCAACCGAGAGAGAATCTCCTTCATCCGTATGGAGGCATTGGTTTCCTTATCAGATTTCTAAGCTGCCCCTTTGCTAGGTGATGTACAAAGTCAAGCACAGTATTAAGAACAATAGGATCCAAAGCCATACAAATATTAGCAGTCGTGAAGAAAAGTCATTTGAAAAAAAGATGGAACTTCTTTGGAATACTTGAAACCAGAGTATTAACAGTATTAACCTTGTGAACTCTCAAGCTTCCTCCTTCTGTTATGTATTCAAGATGGACAATGATTAATATTTATATGTTACTTATATGTAAGGGTGTAGGTCTATAGATAGGTTGTACATAGTATGTTTAAATGTGTGTTATGTATGTGTACACTTTGAGAGCAAGCAACTAAACTTCATTTTTAATGTGTGCCATTGTGCCCACAGTAAAAAATGACAGTAAAGGTTATCTATCTATCTATCTGTCTGTCTGTCTGTGTGTATATATGTATGTATGTATATAGCATGTATATATGTGGGTTCTGTACTGTATGGGTAGATACATACTCTCTTTTGAGAGCAGTCAACATAATTTTACTTTGGATGTGTGCCATTGTGCCCACAATAAAAAAAATAACATTTTTACAGATGGAGGGGAAACCAACATGAGATGGCAGAGATTATAGAATGAAAGTGAGAGATAAGTTGGAAAGTTCGTTGTCTGAACCTTTAATCTGATTAATGAAGTTGCTGTAAATCAGGGATCTCCCATCTTGGCAACTTTAAGACTTGTGGACTTCAACTCCCAGAATTCCCCAACAAGCATGGCTGGCTGGGGAATTCTGGGAGTTGAAGTTCACAAGTCTTTAAAGTTGCCACGGTGGGAGGCCCCCGTTCTAAATGTTTTTTGCTTGCCTCTTGGTCCGCCAGGAGGTGGCAACTGATCCAATTTCCAGATGCTTGGGACGGTAAACCGCGTTTGATAAAAAGAGAAATATCAAGGGTATTCTTCTTTTATCGTTTTAATATTAGGTTCACCTTTTTGGTGCTTCATTGGGAGGTTTCCTTGCTCAGAAATTTGCTGAGTACACCCACAAGTCCCCCCGGGTCCAGTCTTTGGTTCTGTGCAACTCTTTCAGCGATACCTCAATTTTCAATCAGACGTGGACAGCAAATAGGTGAGACGCCAGTAAATAAATCAGTGTTTGCTGCTTCTTTTTTTAACGAAACCCAGAGTTAGAGGATTGTCAAAACATCATGGCTGTGAGGTTTGGAACTAGGCCAAATGAGGGCAAGGAGGCCTCTTGGCGGAAGTATGGACGATGGGTGGAAGCTCAAATCTGATGTTGCTGGAACAGTTCAGATGCGGTTCCTCTCCTTCCAAGGGGTTTTGAGTCCAATGGTGACGTTCAGATGTATTGAAATGGCCAATTCTAGCCCAAACTCTACAAACCTTCTTTGTACGATGCCTTTGTCTACAATTAATGAATAGGATAATTTAATAGGAATTGTTAGAAGATGGACAGGTCTGCCTTACTAACTTGGGGAAATCAGGCGAGGCTGAATGCAGAGCGATCTTTTTATGGTTAACGTGGCAGTGCAGGGCTCCTCCTAACCCTCCTTTATATTCCTCTCTCTTCTCAGTTTTTGGTTGTTGCCTGCTTTCATGTTGAAGAAAATCGTCCTTGGGAATTTCGCCTCTGGTCCCGTAGATCCTGAAATGGCTGACGGAATTGATTTCATGGTGGACAGGGTAACGATCCATAAAGCTCAAAAGGGCTGCTTGATGGTGTTCTGAAGTTTGTCCAGGAAATAACAAATACTGGGTGTTCTGAAGCTTCCTTCCTTTTTTCTTTTTCTGTTCGGTTGTGTGTGTGTGTGGGGGGGGTATATAGATGGTCCTCGACTTACAACAGTTCATTTAGTGACCGTTTGAAGTTACAACAGGACTGACCTATGGGCGTTTTTCATACTTGGACTGGAAGATCTCCAAGATCCCTTCCAAGTGTGGTATTCTGTATTCTATTTCTCGGTCGCCAGATTTCAGATCCATATTGATGGCTTTTTTTTTTTTTCTTAATGTCTGACAGCTGGAAACTTTGGGCCAGAGTGAGCTGGCTTCAAGACTCACTCTCAATTGCCAGAATTCCTACGTTGAACCTCATAAGATCCGGGATGTTCCTGTCACCATCATGGACGTGAGCAATCTAGGGCATATTCCTAGCTGATAAGCATGAGATGAAACTGGTTTGACTGGGTATTGATTTGTGGGAAATCACCAATCCAGGAGGACCTGTCTAGGGTGGTCGCACCAGCACCGTTTCCTCCAAAAATGGAAGAAAGAGAGAACTTCTGGTTCAGTGAAAAATCCTGGGCTCAATTATAAGAGATGGCAAAACTCATGCTGATGCTGGTTTTTGATTTTTAGGTCTTTGATCAGAGTGCCCTGTCTACAGAAGCCAAGGAGGAGATGTATAAGCTGTATCCCAATGCCAGGAGAGCTCATCTTAAAACCGGAGGCAATTTCCCCTATCTCTGCAGAAGTGCCGAAGTAAACCTTTATATCCAAGTAAGTCCTGCTCATCCATCCATCCATCCATCCATCCATCCATCCATCCATCCATCCATCCATCCGTCCGTCCATCCATCCATCCAGCAATCTCAGGATTCTTTTAGCAGAAAAGTGGAGTTGTAAAAAAAAAAAAAGATTAGCGTACTTTCCCATGCATACGTAGAGAATGAAATGAAGGCTGCCAAAAATGTCTAGAAATGGTGAGATGGTCTTCCTTTATCATCCCATCTTTTTCCAACTGATAGTTCTTTTTTTTACATTACTAAATGGTGTCCTTCAACTAAAGGAGATTCGTTTGGTTCAATGGTCTTTTCAAATTACTAAACGGGTTAGAATTGGATTGTTAAACTAAGGCCCAGCAATGAAAACTCAAACGTTAGCAAAATTAAATTCTCTCCCTCTCTCTCTGGCCCTAATCGGAGTTAACAGAACATCCTCCTTCTCCTGCAATGGAGAATTCAGCTGGTCACTGAATGAGTATATTTAGAAGACGGTCAGATACGTGTGTTGTGGTGGGTTGGGTTGGGTTATTTTTGTTTCGTTTCGTTTTTTATTCAGAGATACTGTTCCATCCTGTTTTGTCAGTCAGTTTGCAAATGTTACACTAAGACATCTGTATGAAAGTCAGCCTGCGTTTTGCATACCGCTTCTTCTAGTCTTTGTGCTTTGTTTGCACAAAATGTTGCCCTAACTTTTTTTCAGAAAAGGGCCAAAATCAATGAACCAAGTGTTAGCCTAGAGTTTCTGAATTATATGGTTTGGGTTAATTCCTACTCATTCCTACTTGTGTTTTAATTCCTACTCATCTCCTATGTATACAGTTCTTCCCACTTTCTCATGTTAATTATGCTTTGGAATTCATACTAGAGTGTATTTCTGGATGCACATGAGAATCCATCACCAAACAAAGTGTGATTCATTTTTGTCCATGTTTTATGGTTTAGAGGGGGGGGAAAGGAATGAATAATAATAATAATAGTAAAGTTGGAAGGGACCTTGGAGGTCATCTAGTCCAACCCCCTGCTCAGGCAGGAAGCCCTATACCATTTCAGACAAATGGCTGTCCAGTCTCTTCTTGAAAACTTCCAGTGTTGGAACATTCACCGCTTCTGGAGGCAGGTTGTTCCACTGGTTAATTGTTCTCACTGTCAGGAAGTTTCTCCTTAGTTCTAGGTTGCTTCTCTCTTTGGTTAATTTCCATCCGTTGCATCTTGTCCTGACTTCAGGTGCTTTGGAGAATAGCTTGACTCCCTCTTCTTTGTGGCAACCCCTGAGATACTGGAAGACTGCTATCATGTCCCCCCTCCTTCTCTTCGTTAAACTAGCCAGACCCAGTTCCAGCAACTGTTCCTTATATGTTTTAGCCTCCAGTCCCCTAATCATCATTCTACTTCTCTCCGTCTGCCCTATAGATACATTTGCTTCAATTCCATGGGACCAGATATGCTGCTATTGACCCCTCCATGATCAGTGCAGAAGAACTAGAAGTCCAGAAAGCCAATCTCCAATCTAGCAACGAACAAGAACAACCATCGTAATTGGCTGATTGGCCATTCTTTCATCTGGAGGGTCAGGCCTCTTTCCTTGTTGGCAGATGTCCTGCCCAATCACATCTGGCCTTCTGTTGTCCTTCTCTTCTTCCCACTGAACTGGTTAGAACTGTGTCCTTAAAACTCAGCTGGGCGGATTTCATGCCATGAAACTATGGATCATGAACGCTCGCTCCCGTTTCTCTTCCACAAGCTACGTTTGGATAATATAAGTTAAGGACACAACTTTGGAAGACTCATTAAAAAAACAAAACAAAAAACGAATGCAACTGTCAGAGACAAACTTTTGGTACCAAAGCCTTCATTACTGTGCTCTTACCGAGAATAAATCTTTTATATATATATATATATACATACAAACATACAAACACCTACATACAAACACCCGCGAAAACCTCAGAAAACAAACAAACAAATATATATATATATATATATATATATATATATATATATATATATATATATATATATATATATATATATATATATATATATATATATATATATATATATATATATATATATACATACATACACACACACACACACACACACACACACACACACACACCTATATCTCCATGCAGAGAGGGGTTACTATGAACAAATCACAGATGTCTGTAAGCTCATTTATAATTTGAATATTTAGTTTTAAACTCTGTTGGAAGTGTCAATGTTGCTGTTACGTTTCTTTATATACTGTTACCGCTTAATGACTTGAAATCAGAGGAGGTTTTTTTTGTAAAATTTATTTGCTATCTTACTTTGTTTTGAATAAAATTTTAACTGGGTGCGGGAAGGACCCCAGTTATTCTGCTTTTGGGAATTTGCAAGGTAATAGCTTTGCTTCATCCTTAAGGTTTGGAGTCTGGTGCTGGAGCCCTCCAGTTAGATTAGAATTTTACAAATCCTCAGAATTTCCAGTTGTGCTGTTCATACTTCTGGGAGATTAAATCCATTGAAAGTTGGAGACGGTACTGACATTTGAAATGCTTCAAGTTTTCTACAACGGGGTTGTTCCACGTTTTCAGGAGCTACACACAAACGAAATGCATAAGGGGGGGGGAAACCATTTATTTGAAAACCAGATGTTTCGACGTTGCTTTAAAAATACAAAACTTCATGACAAATTTAAGAAAAGTATACCGTCGGTAGATAAAACACTGTCGTATCAGCACTGGTGAAGAACAAAAATCTGTTTTGAACTTGAAAGTGCATAATTGTACAGCCAGAAGCGGGGGTGAATGCTGGGCCTGGGGTCCTCCCCAGGATTTTGGGATCAGGGCAAAGAAGATGGTGGCTGAGGAAAGTTCCAGGCTTCTCCCTTGCAACTGGTATCATGCATCTCCTGGGCAGAAGCTACTTCAAAATGTAGGGGATGACTTAAAACAATATCTTCCTGCCTTCCCTTTTGCCAGAGATGAGCAATCAATGCCCAAAGGGACTACGTGTGCAACGCACCTCCAGGCACCAATCTCTGAGCTGTATCCTTACTCACTGCCTTTTCTGGCAGATCACAGCGTAGGCCAGCCGGTGTGTAAATCTCTTCCTCAAAGGAAATGACCCAGGGCTGAAACAGTCCAGGCTGAAGAGGCCCAGCCTGAGGCAGAGAAGCCAGCCAGCCATTCTGGCTAGCTCCATGTGCATAGTTGAGATATATAAAATAAAAATAAAAAAATAACATGGATCAAAATAACAGTTTTGGCTGAAACAGTAGAATGGTTCCCCTTTGCATTCCCAAGCCAAGTCCCAACACCTGGTATTAAATGTCGCATGGATTGAGCCAGCTGTTTCTCTCTCTCCCCCCCCCCACAGATGTGGACATCCAAATTTGGAGTAATGTTCAACAAAAGGATGCAATAAACTAAAGCAGAAGTTGCCAGGTCTCCATAGCCTTGTGCTGTTGTAGTAGTATTAGTGCAACTGTAATTTTTGCTCTGTTTCCAGAAGACGTATCCCTTGATTGTTCACACAACACCCTGAACCAGGTTAGAGAAAGCTAGCAGCTTTTAAGTGTGTTCCATTCTACTTGCGGCAAGTTTTAACCGCAGTTTAAGTTTTGCTTGATCGCTCATCTTGGGCAAGCTTATGGCTCAGTTAATACAGCAAATGAGATAATAATACATTCTACTGTAGGTGGAATGTACTGTGTGAACTCAAGCCCTACATGGCATCGGACCAAGTTACGGGACCGTCTGCTGCCCCATGAAACCCAGCGACCGGTTAGGGCCCACAGAGTCGGCCTTCTCCAGGTCCCATCAGCCAGACAGTGTCGCCTGGCGGGGCCTAGGGGAAGAGCCTTCTCTGTTGCGGCCCCGGCCCTCTGGAACCAACTCCCCCTGGAGATCTGTATCTCCCCCACCCTCACCGCCTTTCGTAAACTGCTCAAAACACATCTTTGCCGACAGGCCTGGGGCAGTTGACATCTTGCCCCTAGCCAGTGTATGTTTGCATGTATGTTTGTTGGATGATTGGTTTTTTAACTTAGGGGTTCTTTTTATATATGTATTTTTATATATGTATTTTAATGTTGATTTCTATTTATGCTATGAGCCCCCCTGAGTTCCTGGAATAGGGCGGCATAGAAATCCAATAAATGAAATGAATGAAATGAAATGAAGAGTTTTCAAGACAGATCTGTTAAGTCTAAGAGGATCATTCTGCTATAATCTGTGGCAAGAGCTGAATGTTATAATACCTACAGTCCCCAGAAATTTAGCCAAAGAAGACCTTTCCAAAGCTGTTGGGGAAAGTGAAAAAATTAGGAGGAAAAGATGTGGGTTTCTAGAAAACTTTGAACCACGAAATCTTCCCATGCACATAAATGTAATCCCAATTAGCATATTCATCTTGGCATCCTAAGTCTGCACAAGTATTTGGGCTACATCCATTTGTTGGGAGGGAGAGACATAACATCCCCGCTTCTCAGTAGGTATTTTAGAACAAACCCCTGGAAAGCAAGACGGTTTACGTGGATCTGACCTGGATTGGAAAAGGTTGCCATTCAGGATGGCGAGAAGAAGCCCTTGGAAATGGTGGCCCTTTGATGCGAGTTCTGAAAGAAGTCTCTGGAAGAGTTACACGGAGCCAAGTTCTGCAGCACCTTGGATCTCACATTGCTGAACACCTCCTTGGAGATGCAGGGGAATCTGCATTCGCTTGTTTCCTGATACTTTCTGTTGGGAAAGAAAGACACGTATGTGTCTAAGCTGGACTTTGGCCTGATCCAGCTGATCTTGGACTGAACAGCTCATTGGACTAAAGAGAATATAGGATTTCCTGTCTAAGCTGGGGGTTGGACTAGAAGACCTCCAAGGTCCCTTTCAATTCTGTTATTCTGTTCTGTTCTATTCTATTCTATTCTATTTCCTATTCTGTTCTATTCTGTTCTATTCTATTCTATTTCCTATTCTGTTCTATTCTATTCTATTTCCTATTCTGTTCTATTCTGTTCTATTCTATTTCCTATTCTGTTCTATTCTGTTCTATTCTATGCCATGCCGTGTCATGCCATGCCATTCCATTCCTCTATTCTATTCTATTCTATTCTATTCTATTCTATTCTATTCTATTCTATTCTATTCTATTCTATTCTATTCTATTCTATTCTATTCTATTCTATTCTATTCTATTCTATTCTATTCTATTCTATGCCATGCCATTCCATTCCTCTATTCTATTCTATTCTATTCTATTCTATTCTATTCTATTCTATTCTATTCTATTCTATTCTATTCTATTCTATTCTATTCTATTCTATTCTATAGGAAGGCCAAGAAGTCACCATACCTGCTAGGTCGCTCCTCCCGATGCTAACCAGCCCTTCATACAATCCTTTAACTGGGTTTTCTCCTGCCATGATGGTCCCATGAAGCCAGACCAGCAACATCCGATGGCCGTGTTCTCGGTAGCTTTTGGTGCCTGGCCAAAAGGGAAGACACGGGTGAAGTGAGATATTCCAAGATTATGGATTATGGGCACCATAATGATATCACCGTGTTGTGACATCATCAACAAATAACAACCAATGTAATTTCCTTCCTGTTGTGCAGTAGGTGATATCCTGATGCATGAAACATCACTTGCTTACGTATTGATACACATGGAGATGTGTAATTTCCTGTTGTGACAGGTGTATTGTGACTAGGCTTTGCAATCACAGAATAGTTGTATGTCTTGCCAGCTGTCTGAGAAAGATTCCCTATCAGTTGAAATTAGTCCCATGTCCCTTTTCTATTTCCCTGACCTAATATTATGTGACAATCCTATATTATTGTGATCTGTTGCACAGTTAGCCAGATATGCAGGCTGGATTTGACATTTTTATCCACCTATCAAGTCCTTCGTAAGGACCTAAGATAGGCAGATGTTATTGTTTGCAGGATGAAAGCTGTTCTTAGTAAAGCTGCCTTTTGCAATTGACTGACGATGATTTTGTCAATGCTGAAGGTGTTCAAGCTGGGTTGTTTTGGGGTTAAATCCAAGATGCCTATTACTATTGGCACTACCTTAATTTCATTATTATTATTATTTCTATTATATTGCCACCATCATAACTGAAAAGGCAGCACAGCAGCCAGATAATGGGTGGTTATATTCCTAGAACAAGCTTAAGCAAGTTAGATAAAGTTCTGTTAAGATTCACATAGTCTGCAATGTTTGATAATCTTGGCAGATCATCTGTGAGGATTTGTGTGCCAAAGAAGTTAAGATGGCAGATACAAGTATGAAATCAAAGTACTTTTTTACATGCATGCCACACCATCTTGACTTTTTTGACCCTTCCCTGTTGATACCCCTGGCTTCCCCCCCCCCCCGGTTTAAAATATTGTGTAAATCCAGTTCAGTCAGTAAATATAGCAATAGCACTTAGACTTACATACTGTTTCATAGTGCTTTACAGCCCTCTCTAAACAGTTTATAGAGTCAGCCTCTTGCCCCCAGCAATCTGGGTCCTCATTTTAGGATGGAAGGCTGAGTCAACCTTGAGCTGGTCAGGATCGAACTCCTGGCAGCGGGCAGAGTCAGTCTGCAATACTGCATTCTAACCATTGCGCCACCATGGCTCTTTGGTGTATATGGTGTGATATATTGTGTAAGTCTTGAATATGATAACCAAGTTAATAATGGTGCATGAATACAACTATGTTTATATATCTTACCCATACAATGTTTTTTTCTATCTCAAGCTTCTTCCAGGTTAGAAAGTTGAGTCATAGACAACTAGGCTATGCATGGGACTCATTGATTCAGAATATTGCTTTCAACTCCCAATAGTCAAGCCAAGTTCATTTATAAGTTCTTGTACTGCTGTAGAAAGCCAAGTTGGTGTAGTAATTTAAGCATCAGGCTAGACACCAGGAAACCGTGAGTTTTAGTCCTGTCTCGGGCACCAAGTCAGCTGAATAACCTTGAGTAAGTTCTCCTCCTCAGACTTAGGAATTACTTAAGAGGAAGTGGCAAGCCACTTCTGAAAAAACTTGCCAAGAAAACTGCAGGGACTTGTCCGGACAATCTCTGAGAATTGGACATGATTGAACAGAAGAATAAAACTGTTGTAAGAATACATCTGATTTCGGAAGAATTTATTTTTCTGAATATGCCTCATTGTAAAGGCGCTGAAAATGTCAACCAAAGGAGAGGGAAAGACAGATAGTTTGCACTTTGATTACGAGAAGTGGGTAAATAGGCACTTGGAGGTGGCAGCCCCTGGCTAACAAATCACGTTAAATGTTATAAGAAAGCTTCTTCCTTTTAATAAAATGTAATAGTTTGAAAAGGCGCCACTAGAGACTAACGTAGTTGTCCTCCTATAGTGTCTTTTAGTATATGTCGCTGTTCAAGGCTTTTGCTGAAGTACCAATGTTTGAAATCTTTTTAATGTATTGTGACTGTTCTCAATTGCTGTCCATTTGGGGTTATTGTGTTTTTTTTTAACACTGAAAAGCAGTTGCTGGCTTTCACTGGAGGTGATGAAGGGAAGACAATAGTAATTCAGCTTCCCCAGAGAGTTGGGCTCACTCACTGATGCAACTCTATTTCTCTCTAAAAGCTGCCTGGGGTTGCAAATAACCTGGGGGTGGAAGAACACAAATCCAATTCAAACATGCTTCATCCAGCGTTTTCAGCATGAATAGTCGGTCACAGCTGAGCCAGCTATCTCTAATATGGGCTGGATGGCAGCCAGGTTAGAGGAATACTGGCTGGGAAAGTGTTTTTTCGGTCTTTGCTTCTTCTTTTTCTTGCAAACTTCTTCTTGTTTTGGTCTCCTCTCTGAAACAGACGTATCGTTCATATTTCATGAGACGTTTTCCTTCAGTGCTGGTCTCACCATCGAAACGCTGGTGTTGCATTTTTAAAACCAAGGGCTACAGCTATTTTAGCCTGTCTGAAAGACGTTAGAAAGAGTACAGAGAAGAGCAACAAAGATGATGGAGGCTAAACCACATGATGAACGATTGAAGGAACTGGGTATGTCTAGTCTAACGAAGAGAAGGACGAGGAGGGATATGATAGTTGCCTTCCAATATTTAAGGGGCTGTCACAAAGAAAAGGGAGTCAAGTTATTCTCCAAAGCACCTGAAGGCCGAAGAAGAAGTAACAGGTGGAAGATCATTAAGAGAGAGAAGCAACCTAGAACTAAGGAGAAATCTCCTGACAGTGAGAACAATTAATCAGTGGAACGAACGACTTGCCTTTAGAAGTTGTGAGTGCTCCAACATCAGAAATTTTCAAGAAGAAACTGGACAGCCATTTGTCTGGAATAGCATAGTATCTTCTGCTTCTGCAAGAGGTTGGACTAGAAGACCTCCAGGGTCCCTCCCAACCCTATTATTCTAGGTTCTAGGAAAGTTAGACCCTCTTCATAGTAAGAGAGTTCTCACAGCCGTTTATTTGGTGATGGTTCAAAGTTATAACAGCACTGAAGAAAGTCATTCATGGCCAGTCTTGTGATTGTTGCAGCATCCCCATGGTTATGAGGTCAAAATTTGGGGCCATGGCAACCAACAAGGGTTGCAGCATCCAGGATCATGTGATCGCCATTTGTTCCCTTTCCAGATGGCTTCCAACAATTGAAATCAATGGGAGATGCTGGATTCACTTAATAGCATGATTCACGTGACTGCAGTGATCCACTTAGCAAACAACATTTGTAAAATCAGGTATGACTCACTTAGTATCCCCCTTGGTTAGCAGTGGAAATTCTGGTCCCAGATGTGATTGTAAGTTGAGGACTTCCTGTAGACTTGATCTTGGGCTAAGCACATGGCACCCTTCTCATATGTGCACCCTTCTCATATGTTCAGGAACCACCTAAATGGGGCTCTTGAATCACCTCTGGTCTCCCGTTCAGCAGCAGCTGGGAAGCGTCTCACCTGTGTCACCTACCTGTCCACTGGTGTTCAATTGCTCTGATGTGCGCCTCCGTGAATTTCCAATAATGTGCAAGTTTCTTCCACTCGTTGGGCTTGAGGTATTTGGTTGCGAGCCGCCAGATCACCGAACGGATATGTTGCGTTTCCAGCCGGTGGTCTTGCTTGAAAGTTAAACACTCCGTTATCCAGGAGTCCGAATCACTGTTGAGATTATCCTGGAGAAAAGGTCACAGTCTGCCCAGTTAACTTCTTTCCCTGTATTTCCTGAGCCCCCAACTTCCTTCACCTCGTTAGGTCACCTCAGAAGCTCACGAAGCTGACTTACTTTTTCCCATTTGTAAAACCTATCCGCTTTGATGATCATATCAGCCAAATTGACGTGGTTCCCACGGGCGGCAACATCCAGAGATGTTTTTCCTTGCTGCAGAAAAAAAATAATAAGTCCGCTGAGTTCAACAGGACAAAACTTTGTGCGTTTTTATAATTAATGGGCAGCAAACATTTAACTCCTGCCGTATCCTGATTGTATTTACTCCACTGATCAATAGATACTCCTAGACAACATCACCACCGGATGGATCTGTAGCTGACTAACAAACCGTACTCAACGAGTAGTCCTCAATGGCACTACATCCACATGGAGAGAAGTAAGCAGTGGGGTACCACAAGGTTCCGTCTTAGGCCCAGGACTCTTCAACATCTTCATCAACGACTTAGATGAGGGAATTGAAGGGGAACTCATCAAATTTGCAGATGACACAAAACTGGCAGGAATAGCCAATATCCCAGAAGACAAACTCAGAATCCAAAAGGATTTTGACATTGAACAATGGGCCCTATCCAACGAAATACTGACTAAAATATCTATCTATATGGGCAATATAGACTACATGGGCAATCCAACTTGTATTGATAAACCCATATAATTCCCTGCTGGAGAAGCAAATAACATCTGATATGTGGGCTCGGTCCCCAATATCTCTCTCTATTAAGCTTAGACAAAACCTAGAATGCATCTGTTATCTAATGCTCTCCAGAACGGTGCTATTTTGACTGTCTTAAGTAAGAGCACCAGGGAATGGGCCATCTGAATTTCCAGGAACAAGAAATATAATAAGGACAGGAAGTGCACTGAAAAACATTGTTTTATAGATCAAATGCAGAATGCATAAGGTAAAGTAGTCAACTTTTAAAATGTCCTCTGTGCATTCTCATGCTTAAAATCCTGTTGCCACAGCTGGCGCAGGTTTGCAAAAAGGAAACATTTCTGTGCATACGTTTACAGACAGCGGCAAGATGTCAGCGTTACCTTATCGGTTAATTTTAAATTCACCCCCGCCATGAGGATCAACTCGGCAATATCTTGCCTTCCATATTCTGCAGCAATATGAAGAGGACTCTGTTGCCTCTGGAAGCAAAAAAGGAAAATCAGGAATCAGCACTGCAAAGGATTTGGGAGAAGCAGCCATTCCTTAGCAATGAGATAAATAGTTTTTGGAAACTACTAAAAAAAACAACTTCCTGGGGCCTCAAGAAGGCATTCTTTTCTATCCTTGGCACCTCATGGGGACAGAAAGCTCCAGCAGGAGGGAGCCAACTGAATCAAAGGGGTGGATAAGAGATAATTATGATAAGATAATAGTTATTGTCATTTTTCTGGTTACACAATAACATACGTTAAAGTGAAATTCCGATGTCCACTTTCGAAAGAAAAGCGGGGGGGGAGCCACCCACCAAAGAATATCACTACCATCCAAATATAATAACAGCAATATCAGCCAAAAGTGTCAAGTTATACAAAATGACAGCAAAACTTACACACATACATGCACACACACACGCACAAATATCAGTTTTCATTACAATCCATTTTGGATACATAGTGGAAAAAAGCTTGTTACGTGGCCCCCAATGCCAGTTCCCAACCCTTGCTGGACCTCACCCCAGAAATAGTGATAAGCTCCCTCATAATTCCTTGGATTTGGGGGCAGCTGCCTGAACTCAAAGGGAATTTTTCCCTAGTAGACAAAAAGAGCTATAGGTATAAGTATCTATCTATCTATCTATCTATCTATCTATCTATCTATCTATCTATCTATCTATCTATCTATCTATCTATCTATCTATCCATCTACCCACCTACCTACCTACCCATCTATCCATCCATCCATCCGTCTGTCTGTCTATCATCTCTCTCTCTCTCTCTCTCTCTCTCTCTCTCTCTCTCTCTCTCTCTCTCTCTCTCTCTCTCTCTCTCTCTCTCTCTCTCTCTCTCTCTCTCTCTCTCTCTCTCCATCTATCCATTCATGTATTTATCCATTTGTATTTCGCATTTATGAACTGCCCATCTCCCTCAAAGAAAGATATCTTATTTAGGGATTTAATTAATTAATTACTATCCCCCCTTTTTTATTTTTATAAATAACTCAAAGTACACCACCACAACAACTTTGTCAGGTGAATTGGGCAAAGAGAGAGTGACTGGCTCAAAGTCACCCAGCCAGCTTTTATGCCCAAGGCGAGACTAGAACTCACCGCCTGCTGGTGATTGGCCCAAAGTCACCCAACGGGCTTTCATGGCTGAGGTAGGACTAGAACTCACCATCTGCTGGTTTCTACCTGATGCCTTAACTGCTAAACAAAGAATTCCAACAAGTTAACTTAATTTTCAGTTTACAACCAATACATATAGCTCCAGGAATTTTGACCCAAACAATGCCATCTACCAAGACCCCAGAAGTGCCCGTTCTCTGTCATGGCATCTGTCTTCAGGAATTTGAAAAAAAAAAAGTCTTACATTATCAAGGACATCAAGGTCACATTCGGCATCAATGAGAAGTTTGACAATGGCTGGGTGGTTCCTTAGCACCGCAATGTGCATACCTGATGCATTTTGCTGTAGGGAAAAAAGCAATGTTAATACTTTGGTAGCGGAGCATTAAGGCACCAAGGAGGTTTTTGGCCATGTCTACATAGATGACTAATTCAGAGGGCTCAGCTTTAATCCCAAAGTGCCCCACGGATTAAAACAATGGTCTCTAGGCAGTTGTGTATCTGTAGGATTAAGGGTTTTCTCCTTGTTCCAAGGGAGATAAAGTCTAAGAGAAGCCTTGGGAGGAAAACAAAACTCAAAGCTTCTCTAGAAACGCCATCTTTTTTTTTTAACATTTTTATTATTAGATATCCATTTGTACATGTAAACAAAGAAAAAAAAATTTCAAGTTAAAGCCATTCAGCTTAATACAATCATTTTAAATTTGTAGACCTTCTTCACTCCATATATCCAAGTTTAACTATAAACCAACTACATTTTAAACATTTTAACTTTCACTTCTTTTCAGATCAATCCATTGGACATCAAACAAACAAGTCATCTTATTAAAGTTAATAATTTCCATGTCGATACACCCATCCCTTCAACAAGTACATTCTTAGTCTATTTGATATATATCTTCCAATAATCAATAGATATATATTTGTATATGTAAACCAGGGGAAAATTCAAGCTAACTGCTATCCAACTTAATACAATTGATTTAAACTTGTAAACATTCTTCACTCCCTGTGTCAAGATTTAACTATAAGCCAGATACATTTTCTTTGATTGGTGTTTCTCTTGTATGTAGTCTATCCACTGTTTCCAGTCTATCATATATTGTTCATTTGAGCGATCCTTCAAATATGCCGATATTTTAGCCATTTCTGCCAAATTTATTGATTGCCGTTTGCAAGGGCTGCTTCTGGCTAGATCAAAAGCAAACAGTCTCTTCCCAAATTAGTTTATTAAACAACAACCCTTCCCTCTACACAAAAGGTGGGAGATCTTTTGTCAGTTGTGCCCTGCAGGTGGGGAAAACAGAAACAGGAACCAAACCTTGCTTTGACTATAAATAGAGACTGCCATTCATACTTGGCAGTTGATGAGTTTCTTTCTGCATGGTTTTCCTTGTTCTTAAATAACCTTATTTATCTCAGAGCTGCATCCCGGAATCATTGCACACACAGCTTCTGATTCTAGTATCAGCTGGGAGAGGTTTGACACTACTTAGCTGTCAATGCTCTGGCTGCACCAGCGGATATTCCCGATAGAGGCAGAGTGGAATAGCAACAGCACTTAGACTTATATACTGCTTTATATAGTGCCCTCTCTCAGCGGGTTACAGAGTCAGCATATTGCTCCCAACAAGCTGGGTCCTCATTTTACCGACCTCAGAAGGATGGAAGGCTGAGTCGACCTTGAACCTTCAGAATCAAACTGCTGGCAGTTGGCAGAGTCAGCCTGCAGTACTGCATTCTAACCACTGCGCCACCATGGCTCCTATGTGACACTTGGAGGGAAACCCAGCTGAACACAGGGGATGTACTTGATTCCTCTGTTTGGAGCAGGGGTGGGATTCAAATATGTGAACAACTGGTTCTCTGTGTGGATGCCGCTTCCAGAAATCCATTCAGGGCCTGGGCAACAAAAAAATTAGCTAGCTGATCTACCGAACTGGTGCAAACCGGCTGAATCCCACCGCTGGTTTGGAGGTAAGAAGATGTTCTGGTTGCAGTTGATGAAATCAGCTACTTACATAGTTCAGAGCATTTGTCTGGATTCCTGCACCAAGGAGGTCTTTGGCCATGTCCACATGGCCGTTCAGTGCAGCATAATGAAGGCAGGTCATTTTTTTCTGGAAAAAAAATTGGGGGACCCTTTCAGGCAATGCAAGCTCACAAAAACCTACAGGTAGTTCTTAAATACATACAACCATTTGTTTAGGGACCGTTCAAAGTTACAACGGCACTGAAAAAAAGTGACTTATGACCATTTCTCACACTTACGGCCGTTGTAGCATCCCCGTGGTCCTAAGGGTCTAGAAATAATGCAAATAGATAGACAAATGAACAAATAAAATGTTCCTCCTATGTATATGGAGCAAATCCTTCCATTCAACTAACCATACCTGCGTTTGGGCATTGACTTCACCGCCAGCTTCCAGAAGTAGACGGATGCAATCACTGTGTCCTCCCTCAGCAGCTAAATGTAGGGAAGTCATCGCTTCCTGAAAAAAAGAGAGGAAAAGTAAGCCCTGGTTGTCCTTTTAATGCGTTGGAATTAGTTGTCACAGAGTCGGGGAAAAGCAACATGGTGGCATAACTGTGGCCACTGCACACAGAAAGGAGAACTGCACAGCAGCCCTCTTGGGAAGAAGATGGAGGAGGTGGATTGGTTTAAGCGAGAAGGAGCATGGGGCCAGTTCAGGATGATGCAATCTGGGAGGACAGTAGAAGAGAATCTCTACAGCTCAGGGTTGGGCTGAGGAGTCCTGGGTGCTCTCTCAGCATGGCCGTTTTCTTGCCGACATTTCATTACCCAACTAGGTAACATCATCAGTAGTGGTTTGCGGAACGAAGGGGGAGGAGGAGGAGGAGGAGGAGCAGCAGCAGCAGCAGTTGTGGGTCCTTGGTGCTCTCTGAGCTTGGTTGTTTTCTTGCCGACGTTTCATTACCCAACTAGGTAACATCATCAGTATTAGGAGGAATGAGGTTTGTGGAGCGAAGGGGGACAAGGAGGAGGAGGAGGAGGAGGAGGAGGAGGAGGAGGAGGAGGAGGAGAAGGATTCTCTGAGCTTGATTGCTCTCTGAGCTTGGTTGTTTTCTTGCCGACGTTTCATTACCCAACTAGGTAACATCATCAGTACTAGGAGGAATGAGATTTTCGGAGCGAAGGGGGACAAGGAGGAGGAGGAGGAGGAGGATTCTCTGAGTTTGATTGCTCTCTGAGCTTGGTTGTTTTCTTGCCGATGTTTCATTACCCAACTAGGTAACATCATCAGTACTAGGAGGAATGAGGTTTGCAGAGCGAAGGGGAACGAGGAGGAGGAGGAGGAGGAGCTGTGGGAACCTTGGTGCTCTCTGAGCTTGGTTGTTTTCTTGCAGACGTTTCATTCCCCAGCCAGGTAACATCTTCAGTGCTTCAGAGACCACCAAGAATTCCACAAACAACTAAATCATGGCAAGGGATCAAAATAAGGATGACTGTAATCATGCACCCACATTACAGTATGTAGCCTGTTTTGGCTACAACCAAAACTCAAGAAAAAGACTAAACTTCCATGTTTCCTATGAAGGTTAAAAAAAAAACCAACCACCATATTTTTCAGTTTTATACTCACTGCATTCTTGCCCTCCAGGTCTGCGCCAGCTTCTAGAAGTTTCTGCAATATGTCTGCATGTCCATTCATGGCTGCCAAATGAAAGGCTGTGTTCTTCTCCTGCAAACCAGGGTGACATTCCACATTAAGGTGAGAAGAGCTCTCCTGGGGATCCAGTGGGAGAACAGGTAGGAATGTTTCACTAAGGTGGTGTTTCTCAACCTCTCCCACTTTAAGTTGGGTGGACTTCAACTCCCAGAATCCCCCAGCAGTCCTGGGAGCTGAAGTCCACAAAGCTTAAAATGGGAGAGGTTGAGAAAATGCTCCATGGATTTTCTAGCCCCATGAATTCTGGCAGGCACCATACCACAAAGTCATCTGCTCTTATACTTTACAACAGGGGTGTTAAACTGCCGGCCCGCGGACTGGATGCGTCATGGCGAAACCGCACCCACCCCGTTGCCGGCAATGGAAAAAAAGTGGTGCTACGTCGCGACACATCATGTGACGTTGCGAGTTTGACACCCCTGCCTTACAACCTTAAAGTGGCATTTCTGCAATATCATTGCCATATCTGTTCCTCTTCTGGCTTATCTGGAAGGGCAGACATCAGTCCTGAAAGTCTGCCAGGGTTTCCTTCTGCTCCCACTTATCCCCAAAGGAATCAAAAGCAGGGGTCCTTGTTGCTCTCTGAGTGTGGTGGTCTTCTTGCAGATTTTTCATTACCCAACTAGGTAACATCATCAGGGCTAGAAGAGAGTGGGGCGTGTGAGGTGGAGGAGGAGGAGGAGGAGGGGAGGAAGAGGGGAGGAGGAGGAGGACAATGACTGTGGGGTCTTTGATGTTCTCTGACCTTGATTGTCTTCTTGCAGATGTTTCATTACCCAACTAGGTAACATCATCAGGGCTAGAAGAGAGTGGGGCGTGTGAGGTGGTGGAGGAGGAGGAGGTGGAGGAGGGGAGGAGGAGGAGGACAACGACAACTGTGAGGTCCTTGGTGTTCTCTGACCTTGATTGTCTTGCAGATGTTTCATTACCCAACTAGGTAACATCATCAGGGCTAGAAGAGAGTGGGGCGTGTGAGGTGGTGGAGGAGGAGGAGGTGGAGGAGGGGAGGAGGAGGAGGACAACGACAACTGTGAGGTCCTTGCTGTTCTCTGACCTTGATTGTCTTGCAGATGTTTCATTACCCAACTAGGTAACATCATCAGGGCTAGAAGAGAGAGGGGTGTGTGCGGTGGAGGAGGAGGATGGGGAGGAGGAGGAAGAGGAGGGAAGGAGGAGGAGGAGGACAACGACAACTGTGAGGTCCTTGGTGTTCTTGACCTTGATTGTCTTCTTGCAGATGTTTCATTGCCCAAATTAGCTAACATCATCAGTGCTTGTCAATGCTCTAGGTAACAATGATGTTACCTAGTTTGGGTGATGAAACCCCTGCAAGAAAACAGCCAAGCTCAGAGAGCATCAAGGACCCCTCCCTTGAGTTAGAAATGTTCTCCTCATTTCAACCCTTGAGCTACAAATGTTCTTTCTTGGGTTCTCTCTTCTTTTCCACTTAAACCGTTCTCAAATACTTTTATTAAGTACTTAGATCTTTATGTTCCATTATGGCAGTAATGCTAAATCCCCAAAAGGGCCCTTTGATTTTATAGGTTTCTGTTTGTCGTGGCTGTGAGGCCCAAGAGGGCAATACGGCTGCATCTAGCTGAACTGGACATCCAGTTCTGAGGCCACTGCCACATCCCTGAAGACGTTTCACTTCTCCTCCAAGAAGCTTCATCGGTTCTGGCAGGATCATGGGGGAGATGGAAGGCTTAATTCTGACTTAGTTCCTCACCGCCCTGCCAGAACTGAGGAACCTTCTTGGAGGAGAAGTGAAACGCCTTCAGGGAAGGACAAAGAAAGGCAGTCCGGAGTCGCCTTTCGAAAAAGCACCTTGGGAGTCAAGGGCCTGCGATTAACGGAACAGCAGCATTTTGAGAGGCCGAGAGCGTATGAGGAATAAGAAGGTCTTCTGCCCACTCTTCAGTTAAAATAAGGTTGGTGCCATCTCAAAGGCTTTCGTGGAAGATTTTATTTTATGGCTTGGGGGAAATCAATTGAATCGGAAGACTTCCAAGTTCCAAGTCTCTTGTTCTGTTAACCGTGAAGAGCATAATAGAAGTTTAGAAGAAAGATAGGAAGGAGGACCCAGAAGAGATGATCAGGGGACTGGAGGCTAAAACATATAAGGAACGGTTGCTGGAATTGGGTATGTCTAGTTTAACGAAGAGAAGGACGAGGTGGGATAGGATAGCAGCCTTCCAGTATCTCAGGGGCTGCCCCAAAGAAGAGGGAGTCAAGCTATTCTCCAAGGCGCCTGAAGGCAGGACAAGAAGCAATGGATGGAAACTAACCAAAGAGAGAAGCAACCTGGAACTAAGGAGAAACTTCCTGACAGTTAGAACAATTAACCAGTGGAACAATCTGCCTCCAGAAGTGGTGAATGCTCCAACACTGGAAGTTTTTAAGAAGAGACTGGACAGCCATTTGTCCGAAATGGTATAGGGTTTCCTGTCTGAGCAGGGGGTTGGACTAGATGACCTCCAAGGTCCTTTCCAACTTTATCATCATCATCATTATTATTATTATTAATAACCTGCCTCCAGAAGTGGTGAATGCGCCAACACTGGAAATTTTTAAGAAGAGACTGGACAGCCATTTGTCCAAATTGGTGTAGGGTTTCCTGCCTGAGCAGGGGATTGGACTTGATGACCTCCAAGGTCCCTTCCAACTTTATTATTATTATTATTATTAATTCTTTTTCAAACCTTGTCTTGGATGCTGTGAGAAGAGCCGAGGCCCAGAAGGAATGCCACCGCCTCCAGCTGCCCCTTCTCTGAGGCCAAATGAAGGGCTGTCCTGCCCATCTTCCAGGAGACAAAGAGAGAGAGAGAGAGAAAAAGAGGGAACGAGGAGGAAGAGAAAACTAGACTGTGACCATTGCTTCTACAGGAGGTCCTCGACCTTCAACCACAACGAGGCCCAACATTTATGTGGCTAAGCCAGATATCTGTTAAAATGAGCTTTGCCCCCATTTTACAACTTTTCCTGCCGTTGTTAAGTAAATCACTGCAGCTGTTAAATTAGTAACCCGATTATTAAGTGAATCTGGCTTTCCCATTGACTTGGCTGGTCAGAAAATCGCAAGAGCTGATCACGTGACCCCCGGGACACTGCACGACCATCATAAATACGGGTCAGTTTGCCAAACGTCTAAATTTTGATGAAGTGACCCTGGGGATGAGGTCTATACAACCGCTATTTTTATAATTAAAATCCTGGCTTGACAAATAAAATGTCCGATTGGGCAAGAAATCTAGCAGGTGTCAAGGGAAGAATGTATGGGCACCGTAGAATGGACAGGCATCCATGTTGGGCATCCAAGGACAATATGATGTCCTAACGGCATGCCTTCCCAGTTCATCTAACTGGGGGAAAGAGAGATTACAGACAGCCTGTTTACCTTATCTTTCTTATCCAGCTGCACGTCTTCCAGATCTTCCATGATGAACTTCATCACCCTGAGATGACCCCTTTGGGCAGCACAGTGTAGGAGATTGTGGCCATTCTGAAAAAAAATAAGGACGAGGGATTCAAGGTGTGGAGGAATAAGCGATCTGCCCCATCTTGCTCCTCAGGTACCAAGTAATCCAACTGTTCAAACATGGGACCTCTAAGCAGGAATGTCCTGGTCCAGAGGTTGGCAACCTTGGCTCTTTGATGACTGGTGGACTTCAACTCCCAGAATTCCTGAGCCAGCATTGCTCAGCTTGCAAACCTCTCCCTTTCCCCTCAGCATGGCTGGCTCAGGAATTCTGGGAGTTGAAGTCCATTAGTCATAAAAGAGACAAGGTTGCCTACTCCTGCCCTATATCAGGGGTCCTCAACCTTGGCAACTTTAAGATTGTGGACTTCAACTCCCAGAATTCCTGAGCCAGCATGGGGGAACTATGCCCCCCTCATGATTTGTGGACTTCAACTCCCAGAATTCCTGAGCCAGCATGGGGGAACTATGGCCCCCTCATGACTCGTGGACTTCAACTCCCAGAATTCCTGAGCCAGCATGGGGGAACTATGGCCCCCTCATGACTCGTGGACTTCAACTCCCAGAATTCCTGAGCCAGCATGGGGGAACTATGGCCCCTTCATGACTGGTGGACTTCAACTCCCAGAATTCCTGAGCCAGCACGGCTCAACTTGGAAACCTCTCCCTTTCCCCTCAGCATGTTGGCTGGCTCAGGAATTCTGGGAGTTGGAGTCCACCAGTCATCAAAGAGCCAAGGTTGCCTACCCCCGTCCTAGGAGAAGGTCATAAAAGTCAAAATGGAGGATATGATTGTAAGGCTGAGGTCTCGCCCATTTGGAATGCTGGTAAAAAGGGGGCGGGGCTTCCATCATGCAATTGCAGCAGACATTTTAACTTCTTTTAAAAATCTCTCTCCCCCCCACCCCCACCTTGCCAACGCCGCTGCCTTTAGGATCAGTTGCATCCCTAACTTTATGGTCTTAAAATAAGGGGAAGGTCGGGAAGCTTAAAAGATTGAGTTTTCAGAAGTGGAGATCGTGTATGAAGAAAGTAGCTGTCCATTGGTTGGAAATTTAGTTTTTTCTCCCTTCTGTGAAATTTTACTCCCTGTTGCCAAGCAAATGAAAACCTGAACATGAAAGAAGCGCCTTCTTTCTGTGCTTCGCAACTGTCAGGTCTTGTTTCATTCCTTCTCAGTTAGTAATTATTAGAACATGCGCAGGGTTGCCAATTCTGGTTTCATACAGTATTTGGGATTAAAACTATTCTAGATTTTCCTCTTAAACAAACACTGTGGACAGGCCTGTCTTGAATGCCCCAGCCCCCTAATTTTCTTCCTAGAAATTATCTTTAGAGTAATTTCCTCATATTTCATCTGGGTGTTGTCTCAAAGCCACTGGAATTCATCTCCTACTGTTTCTTTCATTCAAAATGCAGATCCGTCTAGACCCCACCCTAGTTGTGTTCAACTGAAAACTTGGCTCTTTTCCCAGATCTTGGGTTTGTGTTTGTGTTTGATTGTCTTTAATGGCTGTTTTCCTTCTGGCATATTTTTTTTTTTGTATGATTGTTTTCATTTTATGCTACCCAAAGAGGTATGGAGGAGATGGGTGGTTTTTTTCTACACTTCTCAATAAATATACGGTGTGAGCCAGTATTTATTTAATAGACCTGGCTGACAAAGCATGTTGTTTTCACATGCAGAAGACCCCATTTTTTTTTAGCTGATGGCCTAGGAGCCTGTTCCCGATTTTATTGATGCCACCGTTGACAGAAGGTGCATTGTGACAACACTATACAAGCTTCATCCTCTCATAATTTCACTGCCATGTTGCATGGAAGTATGCAAAGAAGGGAATTTGCATCCCGATGTTGTGACTGCATCCTCCAGACATCCATGTTCTTGCATTCTTATCTTCCTATGGAGCTCAGCTTTGTCAGTGGAGGCCCTCAAGCCAGAAAAATCTACCCTACCTTATTTACACAGTTGATTTTAGCACCAGCATTGACCAGGATCTGAAGGACACGTAAATGACCGAACCAAGCAGATAGAAGAAGTGCACTCATCCCAAACTGGAAAACAGGAAGATGAGAAAAGGAAAGTTAGAACATAGAGCCATTGGATTGGAAGGGGCCTCAAAGGTCTTTTAATCCAATCCTTTGCTCAAGGCAGGAGACCTTGTATCAGGGGTCTTCAAACTTGGCAACTTTAAGACTTGTGGACTTCAACTCTCAGAATTCCTCAGCCAGGATATGAAGCGGACCTAGGCTAGTGTGTTATATAAATAACTTTCCAAAAACTGTTTGGGAAGATGGCATGAGAACAAAGGCATGTGAGTTGTCACATCCAACGAAGTCAACAAAGCATGGAGAAAAGCTCACACTGTCTTCATCATTCACGGAGGCCTCGTGTTCCAGGAGAAGGCGGACGGCCTGTTCATGCCCTGCTCCTGCAGCCCAGTGGAGAGCGGTCCTGTCTATCTGGAAAGAAAGATAAATTAAGCAGGGGAGAAGAATTAATTTAATTTAATTTAATTTAATTTTTCGGACTTATATGCCGCTCCTCTCCGAAGACTCGGAGCGGCTTACAACATAAATAAAACAAACAGAAGAATTCTGTTCCCCTTGTTTGTCTCTGCCAATGTTGTGCAGGTCTAAGGTCAACTGCACTATCAACAAGACACACTCCTAAGGAACAAGCAAAAAGAGACTGGATCACCACATGGTGTCTTTGCCAATGCCAAATGTCTATGGAGATTCTCAGTCTCTCAGTAGAGTTTGCTTCCTCCATTTATTCTTCCCATCTCTTCGTAATGCCAATTTGCCAAAGTGCATTCCACAAGTGACACAAAGCATTAGGCTTCAGGGTTTAGATTTTGAGAAGCAGGGGATGCCGGAGGGGTGCAAATCTTTGACAAATGGCCCCATTCTATACCTCCCACACCCAGTTCAATACCCACATTATTCTTAGCTTTGACATCAACCCCTCTCTTGATCAGCTCGACCATGTACACCGTGTCGTTTCGTTTGGCTGCGTCATGGAACGTCTTTTCCGAAATAAGCACTTGAGAGAAGAAAAGGGCACATTAAAGATTGTAAAAATTATAAAACAAACATTCTGGGCTGGTGTGTGTGTGTGTGTGTGTGTGTGTTGCATGCAGAACAGATGTCTAGTCTCTTCTTAAAAACCTCCAGTGATGGAGCACCCACGATTTCTGGGGGCAAGCTGTTCCACTGGTTAATTGTCCTCACTATCAGGAAGTTTCTCCTTAATTCCAGGTTGTTTCACTCCTTGATCAGTTTCCATCTGTTGTTTCTTGTCCTGCCATCTGGTGCTTTGGAGAATAGTTTGACTCCCTCTTCTTTGTGGCAGCCCCTCAGATACTGGAACACTGCTGTCATGTCTTCCCTATATTTCTTGTTTTCTTCAGACTAGCCAAACCCAAGTCCCGCAACCGTTCTTCATATGTTTTGGTCTCCAGGCCTTGGATCATCTCAGTTGCCCTTCTCTGAACTTTTTCCAAAGTCTGAACATCTTTTTTGTAGCATGGCTAACCAAAACGCAATAATGTAATTTCATAAATAAATAAAATCTGAAATATTCTTGTAGCCAGCCATCCAAGTACAATCAGGATATAAACCTACTACAGCTCCTCTTTCTTTCCTCCTCCTGCCTAACACAACAGCAACCACACAACCTAGAATCACTCTTCTGGTGAGATTGACAGTCGTTATCAATTGCTTATATCAATCAAATAGGAACAAGTGAGAAACTACAAAACAAAAAGTGAAACTATATTTTAACTGATTAGATACTGTGTTAACTTGTCAGTTCAGCCCCTGTGATTTGAAAAAAGGAAGATTTGGCTTGAAGTGTGCAAACCAAGAGAGGTGTGCCTTACAGGACAAAGGGACAAAGAATTCATTTCTGGCCCTAAACATTGCTAATGTGGTTCCACACACACACACACACACACACACACACACACACACACACACACACTCCCCCCCCCGTTCATGATTTGCTATCCGTTGAAGTCAAGGGCTTGATAAATGGAACCCAAATACTAAAATTAATCACAATCCTAGAATCTCGGAGGATTTTGACCCTTCATTGAAGCTGGTTAGTGGCAACGTTCCCCCTTCCCCAGTCTTCCCATTTGCCCCCCCCCTCCTCATCCAAAAGGCTGTGATGGTTGCCTCCAGGAATTGCGGGGTTTTCTTGGATGGACCCCAACCCATTCGTGGAAGGGCAGCAGGCGGTGGTGGTGGAATCCAGTGGAAACCTGTCGCTGCTTCGGACCACCTGCCTTCCTCCGGCTCCTGCCCCACCAGAGACCCCTTGGAAGGGACCTTTTCACCACCCACCCACCCACTCCTCCCCCAGCCCTAAACGGCGCCCCGCCAGGCTCTCTCCTGGCTCTCGGCCTTCCGACCTGCCAGCGCCGCGGGGCAGGGACCGTCTGCGCGGGGAAGGCGCCGGAGCCTCCTGCCCCCTCCCCACGCGCGCCCCTGCCTCGCCCGGTCCTTACGCGTGTCCTCCTCCGAAGCCAAGTCGTCCTCCATGCCGCCGGCCAGCTCACCGCCCGAGCATCCCCGTCGCTCCGGGGGACGCCCCTTCGAGGCGGAGGCGGCCAGAGGCTTGGTCCGCCCGGGGGCTGCGGCTCCGGCCTCCCCCTCCGTCCCCTGCCGCCCCCGCCGGAGCCGGGGCTCAAAATAGCCTGGTGAGCGTCGCCCAGAGAGGGGAGACCGCGGGGGGGGGGCGGCGGAGGAGGGAGGCAGAACCCGCCTTGATCCCAGGAAGAGGCTGCAGCCGCGCGCGCGCCCGCGCGCTCCCGTGCCCGCGCCCGGGCGGCCCCCGCGTGGCTCGAAGGGGCGTCTTGTGGCTGCGCCCGAGGGAGCCGACGGGCTGGCAGAGAAGGGTCGGGAGGTGGAAAGGGAGGAGTCGGGGGTTGCGGGCTGCTTTGTTTTTCGCTGCAGCAATTTCTTTCTCCGCCGATTCTTCCCACAAATTATATATAGTGCATGATATAATATTCTTTCCTCCCTTCCCCTTCCCTTTTCCTTCTCTTCCCTCTTCCCTTCCTCTTCCCTTTCCTCTTTCCCCTTCCCCTTCCCCTCCCCTTCCCCCTTCCCTTCCCTTTCCTTTCCTTTTTCCTTTCCTCCTCCCCCTTTCCCTTTCCTTTTTCCTTTCCTCTCCCCCTTTCCTCCCTTTCCCCTTTCCCTTCTTTCCTTTCCTTTCCCTTTTCTCTTTCCCCTTCCCCTCCCCCTTCCCCCTTCCCTTTCCCCTTCCCCTCCCCTTTCCCTTTCCTTTTCCCTTTTCTCTTTCCCCTTCCCCCTCCCCCTCCCCTTTCCCTTCCCCCCTTTCCCTTCCCCTCCCTTCCCTTTCCTTTTTCCCCTTTCCCCTTCCTCCTCCCCCTTTCCCCTTCCCCTTCCTCCTCCCCTTTCCATTTCCCCTTTCCCTTCCTTTTTCCTTTCCTTTCCCTTTTCTCTTTCCCTTCCCCTCCCTTTCCCCTTCCCTTTCCCCCTTCCCCCTTCCCTTTCCCTTTCCCTTTCCTTTTCCCTTTTCTCTTTCCCCTTCCCCCTCCCCCTCCCCTTTCCCTTCCCCCTTCCCTTCTCTTTCCCCTTTCCCCCTTCCCTTCTCTTTCCCCTTCCCTCTTCCCTCTTCCCTTTCCCCTTCCCTTTCCTTTTCCCTTTCCTCTTTCCTCTTTCCCCTTCCCCCTTTCCCCTTCCCCCCTTCCCCCTTCCCCCTTCCCCCTTCCCCCTTTCCCCTTTCCCCTTTCCCCTCCCCCCCCCCTCCCCCTCCCCTTCTCTTTCCCCTCCCCCTTCCCTTCCCCCTTTCCCTTTCCCCTTCCCTTCCCTTTCCTTTTCCCCTTTCCCCTTTCCCCTTTCCCCTTTCCCCTTTCCCCTTTCCCCTTCCCCCTTCCCCCTTCCCCCTTCCCCTCCCCTTCCCCCTTTCCCTTCCCCCTCCCCTTCTCTTTCCCCTCCCCCTTCCCTTCCCCCTTTCCCTTTCCCCTTCCCTTTCCTTTTCCCTTTCCTCTTTCCTCTTTCCTCTTTCCCCTTTACCTTTCCCCTTCCCTTTCCTTTTCCTCTTTCCCCTTTCCCATTTCCCCTTTCCCCTTCCCCTTCCCTTCCCCCTTCCCTTCTCTTTCCCCTTCCCCCTTCCCCCTTTCCACTTTCCCTTTCCCAAGGACCAGGTTAGGGACAGATCAACCAGGAGAAAATGTATCTATGCGGTGGCCAAGAGTAAGCGACAGATTGATGGCGTGGAATCATTCATCATCAATGTAATTGTGCTTACACTGTTCTTGACTCTCCGACGGCTCCTGCTTGAGGACCCCCAACGGACAGCCCTTTCCAACTCAAGGAAAACTTCGCCATTGCCCAAAGATGCTTTTTTCAAGAGGCAACTGGACTTCACTTCGGCGTTGCCATTTTCCTCGCTTTCCGGATTCCCACCGAGCCCCCGTCCCAGCCGTGCGCTCTCCCGGGTCCTGAATCTCTCAGAGCCCAGATCTTTTGCTTTTTCTTTTTTTAAATTCCTCTTCGGTTTGAGTAGCTCCTCCCTGGATAAGTTCCCAGGTTCTTCATTTGGCAGTTCGGCCTGTCTCCTTCCACCAGGGGGCGGGAAAGTCTGCAAAGAGGACGATTCGCAGCTGGAAGGCTGGTGGGATGGGAATGGCTTGGAAAGGCTTGGAAATGCTGGAGATGGCCAAACTTCCAACAGTACTAAAATGCCCTAGTATTTGTTTGCAGCCTGCAGTTGTCTCATTTTTGAGTGGAGATGGATCATGCATTGTCTGTGTATCTGTAATACACACACACACACACACACACAGAGAGAGAGAGAGAGAGAGAGAGAGAGAGAGAGAGAGAGAGAGAGAGAGAGAGAGAGAGAGAGAGAGAGAGAGAGAGAGGAGAGAGAGAGAGAGAGAGAGAGAGAGAGAGAGAGAGAGAGAATGGACTTCCGGAAGCGGCATCCACACAGAGAACCAGTTGTTCACATATTTGAATCCCATCACTGCTTAGAAAGTATGGCTAGGAGTAATTTAAAATGAGCATAGTAGAAAAAAGGAAAGGAGGAGAATATAAATACATAATTTTATATTTTTTAGTGAGTATTACATATGGTTAAATAATGATTAAGGCACCCTGTGTCAAACTTCGAAGCACGGTTTTGCTGGTGGGACAAATATTGCTTCTCAGCTTGCCAACGAACCTGGGAGGAGAGAGGTTTGGAATGCAGACTTCAAAGATTAAGAAGCCAGACTGTGAGACTCAAGGACATTACACCAGGTGTCTGGCCAGACCTAGAGGTGCTTTCTCATAACAATATTTTTCTACTTAGTTGGGACAACGTGACCTGACCTAGAGGGAGGGAGGAGAATTCAATGCTTTTACTATATGGGTTTTGGGGTATCTGTTGAAGCTCTTCCTCTCGACCTCTTCTGAATAAATGCTGGATTAATACCCTTTCATTCAGCTTCCCCCCCTCACATTTATTGCACATAGCTTTTGGTGTTATATCTCGTTATTAAATTTGATGGTGGGTTTTATGTGTTGTAAATGGCTTTGAGATGCTTTTGTATAGGAATAATATGATCATGGAAGGAAATATGTAACAAGAGCAGCAACAGCTAGGAATAACATCAGGAGAGACAAACTGCTATGATCCCCTACCTCAACAGATGGTTGAAAATTGTGTCATTTGAGAATCGTACTTTCTGTGAGTTAGAATCAGAAAGTTGTTCTCCAGCCCAGTCAGAATTCTTGAGTAGAAAAGGCTATCTCTAACCTTCCTATCTTCCTGTTTATTATCTACCTCTTAGAAGCTACCCTTAAAGAAACACATTCTCTGTTATGTCTCTCTTGTGATATTTTAATCTTTTGGAGCATGTTTATAGTGCTACGAAAACATTTGCAAGTGCAGTGAAAAATGAATGTGTGTTTAAAGCCAGAAAGATTGAAAACCACACCTAGTCAAGATATTTAAAGTTTTAACTGGAACAGTGGTGGTCAAGTAAAGATTCACAACCCACAGTTGATGGGCTAAAGAGAGCTGGCCACCGCATGAGGGAATCTGAGCTTGTTTCCCACCTTTTCCCCCTCTGTGCTGTGTGTGCTTTCTGTGATTTACCTGACGGTGTTCCTGCTGTATTGATTTACCTGACCATGTTCCTGTTTGTCTCTCTTATTTACTGTAAATACATTTATTTATATAAAACCACAAGTTCATGTCAGCGTCCCTGACACCGGCTGCGTAGCTCCCTGCCAAAAGTCAAAAGGGAAGCCAGATTCACTTATAAACTGTGGCAAGAAAAGTCATAAAATGGGGCACTTAACAGAAATGTTCTGCTCAATTGTGGTCATAAGTCGAGAACTACCTATCCTTTCAGACTCGCAGGATCCTGCTAATGTAACCGTATGGTAAAGACAGAGCAAGTACTCTTGGGTGTGCCTCTTGTCGGGACTACCTCGCAAGGCTGACATCCATCTTGCAAGTCTGAAAAGCAAAAATGGAAGAGCTGTTATTTTGAATTTATCAGGAAAGATGTGAAATTTCTAGCTTGTTCCTATTGTTTGCCTCAGGATGTCCTTCCTGAAAAATCCTTTGGGTCTTCAGAAGGGAGAGGATGGGGCGATATGCACCCAGCATGAAAACTCAGCACTTGTTTTTAATATTTGGTGCACACTTGAGGTTGCAAGGTGGATGGAGAGCCAATTCTGCAGGATAGGCTTGGAATTTCACTTAAAAACAACAACAGTAGTCTGCATTACAGTATCCCATTTTGAAATGGGTAAAAAATTATGTCTTCAATTTTCAGCAGTCATTGCCAGCAGGGACTCTTAGAACCATAGGGTGCCCACTAATAATAACTGATGTTTTATTTAATGCATGATTTACTGAATAAATCCCACTGGTGGTGTGTAGATATATTCTGTTCAAAAAGCTCTCTCAAAGACGAGAGACAACAATGAAGAAACAAGGACTACACACACTGGTGAGGGGGCACCAGGGCCCAATTCTACCTTTGGGACTCAAATCTTGAACTGGAGGCTGATCCCCCAGCCACCAGGGGGCCATCAATTTTGTGTGAAGAGTCAGAAAGCAGACAAGTGGAGCAAAACTGAAGGGACACCTGATCCAGGAAGGTCTACACAGGTGCGGTTTGATGCTGGAGATCAAGGTCAATCAGTGTCTGCAGCTGGAGATTTTTCTGAGCTGAAGTTTCTCTCCTGAATGCCGTCTGGAATTGGATGGATTCTGTGAGAAGCAAGCCCAGCCTGTGTGGTATGTATTTCACTTTGCACTATATTACAGTGTTTCTCAACCTTGACAATTTTAAGGCATGTGGAGTTCAACTCCCGGAATTCCACAGCCAGCATTGCTGGCTGTGGAATTCTGGGAGTTGAAGTCCACATGCCTTAAAATTGTCAAGGTTGAGAAACACTGCACTATAACTTAGGCCGGGGTCTTAAAACTTGGCCCTTTTATGACTTGTGGACTTCCAGAATTCCTCAGCCAGGCAGTGAAGTCCACAAGTCATAAAAGGGCCAGGTTTGAAGACCCCTGCTCTACAAATAAGCAGCATACAAATAATCTATAAATAAGGTCAGCTAACAATCCGATGATGGCATTTTGCATAGTGCAAAATCTAGAACATTTAAAGAAATCTTTTGATCTCTCTCTCCCTCTCTCTCTCTCTCTCTCTCTCTCTCTCTCTCTCTCTCTCTCTCCCTCCCTCCCTCCCTCCCTCCCTCCCTCCCTTTCTTTCTTCCTTCCTTCCACACAGGTGGGCTTTCTTAACAAAGCCAAAAACCAGTTGCTATTGGCAATGATTTTGCCAGGCAGGAGTGGAGTGTCAATGCAGCAGGATCTTTTCTTCCTTGTTCCTTGCTTCTCTTCACCCTTCTGCTTGCTAACTCACTCTGCCCTCTTTAGTATATCATCCACGTCTCTGCTGATGCAGCAGCAATCCATCCTGGAGGAGATTTCTGCAAGGAGTAAGTCTCTGAACTTGCCAGCAAGACTGGGAAAGACTGTTGTAGGCGGGGCTGTAGCAATGGTTCCCATTTCCAAGAGAAACGCAATCTTTACGAACAGCAGTTTCTACTACAATGTCTTTAAGGATAACCTGAGAAGCAAGATCAGAAAGCAAGAGCTGTCTTTACGTAGCATGCCAAGCCATGGATTTCTTTGGATGGATTTTTTTTGAATAAATTGCAATTGGTTGGGTTCACACAACAAAGTTACAAACAAGGGAACCAGGCTGCGCAGGTAGTCCTTGA
This sequence comes from Bothrops alternatus, assembly GCA_034064705.1. Taxonomy (NCBI): domain Eukaryota; kingdom Metazoa; phylum Chordata; class Lepidosauria; order Squamata; family Viperidae; genus Bothrops; species Bothrops alternatus. The sequence goes on along the minus strand of JARGCV010000275.1, from coordinate 429,460 downwards.
CTTAACAACCACAATTGGCCCCAAAATTTATGTTGCTGAGACATTTGTTAAGTGAGTTTTGCCCGATTGTAGAACCTTTCTGGCGGCAGTTCCTAAGCGAATCACTGCAGTTGTTAAGTTAGTAACATGGTTGTTAAGTGAATCTGGCTTTCCCATTGATGTTGTTGCCAGAAGGTCACAAAAGGGGATCACGTGACCCCAAGGACACTGCAACCATCATAGATATGAGTCAGTTGCCAAGACGCTGAATTTTGATCACGTGACCAAGGGGATGCGGCAATGGATGTTAAGTGTGAAAAATGGTCAAATATCATTTTTTCCAGTGCCATTGTAACTTTGAACTGTTACTAAACAAACTATTGTATGTCAAAGAATACTTGTAGCTTGGCATGTGATATGAACTCAGCCAATGGTGTCCACTGATGAGGAAAATGCACATATTTATGTGTGGTCAGAACCCAAATAGTATATATAATGAAAGCTGGCTGGGTGAGATCACTCGAAGTATTAGTACCGCTTTATAAAACCCTAGTAAGACCACACCTGGAATACTACAGCCAGTTTTGGTCACCATATCACAAAAAAGATGTTGACAGTTTGGAAAAAAATCAGAGAAGAGCAACTAAGATGATCAAAGTCCTGGAAACTAAAACATACAAAGAACGGCTACAGGACTTGGGTTTGGCTAGTCTAAAGAAAAGAAGAAATAGGGGAGACATGATAGGGGTGTTCCAGAATCTGAGAGGCTGCCACGAGACAGAGGGGGCCAGGTTGTTCACCAAAGCACCAGAGGGAAGGACGAGAAACAATGGTTGGAAACTGATCAAAGACCGAAGCAACCTGGAATTAAGGAGAAACTTCCTGACAGGACAATCAACCAGTGGAACAGCTTGCCTCCAGAAATCATGGGCGCTCCATCACTGGAGATTTTTAAGAAGAGACAAGACAGCCACTTGTCTGAGATGGTATAGGTTCTCCTGCTTGAGCAGGGGCTGGACTAGAAGATCTCCAAGGTCCCTTCCAGCTCTAGTCTATTCTAAAGTCCCTCCCTCCAGCCCAACCCACCTTGTTATGGGGGAAAATAGGAGAGGAAGACATATTAGATGGGTTCACTGCCTTGAATTTTGTAAGAAAAAAGCCGGGATACAAATAAATGAATACAGTCTATTATACATAAAGCAGTGCAATTGAGAACTGCATATATGGATCTGATTAAGGTAAATTCTATTCTATTATTCTCTACTCTACTGTATTATCTGGAACCCAGAGGGCAAGTTAGTGCCTACTTTGCATAAAAGGTTTAAATATTTGTGAAGTATTAAGGGACCTAAAAGCAGAATAGACTGCATTAAATTTATATACACAGAAAATGGTTTGTAGCTCTCCCAGATACGTGGAAATACATGCAGCAATTTATTTTACTAAGATATGCACAAGTGACTCCAGTATTGATGCGATATGTATGGGTGTTATATTCTTGGAATATGACAACTGCCTTACTCATGAAGCACATAACACCACCTCTTAATCATCCTGCTGGTGCTATTTTCTCTTTAAAAAAACACACATTTCCCTCCCAGCAGCTTTTATGCCTTGAGGTGGAGTGGGGATGCCATCACAGGTTGCATTTGTTACCATAAATATTTGAGTACAGGCCCTTTGATTCCATTTGCAAGATATTGGTTTTAAAAAAGCACTCTTATTTATACAAGCAGGGGAAACGAAGCTGCTGCGTTTGTATTATTAGTCTCATCATGGTGGAATGTGGTCTGGATTCCCAGGAGGGAGGAGCTGAATTCTAGAGGGCTGAGAGACAGCAAAGTTTAGATACTTTGGTTGGGAGGAAGAGAGTTAAGATGGCTCTTCCCTAGCAATTCTCAGAGAATATGTTTAATGATGCAAGCAGTTGCTTTAGTCTGGCAAGATTCTGTCTATTGGTGGGGGAACAATAAAGGAAACTGATCAGAAGTGTCTTTCTTGCTTCTTAGGGCCTGACAATCATGAATCTCTTTTGGTGGGATTAATACAGGATTCTTTGACAGGATGGTCTTGTCAAATTAATACCAAAATGCCAACAGGAAAGGTGGGAGAAAGGGGCTCCTACAATCTCTGTTTCCTTAAGGATTAGCAACCAAAAGAATATTGATGCCTTCCCAATATTAACATACAGTAAATGGGCAGGAAACATCACTTGGAGTTGTCCATAATTTTCTTAGAAAGAAAATTGGAGTTAAAAAATGGAAAACACGAGGCAGTAACTTGAGGTGACCATTAGAAAACCGGAAGGACCAGGTTGGCAACAGAAAATCTAACTCTGGAGTAGCTAAAAGTCAACCGCAACTCAATGGCAGTTAATCAAATAAAAATCAGGAACCATCAATTTATTCTTTATTTATTTTAACAAATGTCTGTAGCCGCCCATCTACCTAGGGAACTCTACAAAATTTATGGTGATCTTATTTCTGCATTTATTCTAGCAGCAGCTGCTTTTCTTACAGTTTGTGTGTGTGTGTGTGTGTGTGTGTGTGTGTATAAAATATACTGTTCTAGAAAATATCTGGATGGGGGGGGATACAAACTTAGTGTTTCAGGTCCAGGAATGAGAGGGGGGCTCTCTCTGTGCATGCGTGTGTCTTTGTGTGCACGTAGACACACCCAGTCATGAGAACATCTATGCCTAGAAGAGGCAAAAAGCAAGTCTAATTTTAGCTGAGGTTAGGACAGGTAATCCTTTTTATTTGACATATTTCATTGGAGGGATTAGAGACTCTTAACTTGTTGCCAAGATTTGTCGGATAAGATCATTAGAAAAGACGGTAGCATTTAGACATTTATGTGAAGCAGCCACAGAGGGTTTGGATATAACAATGAAGGCTGTAACTTGATGCTGCTTACTATCTTAGACGTGGCTGATGTGGGTGTGAGGTTTAGGCAAAAGGACAATCTGGTCCACAATGTCAGGTAAAAAGAGTGGTAATTATCATCCAAATCCACCCACTGACTCTCCAGGTTTCTTTATTACAACTTATCAAGAAATGCATTAGCCTCTCTGCTCTCTTTTCATGATTGACTGAACTGAAAAGCAAAACATTTACTCCTGTAGTTCAGAGAATAGCATCTTCTCTACATCCTATAGATTTCTGCATTCATTTTCATCATCAACATGATTTATGCACTACTCATTTTTTTTAAAAAAAACTCTGGATGCTGCTTACAATTGTTACAAAAATGATGATTAAAAAAGAGATGATTGTGGGATACAAGCAAAATAAAAACAAGTAAAGGGTGAGTGGGCTGTTAATGGCTAGAGAAGGCCAACAGAAAAAGGAGATTTTTAGAAGATACAACAGACTAGAAATGGAAGTCAAAGGAAGGAATATAAAATTGATTTATTTGATCAAGGTTAAAACAAGATACGCCATTACTTCTGGCTACCCTTTATGGACTGTCTGTTGACAGCAGGACTGAAAAAATAATGTTTATGGATTTTTTTTAGATGAAGGAAGGGATATGGAATGAAGAGATAAGTGATTATAACTTTAGAGATCTTGAATAGTTAACAAATTTGTTTGTATTTGTAATGAAGGTTGGAAGTCACATCTTCCTTTATTTCTTTTCTCTTTCCTTGTTGTATTTTTTTCTTTTCTTTTTCTTCTTTCTTTTTCCTTGCACATTTTACTCCTTTCTATTATCTTTTCTTTAAGTTTACTTTGCATTAGATTTTACTATTACAATCAAAATTCTATCTCTCTGTCTCTGTCTCTGTCTCTGTCTCTGTCTCTGTCTCTGTCTCTGTCTCTGTCTCTGTCTCTGTCTCTGTCTCTGTCTCTGTCTCTGTCTGTCTGTCTGTCTGTCTGTCTGTCTCTCTCTCTCTCTCTCTCTCTCTCTCTCTCTCTCTCTCTCTCTCTCTCTCTCTCTCTCTCTCTCTCTCTCTCTCTCTATCTATCTATCTATCTATCTATCTCCAGGTAGAGAGACATCTGAGAAGAACTATTTCAAGTCATTCAAAGACTTTATAAATAATAATTAACTCTCCACAAATAAGGCTGGAAAATTCCTGTTGCAGTTTCCAAAATTTCCTGTTTATCACACAACTAGCATTAAACACACCTTTTTGAATTCTGCATAGCTCATGCTTTCTTGGTCTCGACCAGATGTGTAGGGCTTGACACCATTACAGGTACCCCTTGACATGCGACCACAACTGAGCCCAAATTTTTTGTTGCTAAATGAGACCGTTGTTAAATGAAATTTGTCCCATTTTACGACTTTTCTTGCCACAGCGGTGAAGTGAATCCCTGCAATTGTTTAGTTGGTGACACAGCTGTAAAGTGAACTGAGCTTCCCCGCTGACTTTGCTTGCCAGAAGGTGATCACGTGAGCACTGCAACCGTCATCAGTACATGCCAGTCGCCAAGCGTCTGAATTTGGATCAAGTATCCACGGGGGTGCTGCAACGGTCGTGCGAAAAACGACCTTTTTTTCCAGTGCTGTTGCAACTTTGAAAGGTCACTAAATGACCTGTTGTAAGTCAAGGACTCCTTTTATTCTAAGAGTTGGCTGTAATGTGTCTTTAGAAATTAACCCCTGGATAGATGGGGTGGGCGATTTCTCTATATATTGCTTCAGGAATAGGGAAAAGTTGCTAACCTTCTCTAAAGTCAAGAATTCTCCCTTGGAAATGACCGTGATTAGATCTTCTATCCCATGGAAGAGTTCTCCAGGTATCCCTCCCCCCTCCCCTCCCCTCCCACCCATCCACCCCCTTGGGATTGAGCTGAAACTGGGGGAAAGCAGCATGCTGCAGACCCTTGGAGAGAAGGTGGCATCCTGAAAGAGAAAAGAGAACAGTCGCGCCCCTTCTACTCCATCCCTCAGCTTTGCCTGCATCAGCTTGGCTAGTTGACCTTATTTCGGTCAGCAAGAAATTCCGCAGGAGTATTTCCCAGCTTGGCGCTAGTTCCTCCCTCTTCGAAGAAAGACCAGCCCGGCCTAAAGAGAGACGCAGAATGGCTGATGCATTAAAAGCACCTTCCTTTGCTAATGCAGTCTATTGTCTCTCTCCGCCATGCCTCCCACGCTGAGCACCAACAATTTCCTGCTGAAGTTCAAAGCTGCACATCTGTTCTCGTTCCCTGCCGGCTCCCTCTCCTCTTATCCGCCAGCAGCCTCTTTGTCCCCCCCCCGCTTCCCCAATCAGCTGAGTGGGTGGCGTGGGAGTGGATCTGACAAGGGGGAATCTCCCTTTTGCTCTCCACCGAGTGGATGGACTTCCTCCTCGCTCTTCCATCTCGCCTTACCTGGTCGCGCATCCTCAGTGGGTTGATCCTCTCCGGGAGATTTACCCCCCCCCTAATCTCTTCCCCCTGGCTGCTCCATCTGAACAGCCGACGGCTGAAAAACAGGAGGAGAAACAACCGAGGAACAACTGAACGGACAGTTGGCTGTTGGGTAGGAGACGCTGGCTACTGTTGGGTGAGAAATATTTCTTCTTTTGTCAGCTGTATTTTTTTTTTTTTTAAATTATTATTCTCTTTCTGGATGGGAAGGAGTGCATCAGGGGTGGCGGGGACTGGAGAAAATTTGCTGAGGCAGCAGGGTGGAGTGGCTACAGAAAGGAACGGAAAGATGCCAAGTCCCGAAAGCTCATCCAGATAACGGTTTGGAGAGCAAAGATAAACCGGGGGGGTGGGTGGGTGGGGTGGGTGGGCTTTAAGCAGGCAGTTTGGAGCACAGTTTTAAAAAAGGGCAGAAGTGTATCTGGATTTTTAGGAAGATGATGGGTGTGTTATTTGCTGCTTCTCTGCTACTTGCTAAGCTCTACTGCACAATGCGTTGAGATGCCAGCGCCAGGCTCTTAAACTACGATGCTGCAATTTGGTGCATTTTCTCAGCAGCTCAGTGGTGGAGTTTAATGAAAGGGCCACAATGCCCTGGAGAAAGGTCACCTGTTAATCTCGGCGACAAATGCCACAACGTCTTTTTCTTTTAAAGAAAAATAAACTTTTGGCTGCAGCAGCTTCATTCGTGTTTGGTGAAGGTTATATGGAAAACAAAAGTCATAGGAAAGCAGGAAGTCAACAATGGCCATCCATTTAAGGTAACTTCCAACAAACCGAATGCCTGTTAGGCTTTAGATTAAATTTGCTATGAATGTTCAAAGGAGAAGATTTATTTTTGGGGGGCGGTGGTAGGAAAATACCATATCCAGAAATGTAAAATGAATGTTTTAAAATTGCACTATGCGTGAATTTGATAGGTGTGATTTTAAAAGCAGAAATGACATGAAAGTGAATGTTAAATCTGTCTTGAGATCGCAAAGGTCTGCCTGGGTGAAGGCAGAACAGACTTAAACTCAATAAAGAAGCTGTAATCCCTCATTCTGACTCTAGAAACCACAGTTGGCAGATACGGTAGTTAGTAAATCACTGTAAGACTGAGGCAATCCTTCCAGAATAACTTTTGTTCTAGGCATGATCTAATGAAGGCAAGTTGTGTACTGACTCAAGAACCCATTTTTTTTTATTTGAGGAGGGGGGTAGATAGAGGGCCAGCTTTTAAAATTCCATTATGGAGAAGCTGCAAAGGAAAAAGTAGCCAGAAAGGAACTGGATCCCATGATCATCTTAAACCAAGTTCACTGTTCCTCTCCTCTCCTGCTTCTATAGAAAAGCCATCCGTAAGCAAGTATGGATTATTTGAATTATTTATTCAAAACTATAGTTGGAATCTCTATTTACAGGCACATCTGTTTTTCTGGTGGGGCCTCTCAAATGAATGGAAGATACAATGTGCACGCTGGAGAAAGAACGTCTGTCTCATGGAAGTATTTCAGATAGGGAATCCCCACCCCTTGCATTTTTATGTTGACCTGGTCTCATGAGGTTGGATGAAAGAGGTTGTCCTTTTTACATGTCTTTCAAAAGAGATGAACATTTTGGAGACATTCTTTGGGGTGGCATGGTGTTCTTCCATGTGAAGTGAGAAAGTGGTTGAAGGCCATCTATGAATCTCCTGTCTTTTTAAAAAATACCCTCTTTTTGGGGGTTGAATGGAAAACCTCCAGAAGGACCATCTGCTATGGGGCACCTTAAGCTTCTTTGCTATCAAGGTCCATAGCTTCTATTGTCATCCTAACCTCCATTCCTCTCCCTCCTCCCTTCTGTCCCCCTCCATTTCTTGTTCCTTCCTTCCCTCTCTCTTTTTCTCTTTCTCCCTCTCTGATCTACTGTCTCTGTCTGACTACTTACCTTATATATCTGGAACCATCTGAAACCACCTGGATTTTAAGTGACTGCCTCTAAATCAGGTGGAGAAGAGGAAAAGTGGGTGGACTCCTTGCTGCTCAGAACTTGGTTGTTTGCTTGCAGATATTTGATTATGTGACTAGGTAACATCATCAGTGCAACGTTTGAGACTCTGAAAAAAGTCAACTGGAAAATAATTCTGATATTATACAAAATTCTTCTGGTGAGTAGGGAGTGGAATAAATAGGAAAGGCAGATGTCAGGGAAAAGTTGTCTGTTTTTAATAGCTGTGTAGGAGCCTGGATTCCATTTGTGTAGTTTTAATTACTCATACTGAAATTCTCTTTTTGACCCAATTAACAAAGAACACTGTAAGAGTTGTTCCTTTTTCCACGCTTACTAACATTTAGGATACAGTGAATCTGTTTCCAAACAAACTTCACAATGAAATATACAAGCTTTGTTGAGCCCCACAGAGCATCTTTTTTACATAGTTCTGTGAAGAAGACTTCAGTGTCAAATCACACATTTGTGCCTTCAGATAATTATAATCTTAAAAATAAGATTGAGGAAATCATTACAAACTATCGGGCTGATCTTTTGAATATTTACTAGGAAGACAAACCCTTGAATCAATGTAATAATTTAACTCTAACAATTTGATATTTGCATTTCAACTCGGGAGCTTCAGAAACTGGGTAGAGTTTCATATTGGGTGATTCAGAATACATCTATGCTGTACCAATATTTCATTTCACAAGGCAGGGTGATTTGACGTGCCAAGATCTAAAAGGATTAATCCAGATCTCTGGAGTGCATTCAAAAAAGTCTGGATGGTTGCAGGGCTAGAGACAACCATATTCCAAAGATGATTGCACAATTTTAGTTACGGTTCTCTTGAGGTTCTAGAGGAGAGGCAGAAGAGAAATCCAACAACAAAAAAAGGAACCCCCAAAAGCTATTGTCTTTGCAGGAGTGCCTCTGAGCATATGTAGAACTCTAGGATTTAGTCTCCAGAACTCTAGAACTTGGCCAAAGGGTTCTTGGGTCAGAGGACTTGACCTCTCTCCTTTTCCTTCTGCTGAATTGAATTTTAGGACTGGGAGACTCTATCCTCACTGGGGTGATGTTTCTTTGCAGTCAAGCGCCTTTTATCAGCCTGTTATTTTCCTTTCTTCTCAAGGTGAGACTGGAAAGACAAATTAAGAATTCCCGTCCTCTTTAGATTGGCAGAGAGCAGCTGGTCAGGAAAGCTGCCTCATTAAAGCTCGATCAGCCTGGCGGGAACATTGCCCGCCCGCATCACAGAGACGTTGGGGGAGAGTGAAGAATGACTAGATCCTTTTGCTTTCCCGTTGCCTGCTTTATATTCTCGGTCCCTTTTGCCTTCTTGAAAGGAAGGTCCTTTTTTGGAGGTCTCCAGATGCTCCTGGTCTCTCCTTTCCTCCCATGTTTTCCTTGCCTGCCTCAGCTAGTTGTCTTTGCTCTCCCTGGCCTGCTTTGTGTGTGATTTGCCTTTGACGATCCCTTTTGAGTAAACCACATTTGAGAAGGCTCTCAACCTTTGCACTAAGGCCTAATCTTTACAAGCCAGCGCCTGGGGCCTTGTTGGGAAACTGGAAGGAGGGGGTCAAGCGAGGGCCTAGCTTGGAGTCCTTGCACAGCTGCAAGCAGCATAAGCTTGACCTCCCTCAATATCCATGAAGCCTCATCTCAGCATTCCTAGGGGAAGGCCAGCAGTCTGGGGATATTCTTGAAACATACCGGTAGGTGTTGGGCAATAAAGTTACTAACTTTTGCTAATCACAAGAGGCTCTGGTTGCCTGCATCTTTCAAGCCCTAAACCCCAAACTCACCTGGCTTTGCCAAGGCAGCATGCAACGTCCTCTGTGTCCTTTTTGTGAAGAATGACATCACAGGGCATCGGTTGGGCCTTGCCCCAGTGGCCTTCGGAGAAAAAACATGGCTGATCTCCCTTTGGCACATAGGGATGAGTCTCCACTTTCGCTCCTCCTTAGCCATGAATCATGTTTATGGCTGTTTGATTGTTTTATGAGAAAAGGAGCAATGCTGTTTTGGGTGTGCAGAGTCTGGACTCAGTCCTTGGAGAAGAGAGGGACAATGACGAGTCAGTTTTTACCTGGCTCTCTTTCCAGATAAGATTTACCTTAGCGGAGTCAGTGCTCAGAGGCCAAGAGACAAGATAATGTACTTCCCTCCGTTAGCCATTCTTGCTTTAAGTCTCTCTGGTCTTTGGATTCCAGCCTCCAAGATCTATTTGCTTTTCCAGAAAGAGTAAGTGGTGGAATCCATCACTGGGGGGATTAATCAATTTGTTAAGTGTGCCAAATAACAGGGTCCCAACTGCAAGAATTGCAGAATGGAAGGGAATTGAAGTCGCCTCTGGGAACAGCTGCCTGCCTGCCTTGGCTTACCTTCCAAAATTGTTTTTAAAATAATGACAAGACAAAAAAAAAAGAGAGAAACACAAAGAAGCTTGTTTTTTTTTAAAAAAAAAAAAAGTGGGGAAAACGCAACGAAGAAAAAAATGTTATTCTTATTCACTGTAGCTAGAATTCAAATTCACGGAGTAATGTCTGCTGTGTATCAAGCTTCATTTTACTTTAAATCTGTTTTAATTGTGCCAATGAAATTTATATTTTAATGTAATGTATCATTTTAAAAAAATGTATAGCTCTTATCGAACGCAAACATGCAGATAGTTCTCGGCAATTGAGCCCACAATTTCTGTCGCTAAGCAAGACAGTTGTTCAGTGACCCAGTTTGCAACCTTTTGTGCCATAGTCATTAAGCAAATCACTGCAGTTGTGAAGGGATTCATGCAGCTGTTAAACACACCTGGCTTCCCCATTGACTTTGCCTGTTGGGAAGGCTACAAAGGATGATTGTCACCGAGACATGCAACTGTCAAAAATAAATAAATAAACTGGTTGGGAAGCATCTGAATTTTGGTCTTGTGACCATAGGGATGCTGCAACAGTTGTGCGAAAAACAGATGGTCATAAGTTGAGGACCACCTGTAGTATGTGTCTGCGTTTCACATTTGTGTAATTATCCTGGTTTTTTTTTTAAAAAAAACAACAACCCCACACAGAGTGTTTTGTATAAATGAGTCCCATATTTCATTACAGGCAGTCCTCAACTTACGTGCACAATTGGCTCAGGAATTCTGGGACTTGAAGTCCACAAGTCACAAAAGGGCCAAGTTTGAAGATCCCTGGTACAGTGTCTTTGTCAACCGCTTGGTGTTTTAGCTGGTTGTGGGATGTATTTCCCATACTGTATTTTTTTTAAAATTTTGTCAACCACGCAGAGCTGTATTTGTGAGATGGGCAAGCATGGAGATGGAAACAAACCCAAGGGACTATGTTGGCTTAACACACTAAGCCACAAGGAACCGCATTAAGCGTTACCCCAAAGTAGCATAACCTCTTAGGCAAATGCCTCTATGGATCATGATCTGGATCAGCGTGTTGAGTGAACACAGCTTCTGGGGAGTTGACTGTTGAATGGCCAATGGGGGAAGGGAAGGCCTGGTGGAGCTGGTCTCTTGGGGGCATGGACAGCATCTTTGCCCCATCTCTGCCCCAGCTTCCCTTCCCCCTACTCCACCAAGGGAGTAGACTCTGATCATTGCAAAAATAATAATAATAACAGGAATTTCTGTTCCAGAATCCCACTTAAAATAGTACTATTGATTGGCTTCTTGTATTGCAGTGAGTTAAGTTTTGGTGTGCTCTGTAGGCAACCAGCTTAGATTATTGTCAAAAGTAGAAATTGCTGTAACTCTACCGTATATTAAAAATATTCTATGCTACTATTTGTCAGACAGCACGTCAACGTCTCACTGTACTAAGAAATCAGGCTGCCAGTCTCTTTTCTCTCATTAATCATTGAAATTATATGATGCTTGGCCTCCGTCAGCATTTCTAGCTGTTGATACCATGAAATGTATAAACCCCCTTAGTTTTATTTTCAGTACCTGCTGGCTGATAAGTGGCTTAGTTGGTTTAAATGCCTGCTGCAGAACCCAAACAGAACGGACCAGTGACGATTAATGTTAATTCTGCGAATTGACGTAACTGGTTTTTTTTTTTGTATTTTCTACTTTAATTCTGTGGTTTGCTGAATTCGTTTAAGCTAGCCCAGTTGTCTTTTTGTACTATGTGCTTCTTTATCACGTTAGTTATTGTAGCTTTTTAGATTTCTTTTATTTTATTGTATTTACATAGTGTTCTATATTACTGTTTTACTGTTTCCTGGTTTTATTATGTTTGGTCTAGTCAGGTTTTACAGCTTAAGATTGTCTATTGAATGGGCGGCAAATTAAGTTACATACCGTTTTTGTGCTGATCTATAACTCTTTAAGAAAAGTATCTACCTATATATTCTTCCATCTGTCCATGTGTTCTCTCCCATATTCACACACTCATCCACTATCCACCCACAAGCCACCCTTTCGGCCTAATTATTATGCTGTGATTAAAGCATCAGGCTAGGAACCAGGAGACCCCAAATTCTAGTTCCACCTTGAGTACGAAGCCAGCTGGGCCGCCGTGGTCCAGTCCCTCCCTCTCAGCCCTAGGAAAGAGGCTAAGGCAAGCCACTTCCGGAAGTGCTGCCTAGAAAACGGTAGGGACTTAACCATGCAGTCTCTGAGAATTGGAAACAGTTGAAAGGAAGAAAACAAAATCTAGCTATCTACCCATGGATTGATCAATTGATTAATTTCTATCTATTATAGAATCATAGGGCTGAAAGGGACCTCTGAGATCTTCTAGTCCAACCCTCTACTCAATGCAGAAGACTTATATCATCTCAATCAAATGGTTATACAGTTTAGTTTTGAAAACCTCTGGGCGGCAAGTTATTCCATTGACTAATTGTTCTTGCTGCCAGAGCAATCTACAATATCCATCCATCCATCCATCCATCCGTCCATCTCTATCTATCTATCTATCTATCTATCTGTCTGTCTGTCTGTCTGTCTGTCTGTCTGTCTGTCTGTCTGTCTATCTATCCATCCATCCATCTATATCTGTCTATCTATCTATCTATCTATCTATCTATCTATCTATCTATCTATCTATCTATCTATCCATCCATCCAGCCATCCAGCCATCTATATCTGTCTGTCTATCTATCTATCTATCTATCTATCTATCTATCTATCTATCTATCTATCTATCTATCTATCTATCCATCCATCCAGCCATCCACCCATCTATATCTGTCTGTCTATCTATCTATCTATCTATCTATCTATCTATCTATCTATCTATCTATCTATCTATCTATCTATCTATCTATCTATCCATCCATCCTTCTTTCCCTCCTTTAACCACTTGCAGAATCTCATGGTGAGAATTTTATCAACTGTTGCTCCAGGGTACCATCATTCATAGCCTTTTGAAGTGTTCTTCACCCATCCTTGATTTAGCAGAAAAATGACACCGGCATGAAATTGGCTGCCCCCAATTATCAATCTCTCTCCTGTCTCTATTGCTTCTGTTCCTGGTCACTGTCAGTTATCTGACTTCACTCTAAGCTGAAGGAGATGAAAAACCAAATAGATTTATACACTTTAAGGCTGTCCTTGGAGGCAGAGTGCTACTTTCACCCTGGTAAAGCTAAGGATGGAAGAAGCCTCTCTTACTCAGAGGTGCAACCTGAAAGACAGGCTCCTTTGGGAAAAAGGTTGCCAAGGTATGACTCTGCTGTGGTTAGGTGCAAATGAGGACACAGTCCAGGTCTCTCGGTCTCACTACAGTAGAGACAAAAAGCCACACCCCAGAAGTAGTAAAGTCAGAGCTCTCTGAAATTGCTTCATAAAACATTTCTCCCTCTTTGGCAATTTGGAAGCGGAGACAGGCTTGAGCTGAGCATTGGATCTGAAGCAACAGATGGAGTCAGTTCCCGGTGGTGAAAAAAGGATTGGTGCCAAAGAAAATCAGCAAATAGGGTGGAGGGAGCAGAAGCAAAACAGAAAAAGTGGAAAAGGAACACTTTGTCTTAGGCCTCCAAACACCTGTTGACACTTGGCTAAAATTATTACCTTCAAGAAAATAAGCTTTTTTCCGTCCTCATGTTTTTTTTAAAAAAAACAAAATCCTCTCTCCTTGGGGGGTTACCTTTTCCCACCAAACTCTCCCACATGTGCTGTGTGCTAAGAGAGCTTGTGGGGACTGGAAACAAGGAACTACTGGGAGAACTAAATATATTCACTCTTGAGAAATGAAGACGAAGAGTGAATATACTTTGCAAGTCCCATCTTCACCCCCAAAGAACATTAATCTGCCCTCTGCTGTCACAGTGTGCTTGCAGGTGAAGAAGAACCGTGATTTATAGGAAGAGCGGTAATGATAACAAAATAATAATCTTGACTGGAGCTGATTGTGAGGGAGATGGGGACGCCGGCTTTCACTGCCAAGTGCTATCCAGACAGTATGAACCTGGCTTGAGTCTTTAGACCAGGGATGTCCAATCTTGGAACTTAAAGACCTGTAGACTTCAATTCCCAGAATTCTGTACAGTGGAATTCTGGGACTTGAAGTCCATAGGTCTTAAAGTTGCCAAGGTTAGATGGCCCTGCTTTAGATCTTTCCTTTAAAGTTGCAGTTTTAGACTGAGAAAAAGATCTCACCATACTTGCTTTTAGGACAACATTCCGGTGATTGGGTTAAGTTCAGGGTGTCTGCAAGAAGGGTTTGAAAAAGTCCAGATAGTGTCACATCCATGTGACTGAATCCTTGCAATGGCTATAAAAAGGGTTGTAGCGATAACCTTGAAGGAAAGAAGGAAGGAAGGAAGGAAGGAAGGAAGGAAGGAAGGAAGGAAGGAAGGAAGGAAGGAAGGAAGGAAGGAAGGAAGGAAATTTGAGTCCAGGATATAAATATAATTGGGGAAAGTATCTCAGGACTGATCTTTTCTAGTTCTTATAAAGATAAAGGGAGGAAGGTGGAAAGGGGCATTCAGATTTCCAACATTACTGTTAGTGTAAATCTATACAGGTAGTCCTCAATTTACGACCTCAACTGAACCCAACATTTCTGTTGCTAAGTGTGACAGTTGTTAAGTGAGTTTTGCCTCAGCTCTGACATCAGAGCTGAAGAAGCTTTTGGGATGAGAAGCGAAACGTCTTAAAAGAAAAACAAGAAAGCCCAATTACCTCTTGAAAAACGCACCTTTGAGTCTGCGAGGAAAATTTGAGCTTCCAAGAAGTCTAAGCACTGAGCACTAAGTTACACTCATCTCCAAACGTTTGTGGATCCATGTCTTTCCTTTTTTGCTTGGGGTGACTCCCTTTGGTTTTCACAGAGTCATAGGGCTGCATGGGATCCTGGAGGTCTTCTAGTCCAACCCCCTGCTCACGGCAGGAATCTTATACCATACCAGTCAAATGGTTGTCCAGTCAATAGTTTTGCAGTTGTTTGCCGTGGTGTGAAACAACCCGAAAACAAAGAACAACTCTTATGTTTAAGATTGGTTATTAAAACAGATGTCCATGTGCCGCCTCTATGTTGGTTGAGGCAGGCAGGATTCCCTTGAGTACCATTTGTTTGGGGGTCAAGGGAAAGGGAGGGTTTTGCCTTCTCTTTCTGCTCAAGATCCCCATGTACAATTGGTGGGCCACTGTGGGACACAGAATGCTGGACTCGATGGGCTTTGGCCTGATTCAGCATGGCTCTTCTTATGTTCTTATCACAATGAGCTGAACACCTCCTGAACGATTTTTAAAGTCTTCAGGCTGTGATTAAGTTCATGGAAATCAGGTTAAATTCTTTAGATTCCTCCGGCAGTCTGTTCTATGTGATATTGGTTACCAATTAATATTTTAGAGGGGAAAAAAAACAAAGTCACTTGCCTGGATTGAGATACCTGAGGCTTTAATGTTTTAGAGCTTTGGAATCCTGTGCTCAGCACTTGGTGCTTGGCTCAGAAACAAAAGTTGTGCTAATGCAGATTGCGTAATCTTTGACGAAAGCCTAAAATGAGTTGTGCTGCAATGGCCTCTGTCAGTTGCAATAAACACTTCCAACTTTTTAATCTTCTATATGCAGAAAACATCAAATATCAGTAGCCAAGGACAGAGAAAGAGTCTGCAAAGGGACCTGGCAAAATTCATTTGAATGTTTTCTTGAGAACAGTGGCGAGCTAGCCAGATTTATGATGCTGTGTCAAGAGTAATACATTGTTTTTCATTGGAAATATCTAGAGAGCAGCTTAACTGGTGAAAGTGCTTCCTGGTCAAAAGAAAAATGCAGATTACTGAATTATTCACAGGTGAGGCAGCCAGAGCACAGCGTCACATCCCCATGTCTTGAGAAGCATCTCTATTTTTCATATAAATTTTATATCAAAAGAACATAAAAAAACCAACAGAAAGTTAACACAGAATAAAGAGAACAAAGAAAGAGAGAGGAAGAAAAAAGGAAACTGCAATAAAGGAAGGATAAGAAGAAATAGAAACAAGAAGCTTCCAATTTTCTTTGGAATACTAGTAGGATAGAGAATAGAATAGAATAGAATAGAATAGATGAAATGGAATAGAATAGAACAGAATAGAATAGAATAGAATAGAATAGAATAGAATAGAATAGAATAGAATAGAATAGAATAGAATAGAATAGAATAGAATAGAATAGATGAAATGGAATAGAATAGAATAGAAAATATGGAATAGAATAGAATAGAATAGAATAGAATATATGGAATAGAATAGAATTAGAATACAATACAATACAATAGAACAGAACAGAACAGAATAGAATAGAATAGACCTGGAAGGGACCTTGGAGGTCATCTAGTCCAACCCCCTGCTCAAGCAGGAGGACCTATATATCATCTCAGACAAGTGGCTGTCCAGTCTCTTCTTGAAAATCTCCAGTGATGGAGCACCCACGATTTCTGGAGACAAGCTGTTCTACTGGTTAATTGTTCTCACTGTCAGGAAGTTTCTCGTTAATTCCAGGTTGCTTCTCTCTTTGGTCAGTTTCCAACCATTGCTTCTTGTCCTGCCTTCTGATGTTTTGGAAAATAAGTTGACCCGCTCTTCTTTATGGCAGCCCATACTGCTGTCCTGTCACCCCTAGTTCTTCTTTTCTCTAGAGACTAGCCATGCCCAAATTCCTATGCTTCGTTTTCCTTCTCTTCTATGCATCCTCCAAACCTTCTGCCATGAACATGCAGTTCTTCATCTTCTCTCTCCTCCCCCATCTGCAGTCTCTCCAGGCAGCCTTTCCTTTTCACTGTCTTCCTCTTAATAATTTATTTGGCATGGAAGATTTTCATCTAGAAATGAAAAAAAAAAAACCCAGCTTGTTCGAGGCCCAAATTCCCTAATGTCAATTTGTCTTCCATTCCTTCTGAATTCTCATTTCATTGGGAGAATTTTGGAACATTTAAATTCAACATCGGACCTATATCCAGCTTAAAGCTTTTTGTGTTCTGTTGGCAATAAACTGGATTTGATTAAACACGGCAAACAATTTAAGTGATATCACTGTGAACCATAGCAGAGAAAGTGCTTTTAAGATTGCTTATTTGCTGTGGTTTTTCAGGAGGCTAGGAAGGACCTAGAAAGTGGAGGACCTGTAACAGAATAACAGAGTTGGAAGGGAGCTTGGAGGTCTTCTAGTCCAGCCCCCTTGCTCGGGCAGCAAACCCTATTCAGACAATAAAAGTCCAATCTCTTAAAAGCTTCTAGTGTTGGAGCATTCACAACTCCTGAAGGCGAGTTGTTCCACTGATTAATTGTTCTCCCTATCAGGAAATATCTTCTTAGTTCTAGGTTGCTTCTCTCCTTGATTAGTTTCCATCCATTGCTTCTTGTCCTGCCTTCAGATGCTCTGGAGTATAGCTTGACTCCCTCTTTTTGGGGGCAGCTCCTCAAATATTGGAACACTGCTATCATATCACCCCTAGTCCTTCTTTTCATTAAACTATCAAACCTGTGAATCATGGAGAAGAGATGAAACATAGAAACCTAGAGAATTCCTGATGCACTTGCTGTGCTCTAAAAGCAATTCAGTGCTATTCCTGGAGAGAGAGCACTTAGTGCTTCCCCTCAGAAGGCATTATATGATGCTTCTTTTTTTTTCTGTCTTGGATCAATTTTCTGATCCAGTAAGAAAGGGGAAAAAGCTAAACACAACACAACCTTCTTGTATAATCCAGAAATTTAATGCACACACACACACACACAATTTCAAAAGAAGTCCTCCATTAGTCTTAAATCCATAGTGTCTTTCCTTGTCACACAAATACAACAGGATGCTAACTGCTCCTGAGCTATTAGACCATTTTTGAACATTCTTCAGTCTCAGAACAACTCTGGGTTAGGTCAATGTTTTGGGTGTTTGATTTTCCCAAGAAAATTACCAGCTTTTCTTTTTTTTCAAGTAGGCTCCTGACTCCTACTCCCCATTTAACTACGCTTTAAAACTGCATGCAGTTTTAGCAATGGTGCTAGGAGCTGATAAGAGCTAAATCTCAGATGAAATCATATACCTGATCATTCAACCGTGCTAATAGTAAAGTCAGTTTTCCAAATATTGGCCATTATGTAACCTTAACAATGGAAGTGGTGGTGGGAGGGGTTCACAGAGAAGAGGTATCAAAAAGGCACAATGACAATTATAGCCATACAGTCAAAGCCCCGATCCCCATTTTTTTTTAATCCCTTCCCTGCACAGACACATGAAATCCAGGCAGACCTTTTATTGCACAGTTGCAGTTGCCACTTTGACTTTTTTTTGGCCACATCCTGCAGACACCCCTATTCACAAGCCAACTTTCCACTAAAACCTGTTCGCTGGAAAATGTAATGCGAAACTCAGAGAAGATGAATTTTGAACAATAATCCTTGAAAATGTGTTTGAACATGGCCAACGTAGATAGATTTCTCTTGCAGGAATGAGCACCTCAAATTTCTTGCCCATTCCATTCATCTGAAATGATATGAGCAGGGGGCTGGACTAGAAGACCTCCAAGGTCCCTTCCAATTCTAATATTCTGTGTTCTATGTTCTATGAATAAACATTCAACTACAGTGAGTAGGAATTTCAGAAAGGAAAACAGGATTATTCAGAAATCACAGGGGCAGACTTACCAATTTGAGAAATTATTTTTCTTTTCTTCTCTAAACCCCCTCCCCATCTCAAAATTAGCTGTTTTATTTATTTATTTATTTATTTATTTTATTTTGTGATTTTTATACCGCCCCCCTCCCGAAGGACTCGGGGCAGTGTACAGCCCAATTAAAATGACAACATACAAAAATTAAAATTATTAAAAATAAATTAAATAATTTGGCCCGATATTTAAAAACCCAATACATAATCTAAAAACACAATCCCCTAAAAACAATTATGGCCATTGTTGGAGCTGGAGCTATTATCCCAGGCCGGCTTGTCGGAATAAATATGTTTTTAATTCTCGACAGAAGGAACGCAATTCCGTCATCGTACGGAGTTCGGGGGGGAGCTCGTTCCAAAGCGTTGGAGCTCCCACAGAGAAGGCCCTCCCCCTGGGGGTCGCCAGCCGACATTGTTTGGCCGACGGCACCCTGAGGAGACCCTCTCTGTGGGAGCGTACCGGACGGTGGGAGGTATTTGCTGGCAGAAGGCGGTCCTGTAGATATCCAGGTCCGATGCCATGGAGCGTTTTAAAGATGGTCACTAACACCTTGAAACGCACCCGGAAGGCCACCGGCAACCAGTGCAGCTCGCGCAGGAGCGATGTTACATGGGCGCGCCATGGCGCTCCGGTCACTACCCGCGCGGCCGCATTCTGGGCCAGCTGAAGCCTCCGGGTGCACCTCAAGGGGAGCCCCATGTAGAGAGCATTACAGTAGTCCAGCCTGGAAGTGACATTTTCGATAGACTTTTGTAGAAACATAGAAGGATGTATAACTTCCTCAGCGACTACAGTGCTGTTCTCTCTTTTTAAAATAGCAAACCTTGTTGAGATTGGGAGTAACTCCTCCCCTCAGTTATTCATAGGAATAAATTGCTCACCCTCAGGTCTGCTCACTTTTCCTTGGGGAAAACAGATGCCTGTTAATGAGGCAATAGCATCATTTGCCCTTTTACCCGTGCACGAGAAGGAAAGCTTTGCAACAATAAAATTGGCAATTATTCTTTAAATAATTCATGGGGTCAGTGGTTGCATGGATTTCTGCAGAAACGGAGCTGCATTTTTTTCTCTCTTTCTGGTCTGGATTTTCTGTTTTGCAAAAAACAACAACAACAACACGCGTTTTCCTTGGCCTTTGTGAATAGGTGAATACAGATACTCCTCAACTTACAACAGTTCATTTAGTGACAATCTGAAGTTACAACGGCGCTAAAAAAAGGGGGACTTATGACCATTTTTCAACACTTGAAACCGTTGCAGCAACCTCACGGTCATTTATTTATTTATTTATTTATTTATTTATTTATTTATTTATTTATTTATTTATTTATTTATTTATTTATTTATTTATTTATTTATTTATTTATTTATTTATTTATTTATTTATTTATTTATTTGGGTTTGTATGCTGCTCCTCTCCGGGGACTCGGAGTGGCTAACAACATATATATAACAATAAAATACAATAAAAAAACCCAAACAAAGATATCTAAAAAATACAATAAAACACACATTCAATTTAACAATCAACCACAATCATCCCCAGGCGCTTGGCAACTGACTCATACTTATGACAGTTATGCAATGTCCCTGGGGTCACGTGATCCCCTTTGGTGATCGTCTGACAAGCAAAGTCAATGGAGAACCACCTGGTTACTGACTTAAGAACTGCAGTGATCCACTTAAAAACTCTGGCAAGAAAAGTCATAAAATGGGGGCAAAACTCACTTAACAAAGGTCTCATTTAGCAGCAGAAATGTTGGGCTCCCTTATAGTCTTAAATCAAGGATTACCTGTCATATCTTGGTACTAGTCCAGGGGTTCTCAACGTTGGCAACTTTAAGCCTTGTGGACTTCAACTCCCAGAATTCTGGAATTTGCCAACGTTGAGAACCCCTGGACTAATCTGTCTGGGTCTCTCAATCTGAGTGTGTGCTGGCCTTGGTGCTGAAATCAGCCTGGCAGCATCTGTTCCTGTCATTGCAATGACTTTCAGTTGCCTTTTAGCTCCTAGCATACAGTAGGATCTACAGGTAGATCACTTAATAAGCCCCACTGAGATTTCCTGTAGCTTGCAACACCACATTTGTCATTTTATTTCTTTTCTTTTCAAGCCCTCTTGGAATATTAGGAGTTGATTTTTTTTTTTTAAAAAAAGAATCACTCTGACTGAAATAATGGAAATATTCAGTGCCTTAGCCTGCAAATATTAAATCTATATTCCCTATGCCTAGATTTGAGTGAACAACTGTGTGAATGCCTTCAATATTAACCCTGATAGTGAATCCTCTCTCTGCAGAGGATTCAAAGAAGCTTTTTATAATTTAGTTGAAAGATTACGAGCTAAGAGTAGTGAAGCTGATACCAAGGAAATGTTTGTGCATGCATTTGTGCATGCATTAGCATTCCATCTGCTATCAGAAAAGCAAAAAAACAAAACAAAACCTCAAGCCATCTGCTGATTGACAGGGAGATGGCAAGGAAGATATTTATTTATGTATTCATCTAATTTGTAGAGTTGCCCGTCTCACAAATAAGTGATTCTGGGTGGTGTACAACATTCAAAGGCCCTCCATGAATTTTGCGGTGTCTAGGTCAGGCAATCACCCAGTCTTGGAGTTACAAATGGCCTTAACCAGGCTTATTTTTGGAAACACATCAGATCTATTCGGTATGAATGTTTTTAGCCCTGGTTTGTTTTTAAGAACTTTGTTCATGTGTTTATATTTTACGTGTATTTTTCTTTGGTACCAAATGTTTTATATTGAATTCTGTTTATTCATTTATATCCTGCCTTTATTATTTTTATAAATGACTCAAAGTGGGAAACATACTTAATACTCTTTCCTCCTCCTATTTTCCCCACAATGACAACCCTCTGGGCTGGGCTGGGCTGGGCTGAGAGGACGTGACTGGCCCAAAGTCACCCAGCCAGCTTTCATGACTAAGGTGGGACTGGAACTCACCATCTGCTGGTGATCAGTTCAAAGTCACCCAGCTGGCCTTCATGGCCAAAGTGAGACTAGAACTCAGAGTCTCTTGATGATTGGCCCAAAGTCACCTATTTGGCTTTCACGGCTAAGACTAGAACTCACTGTCTCCCAGTTTATAGCCTGGTGCCTTCACCCATAGACCAAACTGTTATTAGATTTATAATCGAAATATTAAATTCCTTGTGCTGCTTCGTAGAGATTTTGAGTAAAGATTCTCACTCAAAGCAGGGACTGAGACTCCTTTTTTTCTCACTCTAGATGTTAATGAACACTATTACTTTGCATATCTTCCTGGAGAGAGAAGCAAAGATGAAAAGTAGAAAAACTGTCTCCCTTGCAATGGGGGTGTGTATCTAAAAAAAAAAAATCAATCTGATCCAGCTTTCTGATGACACAATCGGCTTTTTTTTTTTGCAGTTTTTGTTCCAAAGAAATCACATGGATTTTGAGACATTGTCTCACTTTTAAAATCACAAGCATCCCCACCGCCACCGAACCATCTGTTTAAAGTACAGAACTGATTTTGCAAATGCCACCGGAATGTCACCTTGCAACTGATTCCTTTCAGTGAAGCTTTATCTCTTTAAATACATCACAGTAATGAAGTGCTAGATTTTTTTTAATTTATTTTTTATTTTTAGCAATCAGATGGATCTACAGAAGTATGCAAAAATGGAGGTGAGGAGTCAGTCCTAGGAACAGGAAAGGCAAGAGATTGGGAGGAGTCTGACAGTAACTTTTAAAACGGACACATTTTATTTATTTATTTTATTTATTTTATTTATTTATTTTATTTTATTCGGATTTGTATGCTGCTCCTCTCCGAAGACTCAGAGCGGCTCACAACATATATATATACAAAACAATTTCAATCTAAATCCGAACAAAAAAACATTAAAAATAAAAACCCACACATACTCCTCAGTCACACCACAATCAACAATCATCCCCAGGCCTGCCAGCAGAGGTAGGTTTTTAAATTCTTTCGGAAGGCCGGGAGAGTCGGAGAAACGCGGACTTCAGGAGGCAGTTGGTTCCAGAGGGCGGGCGCCACAACAGAGAAGGCCCTCCCCCTAGGGCCCGCCAGACGACATTGTTTCGCTGACGGGACCCGGAGGAGGCCGACCCTGTGCGCTCTCACCAGTCGTAGAGAAGTATGTGGCAGAAGGCGGTCCCCTTTATAATAAAGGCTCCGGTTTCAGGGTGGGATTCAGCCAGTTCGCACCACTTCGGCAGAACCGGTAGCTAATTTTTTGTTGCCCGGGCCCAGAATGGACTTCCGGAAGCAGCATCCACGCAGAGAACCGGTTGTTCACATATTTGAATCCCACCACTTACCAGTTTCCATGGGCTGTAGCTCCCTTCATCAGATGCTTAAATTTAAATAAAGTGAGCTGCAGCTCACACCGTTTTCTGCAAGACTCGTAATGGATGTGAGTGCATTTCAGTGCAACACTGCAAATGCTGAGTCAAAATAGACAGTTTGTGCCTTTTTCTCCATGTCATTGAAATGGAGAAGATGGCCTGAAGCTCTGTAAGAGGATCCAGAAGATGACTATTCTTTCAAGTGGAATTGAAAATCACGGTTCATTAGCTAATGCTCCCTTCCTCGCAGAGAAAGAGAAAGGAAATCTTGAAAGTCAGAGTTATAAATTTGTTTGTGTCTCTGTCTTTCCAAAGCTCTGTTGGTATAAGTGGAGAATTCATACTTCTGGAAAATCCCAACCGCTTCCCCATTTTCTTTCCCTTTGCAAAGCTTATGTGTCTGTAATGTTTCAAAGGTGCTTCCTCCATTGTGGGACTTGTAATAGACCTTCAAATTAGTATAATATGTGAATTTAAATGTTGCTCCATTGAAAGGCAGAAACAGTGATGTCTCCCTCAGATTCTTCCTCAGATGCCAGCTCAGGGGAGGATGAGCCAATTCCTGCCACGTCAGAAACTGAGTTGATTGATAGCTCTGAATGGCTGGCCAGAAGAGATGTGGCAGAGGCTCCAGTTAGGGAAAGCTTACAGTGGCAGACGGCCAGTGAAGAGGAGGAGGAACTGCTTGATCCAAGGGCAGAGAAAAGGCAAGAACAGAAAAGGCAGCCAGACTACTTGAGAGGAGAGGGCTCCGCCTGTCTTGAGGGGCTGCACCAGAAGCTGGCTATTTATCATAGTAGACAGATGGAGGCATTGCTGGGAACAACGTGTTAGTTTTTGGTCGTCGTGATTCCTGCTTCACTCCGGATTGACACCGTATTTCAAACTGAATCATGCCTTGGAGGAAGAGGATGGAGGACTAGCCAAGCCTGAGCACCTGAACAAAATATGGAATATAAATGGAATACACAAAGACATTTTAGGGACCACAGTGTCTTTAAATATATATTTAGCTGCCCTTTTCTCCCCTTCCATAAAATGTTTCCAGATGAGTTGAAAGTCTTTTCTTGAAATTCCTTTAGTATTATTCTGCCAGGAAGGTTTTGTGAAAGAAATATGTCAGAAAATATATCACGACATGACTTTTCTCTGCCTTTCAAAGCATTTAATTATGTATTTTTTCTCCTTTTTCTTCTCTAGGATCTGACTTTCCACAGGAAGATGGACTGTGAAAGCAAGCATTCTACCAAGACTCACTAGGGCCTGATGAGAAAAAGTGGCTGACCCCTTGATTTTCCTCCCCCAACATCGCTTGACAGCTGAAGCCTTCAGAAGACATGAAAAGGCAGAGCTAAAATATCATGGCATGCTTTTTTAGGAAGGATACAATTCCTTAATTGAAGTTTCATCTAAATTGTGGTGCTTTGATCACATATAAAGCTCATCTTCAAAGAAAGGGGCAGTTATGCCCATGTAGTTAACTGAACAGATTAAAATATATCCACTTACACGAACACATACAAACATTGATAAATATAACTGTCCAGCCAGACCTATTTCTCAAAATGGATGATGGCCACAGAAATCAGGGGAGACATGGCTTTGATGACTATCGCTACCAAGATGGTAGCTACACAGATTATGCTCCCAACGACCCAACCTATCAAACTGGGGGGGAGCCCAATCAGGAAGAAGATGCTCAGAGCGATGCTACCGAAGGCCACGATGAAGATGATGAAGTTTATGAAGGAGAGTACCAGGGCATTCCTCACCCAGATGACAAGCCTAAGCAGAAGAAAGCTGGTCTATCTAATGAGTTCAGAGATCATGACGAGCTAATAGCAGAAAAAATGGAAGATGAAGAGCAATTGGCCCATCAGTATGAGAATATCATTGTGGAGTGCGGCCATGGACGATTCCAATGGATGCTTTTCATTGTGTTAGGCTTGGCCCTGATGGCGGATGGAGCAGAAGTGTTCGTGGTTGGTTTTGCCTTGCCCAGCGCTGAAAAGGATATGTGCTTATCAAGTTCCAACAAAGGAATGCTGGGTGAGTCCTCTGTCTCTTAAGGCAGAGGTCCCCAACCCCTGGTCCATGGACCGGTACCGGGCCGCAGCATGTCAGCAACCGGTCCGCATGAACAAGCAAAACTCCATCCATGGGATGCAGGCAGCACACAAAACCATGCCCCCTCCGGTTTGCGGAAAACCTTTCTCTATGGAACCGGTCCCTGGTGCTCAAAAGGTTGGGGACCTCTGTCTTAAGGAACTGGGAAGGTGGTGACGTGGTTTTCCTGATTATCTACTTAGTTTTTAATTTCATTACCTGCTTTCATTCCTGGGTGGAAGTATGGAGAGGTAAAACTGAACAAGCAGAAGGCGGCCAGCTGAATTGGTTCTCCATATTTCTCATTCTAGATCAAGCTTACCTATTTAAGAAGTGCTGAGATGGGAGGATTCTCGCTACACACATCTGAGAGTACCACAATGTGAATGGTTGTCTTAATTGACAGATGGCTGGGGGCAGGATTAATACAATACAGTGGTTGGGCAGATGAACCAGAAAAATTAAACCTTACCAAATGGAAGCTATAGAATCCATAGGCTTTCAGGCATGGTTTCCACATGTTATATTATCTATCAATTATTTTTACACATTTGTTTGAAAGGATTATTTTTGTTATGATCACCCCACACTTAATTTGGTTATTGTTTAGTCTATTTTCTGGGGGTTTGCTCAATGTGGAATCATGAAATAAGCACCACATTAGCATACATGCAGGCATGTGCAATTTCATCAAAGTTAAAACGAACTAAATTTAGCTTGTGGCATGCATTCAGCAAGTTGGCCTGACACAGACCTGGTTAAGTGTCTTGTGTGAACATAGCCACTGTATATGTCAGGGGGTTCAGGCAGGACCACAGAACCAAATTCATTTACCTGCATCTAGGCATACAGCCAAGTTTGGGAAATTTAATGCAAATTTCAAACTGCATCATTTCAGCAACCAGCAGCCACTGGATTTCATCGTGGTATCCTGAGCAATTTTGCATTTTGGCCTATCAATTCTCACTTAGCTGGATGAAAGAGAATTTGCTTTTGAATTTTGTTAAAAGGGAGAAAAGGATTTGGACCTAGTGATGAAATTTTCTGGATAAGTCTCTCTGCAATAGTCTGTAGCTTCCCAGTGGCTTTAGCTGGGAGTCAAATTGTCTTTTATACAAGCAAAAACAAACAAACAAAAAACAACCGCACAATGAAATCAGAAAAAAAACTTCAAAACCTACTAAGGCCACTCCCTTAATATTTGAAACAGATGAGTATAGATATTCTTTCTTTATGCTTCACAATAGATTGGAGAAGTTTCTTGTCCTTGATTTGTGTCCCATGCGGTTAAATGTTGAACATTTTTCCCTACGTGAAAATAGATTTGCTGCTGTTCTTATCCCCTGCCCCTCCGAAAGCCAACTTGGCCAGTGTGTTGAGTTCAAATGACTTCTCCTTTCCTGAAGAAAACAGTTTGCCAAACTAATCAACGCAGTAATTACATTAGTAAAACTCTGCTGGGCCAAGTAGAAAACCATTTGACTCAGTTTTCTCCCCCCAAGTGACTTTATATAATTTTATTTCACTTGAATTGCATTAATTTTATTCTCCAGTTTGTGCTAATAGATACAGGAAAAGCATCATTTTCACCCCCTTTTTAAAAATCTCTTCTGTTGTCTCGTAAATCAGGATCAATGCAATACTGCAAGATCTGAAAGCGGTTCAATGCGGTGTTTGTGTCCCAGCTGGGATAATTTTTATTCCTCTCACCCAGTGTCTACTTCAAGGGTAAGCCAGGATTAATTGCCCAACCTTGTGCTAGACCAGGGGGTCTTCAAACTTGGCCTTTTTCTGACTTGTGGACTTCAACTCCCAGAATTCCTCAGCCAGCGTGCCTGGCTGAGGAATTCTGGGAGTTGAAGTCCACAAGTCATAGAAGGGCCAAGTTTGAAGACCCCTGCGTTAGACTCACATTGCTGAATTGTGAGAGCACTATGGAGCAAAGCTTTCGGCATCCTCTTGAACCCGAGTGTGTGGAACCCAACTGGATCCAGAGACTTGGATTTCCATTTCAAGAGCATTAAGATTTTTTTTAGGATGGGGGCCGTTCTCTTTATGTTCCACAACTGGGGCAATATATTTGCCAAGATTACAGAATTGTTGAGGGAGCCCCACATCCCTTGTTATGCTGATCAAACATGTTTGCAGCGAGCAATAGAACGATGGTGTCCACATGAAAAGTGGATGGAAGGCTTGGATCACAGGAATTGATGTATGTGCTGGGCAAAGGAGAAAAATCTCCTCTGGTTTTAAGAAGCTTTGGAGAACAGCTGGCATGAAGGATTTTCTCTGCAGAAAAGGTTGTTTACCCCCCCCCTTTCTCTTTTTTAATCTGTGAGCAAAGACTTGCGTCAAAGCAGGGCCTGTGTACTTTCTCGATGGCATTACTCATTCCCGTTTGTGACCTGGAGACTGTATTGATCTTACAAGAGCTTTTGACTCACTTGATGCCTTGATCTATATGGGATCATGCTGGTTGCAAATGGTGAGACACAAGGCCTGATTTATCCGTTTTCTTCTCTGTAACACATCTTCCGTCTTGTCTGTAATAATGACCAGAACTAGTAATTCTTAAATACATATCAAATAAATTATTAAATAGTAAATCTGCTAGAACTTCTGGTTTGGTACCTCAACCAAGCAAGACAGGTGCGGACTCCAACGGATAGTTAAGGCGGCAGAAAGAACAATTGCAACCAGCCTGCCTTCCATAAAAGACCTGTACATTGCGTGGGTCAGAAGGAGGGCTGAGAAGATAGCTACAGATCCCTCACATCCTGGACATAAACTGTTTCAACTCCTTCCCTTGGGACACTACTATAGGGCATTGCATGTCCAAACAATTAGACACAGGGGCAGTTTTCCCCCCATGCCATCACTCTGCTGAACACCTAATTCCCACAGTCTGATGTCTAAGTATATTTACCCAAGTGGCATGGCTGTATCTTTACTATCCTTCTCTTCTCTACGACATCCTTTTATCGGTATCCTTATAATTATTATTACTCTGTTGGTTTGCATGTACACTGAGTGCTTCTGTAGTGGGGACAAATTGCTTGTGTGTCGAATCACACTTGACCAAATAAAGTTCAATTCAATTCAATATGATCCTTTCCAATATACTGGTATAGGTTTCCATAGTTGGCATCTGGTGAGCATTGTTGGGCTTCTAGGTTTAGAGATTGTGGACTAGGCAACAAATTTCCTGAAGTTTTACTGGCAACTGTGGCTGGCATCTTCAACCGTGGCAGGATGGTCTACAATCTGAAACCCATTACTGTCAATTTTTGCAAGTATCAGTTCCCTGAATCTGAAAATGTAGTTTCTTCTTTGATACCGAGATGTGTCTGCCCTTTGGAACATCTTAACCCCCCACCCTGAGTGAGGGGGAGTAAGAGTGAGGTCAACCGCCCCAAGTGAGGTCATCTCCAATCCTCTTTACCTTCCATAAGAGCTCTGCTAGTAAGTTTGAGGCTCCAACAGAGGGCTTTCACATTGGAGGTAGTTGATAGATTAACAACA
Source organism: Bothrops alternatus (assembly GCA_034064705.1). Lineage (NCBI taxonomy): Eukaryota > Metazoa > Chordata > Lepidosauria > Squamata > Viperidae > Bothrops > Bothrops alternatus. The sequence continues at coordinate 401,070 of JARGCV010000275.1, read as the reverse complement.
GATCCCACCCCCTCTCCATCATACTCCCTCCCTTCCTCTCCATCTTTTAGCTAGGTTGATTTTTTAATATAATATTGTAATTATATCATTTATTAGCTTTTATACTATTTTATCATTGAATATTGCAATTTAATACTGTAAGCTGCCCAGAGTTACCATGTGGTAAGAAGAGTAGCTAACAATTTTTACAAATCAATCAATCAATCAATCAATTAATCCCACCTTACAGATTGTCTTAAACTGCTATTTGGTTTCATGAAGTTTACTTCCATGTTATCTGATCTTAATAAATTGTCACTTATTTCCACCCAAAAGCTGATGGGGACAATAACTCCAGTGGATCGAAGCCTATCAACAATCAGGCCAGATTCCATTTTTTTTTTAAATTCTCCTAAAATTCACAGGCAGGCTACTTGGAGGAATGATTTCTCCAAATTGCCCCAGGAGCAGGAGAACCTCAACCATTTTTTTTTTTTGAGGACAAGGCACCTCCTTAGAGACAAGTACCGCTGCTCTGTAAGCTTCCTAGTAGATGTTCCTCCTGATGGCTTCTCCTGGCATGGGATGGAAACATTGGGATACAGAGAGGAGGCAGATGGCTGGAGGGACGATGGTGTAATGGATGAGGTGACCTTAATGGTCACTCTTCAAATATCTCATCCTTATTTAAGTGGAAGGATGTTGAAATCCACTCAGGAAAACTCCTCTACCTCCATGTCTTTGGAAGAACTTTCGAAAGCAAATCCTCCTTCATCCCAGGTGGGGGAAAGGAGGACACATTTCAGCCCAAGGCTCTCTTGAAAGAGCCAGGAGCTGTGAATATCCAACATTCTGGAGAGGATGCAGGAGGACCACAGTCAGGCCAGATGGCGATGCTTCGCTCCCTGGACTCCAATCATCCATATGGTCATCAAGAAGAGAGCTCTATTCTATGAATGTTTTATGAGTTTATAGTTTGATCCAGTCATTCATGTGTGTGTGTGTGTGTGCCTTTGTGTGTGTTTGTGTGTTATCCACATGCTTAGTAGGGAAAAGAAAGAAACGGGGTGGGGGTGGGGGGGAGAGAAAAAGCATCTCCTCCAGAAGAAAAAAAACAAAGCTAAGCTAAAGAAGGAATAATGAATACATGAAAGGGAATCACAGCTGGCTTGCAGCCTTGAAGCCAATGCATCTAAAACGTTGTGTTGTTCACTACACAGCCGTTGCTTTTCTCCCGATTAGGAGAAATAACAGTATTTATGGACTCCTCCAATCACCATAGATATAAAGCTTCTGGCTGCCGCCATTGTTACTGCTGCGGTGCCTTTTAATGTCACAAGGGCCTGTGGTCTATAATGGGAGGGGAAATAATCACTGCTCACTTTCCTTTGGTAAAATAAGGGAGTCCGCATGATTTGTGACTTTCTTTTCTTTTTTTTTTAATAAAGATTTTCTTGTGTTTTTTCCCCCCATAAACATATGTTAATTTTTCCAATCAACGAGTTGTCTGGAATTAGCTATGCTAATACATGTCCAATTCCTATGCTAATACATGTCCAATTCCTAATCCTTCATTCTTTCCTCTAGCCAACGATAAAATAAGTCCCAAATTTGATAACAGTCTGTATCTTCTTTGTCTTTCAACCTCATTGTTAGTCTGTCCATCTCTGCACATTCCAATATTTCCCTGATTATTTCTTCCTCTGATGGCAATCCTTCATTCTTCCAGGATTGTGCAAAAATTATTCTCGCTGCTGTGGTGATGTGTAAGATTAAATATAATTTCTGCTTATTAGTCTTTTCAGGCATGATACCTAGTAAAAAAAGTTCAGGTTTAAAATCAACTTGTTCACCCAATATTTTTTCTAACCACATATATATCTTTCTCCAATAGGCCTTAGCCTATCACATGTTCACCAAATGTGATAGTATGTGACACAATGATTTGCCACTTTCTAGTAGCTGGTTTAGCAAACTGGAGATCTTGCAGTGAGCCGGGCACCTCTTTGTGGCAGTTTATTTGTTCTGCTTTGGGGATGTTCATCGGAACATTGGTTCAATCAGTACATTTTGTCTTGGCCAAATTGTGAATATTTTGCTTCCTATGAGAACTGAGATTAGAGCCAGAGAAAGGACAACAGTATATTATTCCATCCTGTTCCCAGCTATTAATTCCAAAGTCAATTAAAAATGGCCCTAGATGAGCAAATGGTTTGACAGTGGGACTTGGAAATAGACCATATTGTGCGTGATTGGTTACGTTTCCCATATACTGCTGTGTACATACACACATAGGTATACTGTACGTGCAAACATGCACAGGCTGGGCTGTCATGTCATCTTAAACTGCTATTGGGTTTCATGGGGTTTATTTCCACAATGTTGATGATACTAGTCAATTGTCACTTATTTAACAAGCCATAGTTAAACAAATCAGAGCCTAATAAAATATGTGGAAAGCTGGTCGCTTATATTTGCACCCAAGCCTGTATAAATAATCTTTCTTCCTTCCTTCCTTCCTTCCTTCCTTCCTTCCTTCCTTCCTTCCTTCTTTCCTCCCTCCCTCCCTCCCTTCCTTCCTTCCCTCCCTCCTTCCTTCTTTCCTTCTTATTAGAGCAGAGGATAGCACCTAGATTGACTCTGGCTGATTCTCCTTCTCAAGTTAAGCAGGTATCACCAGGACATCCTAACTTCCATGTTAGAGTAGGAAATCTGGGGGAAAATATTCCAGAAAAAGGCAATGACAAACATCTTCTATTTCATAGCCAAGAAAACTTATGGATGTGTCACCATCACCAAGAGCTGCATTGGACTTGAGGATGACTGTTTCTCTTTCTTTTTTTCCAAATGTCTAATGAATGAAGAGTCTTGACGCCCTTTGCATGAGCTACTTGGTGGCATTGTACACATGTTGTACTTTGACAATAAAGGTTGATTTGATTTGATGGGGAAGGTGGTGCCTGCATCATCATTTCTGCAAAGTTGGCAAGTGGGCGTTTTTGGAAATCTGGAAAGATGCCACTGCTAACATGAATAAGTACAGGATTAATGTGTCTTGTGTCCCTCTGTTGTACAGGACTAATTGTTTATTTTGGAATGATGGTGGGGGCCCTTTTCTGGAGTGGCCTAGCAGACAAGCTGGGCCGGAAGCAGTGCCTGATCATATCACTCTCCATCAATGCCAGCTTTGCGTTCCTCTCCTCCTTTGTGCAGCAGTACGGATTTTTTCTCTTCTGCCGCCTGATCTCCGGTTTCGGGTACGTACTGAATGCTCTGGAGAAGAACAAGCTTATTCCAGGCCAAGGGAGACATTTGATAGTAATGCTTAGCCTAGTGGCTTCCTACACGTCTCATTCCCAAGCAAGTTCCTTTGAACAACAATTGACCATGTTGCAGTTTTACAATGCAATGTAAAATTTTGCAATGTTACAATGGCAGCAAACCAAAAAAGCCACATTTCCTGACAGTGAGAACAATTAGTCAGTGGAACGACATGTCTCCAGAAGTTGTGGCTGCTCCAACACAGGAGGTTTTTAAGAAAAGACTGGACAATCATTTGTCTGGAATGGTATAGGGTCTCCTGCCTGAGCAGGGGGTTGGACTAGATGACCTCCAAAGTCCCTTCCAACTCTGTCATTCTGTTAAGTCCAACATAGATTTGCAAAAAGACCAAAAAAATAAAGAACACACAGGTAGCCTAATTAAGGGGTAGGCAACCTTGGCTCTTTTATGACTCGTGGACTTCAACTCCCAGAATTCCTGAGCCAGGAATTGAAGTTGAAGTCCACGAGTCATAAAAGAGCCAAGGTTGCCTACCCCTGGCCTAGTTGATCTTACTATGTTACAATGAAATCCTTTCTACGGTTTCTAAGTTATTTTATCCATCCAGTTTCCTCCTTTTCTTTCTTCAGTATCGGAGGTTCCCTGCCCATCGTCTTTGCCTATTTCTCTGAATTCCTAGCCCGTGAGAAGCGAGGGGAACACCTGAGCTGGCTTTGCATGTTCTGGATGATTGGTGGTTTGTACGCCTCGGTCATGGCCTGGAGCATCATCCCACATTATGGTAACTGTTTCCAGATCTAGAGAGAATTTTCCTGCTTCTGTGTCTTGTCCCCAGCTTTTATTTCACTGAGATGACCTTCTTCCAGTCACCTAGTGGAAACCAGAACAGGCTGCAATGTATATTTATTTAGCTTGGTGCCCTCCATGCATATTAGGCAGTAATAGAATTTGTGTAATAGAATTTGGCAGAAGCTAAGAGACCATTTCCATACTGTAATTAACACAAATCCTTCAAATCATCAATTATGCTTGACTCAAAGGATGATTGATGATGATGATGATGATTATGATATTTCCCACCTTCTTTAACCAGGTATCATAGTCCAACCATTTGTGGAAGGAATCTAGATGGAGAAGGCCAATTGAGTAGACCAGCCTGGGGGAATGCTATAGGTTTAATCCCAAATTATATTTGCCAATTGTGGGATGTTTCTGAAGTTCTGGGTGGATTCTGGAGTATTTTATTTATTCATGCATTTTATTGCATATACATGTACCTAGTATCCACAGGTCATCTTACCTCTAGACAATCCAAACCTGCTTTGTTTCACAAAAGGGGATGTAAGAGATCTCTGACGATGGTGTAATGCTGAATAATGATGGTCTGTGGCTTTCTTGATTAGTCCACCAAAATAATGAGCTGGGTCAGCAGCTCCTAAATTTAAGGGTCTCTGGACAATGCACACAATGTGAGCAAAGCTGAAGAAAAAAATCTGATGCTGATAGGACATCTTTCTCCTTGAATCACATATAGCTAGAGGTTTGTTAGATTCTTTTTTCTTTGCTCTGTTTAGTTTATATATGTTCTGTTTTATCTGCTACAATAAATATCATCCATCCATCCATTTCCCCTCTCTCTGTGTCTCTCTGTCTCTTCTGTCTACATCCATCCATCCATCCATTCATCCATCCACCATCCATCCATCCATCCATCCATCCATCCATCCATCCATCCATCCATCCATCCATCCATCCATCCATCCATCCATCCATCCATCCATCCATCCATCCATCCATCCATCTATCTATCTATCTATCTATCTATCTATCTATCTATCTATCTATCTATCTATCTATCTATCTATCTATCTATCTATCATCTCCCAGAACCTTCAACCTGGAATGTCTGACATCTGTACCAGCCCTGATCCATTGTATTCTATTCTTCCTGTCCTCTTTCTCCCTTACAGGATGGGGGTTCAGTATGGGGACCCATTACCACTTCCACAGCTGGAGGGTTTTTGTGGTGGTCTGTTCCCTCCCTTGCATAGCGTCACTTGTGGCTCTGAAATTCATGCCAGAAAGCCCACGTTTTTTGTTAGAGGTAAGCAATCTGATCTGGAAAAGGAGACAAACGTATTTTATGTTGCACAGAGTGGGCAACCATGGGATCACTCTGAATCCTCTCCCCCTTTTTTGGGACAGATTTGAAAAAAGAGGGTGCAAAGCAGAAATGTGCTTCCTTGCTATTTTGAGACTGAAAGTTAGACAGAAGTCCAGAAATTGGCTTAACCTAGAATAAAAATAATAGGACGACAAATTCTACTCCAGCTATGAAAATATAGAAAATTCTGTACACTGAATTCTCCTTTTCTCCATGTCAGAAAGAGAGATTGTTATTGTTGTGGGTGTCTCTAGACCAGCTGGGGAAATGTCAGAGGATGACGAAGAACAACCAGGCCCCTCTGGGTATTTTCCCCTCCCGGCAGCCGAGCCAGACAGTGAGGAGATTTGTATGCAGTCTGAGTCAGACTCTCAAAGCGAGGAGTCAGACTTGGAACAGGACAATATATGGCTTGATCTGAGATTCCGAAGGTTTGATAGGCGGAGGTTTCAGTTACGTGGAAAAAGGAAGTAATGGGGGAAGTGACGTATCGGAAACTATATTAGAAGATAAAGGAGGGTCTAATTCTTTGTCACGAGCAACGTTAATATCAAGGAGTAGCCTGATACCCTGAGAAGTTCGTTTGAACTCAGTTTTCTGGTGTTTTTGGAATGTACGGAAGATTAATGAGATCTTGGACAACCTGAGAGATAAAGAGTGAGTTAATTGGAAGGGGGGAGAGCATGTTTAAGCTGAATGTAAATAAGTCAGATTTGGCCGTTCCGCAAACAAAATGCCAGCAGCTTGCTTTGAAGTGAATCTCTTGAAATGTGTTAAATAAAACTCTTAAAGAAATATTTCTGTGGACTTTCCTAAGCTGAGAAGGGCCAGATACAACAGTTATGCAGGATTTTCTCTTGCTGCTCAAGATATAGATGCATGGCAGGGTAAAAAGGGGATAACTCTGTGCTAAGGCTCATCATGTATGGTGAGTCAACAACAGCGTGCCTGGCTGAGGAATTCTGGGCACTGAAGTCCACAAGTCATAAAAGGGCCAAGTTTGAAGACCCCTGGTGTACAATATGGAACTTCCGACTTCCTCTCCTGTGGTTTTTCCAGATTGGCAAACATGACGAAGCATGGATGATCCTTAAGCAAGTCCATGATGTCAACATGAGGGCCAAGGGAGAACCAGAAAGGGTATTCACGGTGAGCTGGATCTAAGTGATTTCTTCTTTCTCCTGGACAGACTTGGGCCAAAGGGTAATCCATTTTTTGATAAATGCCCCGAATCAGATCTCCTCTTTAAAAAAAATATCAGCATCACTGTGGACATTGTTTTCCTTCAAGTCTCTTCTTGCACTTTATGCCAAAGTGTAATCCCCATGTAATCGAAAGCAGACTTCTCCAGATTTATTTATTTATTTATTTATTTATTGCGATTTCTATACCGCCCCCCTCCCGAAGGACTCGGGGCGGTGTACAGCCCAATTAAAAACATCAACATACAAAAAGTAAAATGATTAAAATAGATTAAACAATTTGGCCCAGAATCATTTAAAACCCAATACATTATCTTAAAAGCTCAATCCCCTAAAACAATTATGGCCTTGTTGGTACCAGAGCTATTATCCCAGGCCGGCTTGTCGAAAAAGATATGTTTTTAATTCTTGATGGAAGGAACGCAATTCCGTCATCGTACGGAGTTCGGGGGGGGGAGCTCGTTCCAAAGCGTTGGAGCTCCCACAGAGAAGGCTCTCCCCCTGGGGGTCGCCAGCCAACATTGTCTGGCCGGCGGCACCCTGAGGAGACCCACTCTGTGGGAGCGTACCGGACGGCGGGAGGTATTTGCTGGCAGAAGGCGGTCCTGTAAATATCCGGGTCCGATGCCATGGAGCGCTTTAAAGATGTCTTATACTATGCTTCCTATCATTCTCATAATGACTCCTTCGGCTGAGGATGATGGGTGTTCTAGTTATAACATTTCTAGAAGGAACCAGGTTAATGGAAGGCCAAATTAGATGGTCATCTCTTTTCCCAGAGATGTCAATGTAGACCTCAAGCCAAATGTATGTGTAGTTGCTTTTCCCAGCCTGGTAACTGTTGAGAAGATCTCACATCCACACTGAGGAGGGATCACGTAACTAATAAATGGCAATAGTAATGAATTAAAAAGCCTTTCTGGGAAAACTGGGATGTCACCCCATAAATAAAAATGGATTAAAAACAAAAAACAAAACAACAATGGCTCAAATCTTAGAAAATTTTGGTATTTTGCCTGAAATCCTATAAATACTTTTTCTTCTGGTAGGACAACAGATCTTAACAGGTATTCAATGAGAATGTCAAAATCTCGTTCAATTTTAGCCATTTTTAAAATTATTATGGTTGGTCTCACAGTCAGCCAGATGTTCAGACCAGATTTGGCATTTTTATTACCAATATTGTTATTATTTTGAGCATCCAATCCAACATGGGAAATTACATGATGGCAGCCAGAACCTGAATAAGTGGCCATATCAGGTATTATCATTTCCTGTTCAGTGTTCTTTGTGTACATATATGAGCTCTGCAAACTCTCTCTTGGAGTGGTTCCTTCCATTTTTTAAAAATTATCATTTGTTCATCCCAGTCAAACCTGATGGTAGGAGATGCTGTAAGAGAATAGAAGATAAGTAAGTAAACGTGCCTCTTTCCTTCAGACCAAGGATCTTGGCCACATATTCATCCTTTCTAAAAGATGGAGTAGATCCAGAGAAGATGTTAGGTGTATATGCTTATCTTGAAGAAACCCCCATTAAATGTGGCAACATTTTGTTTTGTGTAGTCCCAAACAATTTTGGCTTCCAGGGGATTAGCAGACATGAGAATGGGCTGTATGCCTTCCTGACCCTTCCTGAAGTTGCTAACACAAACTAGGCCGCGTTTGAAGAGGCAGCTAGTAATGATGAGTTTTGTAAATTCTACTTCACTTTTTTCTTCTTCAGGTAGCTCAGATAAAAACTCCCAAGCAGGTTGATGAATTTATTGAAATACAGAGCTCAACAGGAACATGGTACCAACGTTGGTTTGTTAGAGCCATGACTATCATCAGACAGGTATGGAATGAGGGTAACTAAGCAAAACACATCCAGAGTTTGGATCCATACAACTCAACAATCTGAATTAGTAAAACACATACCGGTAACATGCAATGTTCAAACAAACAAGTCATTTTATGGCTTAAGAAACAAACAAGCCATTCCTCCCCCCCATTTAGTACATGAAGACAATGGCTAAGGTTTCTATCACACTTTCGGTCACAATCTAGTATATTATATGAAACCAACCAACCAGTGACCTGTGATGTCCTAATTCAACAATTTATTCTGCTTTCCTTCCAATGAATAATCCTTGGGATGAAACTATTCTGGCATGCATTTTGAAGATCTATGACCAGGTGGTTGCATATTTTGCTTGGTCATAATTGTTTAACCATGATTTGTTGAATATGTCACTGTGGTCCATATATTGCCTTAAACTAAGATCAACCAAATCAAATCATATCCTAACACAAGGTGTGATCCAACAAACATTAGTTCACAGAAAACTGTCAGCCTATGAGTAATGTTGATTAAACATAAGAATTTTCTCCTAGCTGAATGAATAGCTTAATTGAAGATGTCTTTTGTTATATGAAAGAAATCACAACAAATTATAGAATAAATTAAGGTCATCAATCTCACTGAATTAATTTGAGATTGCCATTGCTTTTACCAAGAGTTACTTATTTTGTGTGATTACTTATTTTTGGATTTTATAGGTAATGGACAATGTGGTTTATTGTCTGACAGCACAGTACAGAATGAACACACTATTACTGTCAGTTATCTGGTTTTCAATGGCCTTGAGGTGGGTGTCTTAGCATTGCTTTTTAGATTTGTAGAACGTTATCCTTCCTCTTTGATCTGCAGTGAGAATGTCCAACATATCAGCTATGAAATCAGCTCTAGCTGATGCCTCCCTGCATATTTTTTAAACCTGAAATCTCTCAAAATTCTGCTCTGCATCAGCTGGACAAGAAAATTGACTAGATTATTTTTCTACATGTGTCCAGAGAAAGGAGAAGTTTTCCAACCATCTCTAAAGGGCACGACTCCTACTTAGTGTTTCTGTAGCACCGCTAGCACTGTAATAAGTACAACAAATAAGCCCTTTTGCAAGGAGTTCCTTCTTGAGGTCTCCCTTTGGGATTGAAGGGAAGGAAGGAAAGCCAAGCTTCTGTAGAGGGATAGGACCAGTGGTGGGATTCAAATATGTGAACTACTGGTTCTCTGTGTGGATGCCACTTCCGGAAGTCGATTCTGGGCCCGGGCAACAAAAAATTAGCTACCGGTTCTGCCCAAGGGGTGCGAAGTGGCTGAATCCCACCACAGGAAGGAAAGGAAGGAAGGAAGGAAGGAAGGAAGGAAGGAAGGAAGGAAGGAAGGAAGGAAGGAAGGAAGGAGTGATGGGATTTAAATATGTGAACAACAATTTCTCTGTATGGATGCCACTTCCGGAAGTTGATTCTGGGCCTGGGCAACAAAAAATTAGCTACCAGTTCTGCCGAAGTGCTGCGAACTGGCTGAATCCCACCAGTGGATGAGACCATAAAGATTCAGATATGCAGTATATATTGGAGGGTTGAACTGTTTTTTGGGGGGGCAGGGAGGGAATAGCTTCTTTATGTAGTTGTACTTTAGAACCATTAGCCATAATAACAAAATAAAATCCCTACGCAGATCAGGGCAGCAAGTTTTCATGTACATTTGGGGCCTGGGAGTGAACTTATAGAATTTAGACAAGTAGCCAGCTTCTGCTTCCAGTTTTAGAACTGTGGGAGACCTCTTTGGGTCACCAAGAAAAGGAATGCAACTGATATTTTCAACTTCTCTGCAGTTATTATGGGCTGATTGTCTGGTTCCCTGATATGATACGGTATTACCAAGAGGAAGCGTATAAGTCGGAGAGGAAGACTTTTGAGGCAGAAGTAGTGAAGGATTTCACCTTTGACTTTAATCTCAGAAACCAGCTCTACTTGAATTGGACATTCAAGAATGACAGGTGAGTGTCCCAACCTGCAATGGTAGCAATAGCACTTAGACTTATATATACCACTTCACAGTGCTTTACAGCCCTCTCCAAATGGTTTACAGAGTCAGCATCTTGCCACCCTCCCCCGCAACAATCTGGGTTCTCATTTTACCAACCTCGGAAGGATGGAAGGCTGAGTCTACCTTGAGTCGGTGAGAATTGAACTGCCGAACTGCAGGCAGCAGGCAGTCAATAGAAATAGCTTGCAGTACTGCATTCTAACCACTGCCCCCTAATGATCATTGCCCTAAACCTCTAGGGCTACACCATGTTATCTCAGTTATTCCAAGTGGTGGAACTCATACAACAGGGGTCTTCAAACATGGCCCCTTTATGACTTGTGGACTTCAACTCCCAGAATTCCTCAGCCAGCGTGCCTGGCTGAGGAATTCTGGGATTTGAAGTCCACAAGTCATAAAAGGGCTAAGTTTGAAGACCCCTATCATACAAGGTGGAGATCCACCTTTGTATGTGAATCCTCTTCCAGCTCCAGTCATTGACTGAGGGTTCAATTAAAAGAATTGATCCAATCAATTCCTTCTCAGTAGTTAGATTTCATCTGAAACACATCCCAGCTGGAACAGGGTTAAACCAACTTCTCCCCAGCAGCCATATCTTACTAACCAAGGTGCTAACTAATTCTTGACTCTCTTGATATAGACGTTGAAGACCCACAAAAGGACCCACAAAAAAGAGAGAGTTTCCTTAGGCACCCCATATCTTTTACTACTCAATTACTTCCTCCCTGCAACCACAGGGAGTGCTTGAGTGTGAAAAATGAGCTGGATTGAGTTGATGGGTTGTGCATAGAAAGTTCATGTGGTGTGATTGATGAGTATGTATGGGGTTTGTATTTTTAATGTTGTTCGGATTTGTTGCAATTGTTTATATGTATATGTTGTGAGCCGCTCCGAGTCTTCGGAGAGGAGCGGCATACAAATCCGAATAAAATAAAAATAAATAAATGTTATCTCTAGATTGAGAAAATGGCTCCAGAAAGCCCATCTCTTAATTAAGGATCAACAGGGAGATACTCACTTTTAAAATTGGGGGGAGAAGAAGACCCTGCAGGGGGTGTGTGTGTCTTCATACCATATTATCGTTTTATCCTACTCACTTCCGACACGATGTGCTATTTTAATAAACGATATATTCCAATAGAAGAGAGAGCAGTATATTAAATAATAATATAACTGATAACAAAAATTGATGGCCAGAAAAATCTTTATTGAAATACATTGCACATTTGGCTGATATGCAGCCAGCGATCATGTAGGGGTTAAGGGCTGCTATTAGGCCTTTAAATTAATTTAACTCCACTTAATATGATTATTCCGCATGGATGTAATACTTTTCCCTTTCTATTTGATTAAGTGGAAAAAAAAATCCTTCTCGTTCAACTCAGTTTTCGGGGCTACATGAACAGTTTCTTGTCCATACAGAAGTGGCTCGTTATTGCTTCCTTCCTTGTCTGGCCTTTTGCCCAGACTCTCCTGCCCAAATGCTAACTAAGTTTGAACTGGCTTAGCACTTCAGGCAACCACCCAAGGTCGCCACAAATTGGAGACTTGGTTCCATTAAGTCAGAGATGTCAAACCCGCGACGTCACGTGGCGTCGCGCTACGTATCGGAACTTTTTTGCCATTGCTGGCAAAGGGGTGGGCGCGTTTTTATGATGATGCGTCTGGCCTGCGGGCCAGCAATTTGACACCCCTGCATTAAGTGATACCTTTTGAAGGTGGACATGACCTTGGGAGGAAGAGCTGCAGCCCAGACAATGATCTAACCCAGGGGTCTTCAAACTTGGCCCTTTTAGGACTTGTGGACTTCAACTTCCAGAATTCCTCAGGCATATAATTATATAGTTATATAGTTATATCTTTAGTTTGGCTAGTTTTTATTAAGTGCAAGCCCATAAAGGTCTGATCTCAAGAGGATCTCACCGTGTCATTTGTGGCCTGACACCAGGAGGCACCAGGAGTCAAGCTCAACTTGAAGGAAATGTATCTTTATTTTGGATGTCAGATTTTTTTTCTTTCTTTCCCTGTTTCTTTGAGCTGATGTCAACTTAAAAGAACTTTTTGGTTTTTATTTGGGGCATTCTGACCTCTCGTGGCAATATGAGAGACAGCACTTCCTGTAGCCTTTTCTGCTGAAATTCGTGGTTAGACTGCATTTCATGAGTCTCTTCTTTCTACCGTATATCAGGGGTTCTCAACCTTGGCAACTTTAAGACTTGTGGACTTCAACTCCCAGAATTCCTCAGCCAGCTGGCTGAGGAATTCTGGGAGTTGAAGTCCACAAGTCTTAAAGTTGCCAAGGTTGAGAACCCCTGTTCTATATAGTGTCCAATCATTAAAACCATAACTCAGAAGCATATTTTCTCCAGTTTTCGTTCACCAAGTCCAAAAGAGGCTTCCAGTCCCCCATAAACACAGAGTATTTAATACATATAAACTATAAACAATAAACTCTAATCAACAAAATTATCCTTTTCACCAAAATCTGTCAACTTCGCCATCCATTCCTCCATAGGTAGTATCAAACCTTTCCATCTTTATGCATTTAATAATATTGCCACAGTCATCATAGATTGAAATAATTGCAAAACTGGGAACTTTTAAACATCACCTGGTTTCCCATTACAGCAGCTTCTTCTGGAATGATTTGAGTTATTTCCTCAACACCCCCACCCCCAGCCTTTAAAGGAAGACTTACCGTAGCAAGCTTGGTGGACTTTCCTTAACATCCAAACCCTCCAACTTTTTCACTAACAATAATGCCTTTGATTACCAGGTTTCTATAACTTGAAGAAACAAAGGGTTGCATTCTAAGTTTTAAGATCAGATGCTGGTCACAGCAAATGGATTGCGGGTGGGACAATACTGGAGGAATCCAGAAACACCGCATTATGAGGTTAGGACTCTGAAAGTAATACAATTGGCAGAAATGGAGAAAAAATTTAGACGCATTTGAAGTTGAGGCTTGAAGTGAGGAGTGAAGAATGTTTACCAAGTCAGACGTTTACAAAGATTAATACTTAGTGTTGTATTACAGGTTTTACGATGACTGCTTCATAATATGATCTTATACTTAGTATTGTATTACAGGTTTTACGAGGACTGCTTCTTAATATGATCTTATGTTTGATGTCGATTGTTTTAATAAAAAAAAAGATCAGATGCTGGTTTAACTTTTTTTGTGCCTTGGATGCATTTCGTAGTCTGTTCAATCAATTTATTAATTGATTGATTAATTGATTGATCCGTAGCCTGTTGTATTTCTTACCTCCTATCCTTTGTTGATTAAAAAAGGGCTTTCTTCTGATGAGGTATGATGGCAAGGTCTTAGTTCTTATCCATCTTCAGGTTCATCCAAATGAAAATGCGCGACGTGACTTTTGAGAACTCCCTCTTTGAGGACTGCCATTTTGAAGACGTGACATCCAGCAAGACCTTCTTCAGAAAGTGCACTCTGATAAACACCAACTTGTCTGACACAGGTAATGTATCGTAGAGGAGCACATGGGTACGCACGCACACGGTGCTTCTGCCCATTGGGGAGGGGAGCTCTTCGTTTCTATAAAAGCAGAAGACAGAGAGCCAAAACTTTAGAGCAGATCTTGCAGGCAAGAGAAGGAGAATAATCACTGACAGAGACTAGGGTGGAAGGCCTGCAGTGTATAGTCCAACATAATCAAGATGGTGGGCTGCCCTCCAACTGTTAGCATGAAGATCACAAATGATCACATGGCCTTTCCATCTTGGATTTGGGTTTGGCTAGTCAGACTTGGGTTTGGCTAGTCTAAAGAAAAGGAGGACTAGGGGGGGGACATGATAGCCATATTTCAGTATTTGAGGGGCTGCCACAAAGAAGAGGAGGGGGTCAAATTATTCTCCAAAGCACCAAAGGGCAGGACAAGAAACAATGGTTGGAAACTAACCAAGGAGAGAAGCAACCTGGAATTCAGCAGAAACTTCCTAACTGTGAGGGCAATTAACCAATGAAACAGCTTGCCTTCAGAAATCCTGGGTGCTTCATCACTGGGGGCTTTTAAGAAGAGATTAGACAGTCACTTATCTGAAATGTATAGGTTCTCCTGCTTGAGCAGAGGCTGGACTAGAAGATCTCCAAGGTCCTTCCTTTCCTTTCCTTTCCTTTCCTTTCCTTTCCTTTCCTTTCCTTTCCTTTCCTTTCCTTTCCTTTCCTTTCCTTTCCTTTCCTTTCCTTTCCTTTCCTTTCCTTTCCTTTCCTTTCCTTTCCTTTCCTTTCCTTTCCTTTCCTTTCCTTTCCTTTCCTGTCCTGTCCTGTCCTATCCTATCCTATCCTATCCTATCCTATCCTATCCTATCCATCCCATCCCACCCCATTCCTTCAACAGTCATGATGCAGCACTTGAGTTGCACCACTGAGCTCCAGTGGTGGAATCCAAGCTCTACCTGCAACCATAATTTAACTGAATTTGGATCACACCATCATAGCTGACATGCTGAATATTCTGACGAAACTCTGCAGACATGGCTGGACTAAGCTTCAAACATTCGCTTTTTTTGGGGGGGGAGGATCGAAAGACCATGCCATCATTTGTGATTTTCATGCTAACGGTTTGACTTGGCAGTATTCAAAGGGCCATCAGACAGTTTCAGCAACACAATCTAAGCCTTGTTCTTTTTGCAAAGCAGCATTAAAGCCACATGCGCATGGGTGAGGCTGGAACTGTGAACCCATGACCACCACCTGTGAACCCATGACCACATGCGCATGGGTGAGGCTGGAACTGTGAACCCATGACCACCACCTGTGAACCCATGACCACATGCGCATGGGTGAGGCTGGAACTGTGAACCCATGACTGCCAATTGGCCTGGATTGAAACCTCCCTTCAGCCATTCCCATGACGATTTCTGATATCCCTTCTCAGAATAATGTACAGAATTAGGCTTCTAGATTGGGGATTTATGAAGCTCTGGGCCCAATGATCTTTTTAAATACACTGCAATATTGGCCAGATAGTGAAATTGTGTAAAGATTACAAACTTCTGAAGAATTTTGGAGGCCTTGTTTGCCAGACCCCATATGACCTCATGGAAGATCACCTGCACTATTCCCTCATTCATTAAAATTCTCTCAGAAATGTAGAATGTGGCAAAGCTTGTGTCCCTCATGGGAGACGTGCACTAAAAGTCACCCCAATAATTCTTACCCTCACAGTGAGCCGCTGTTGCCCAGCAATCTGAGCCACTGCAGATTTCTCACTTGCTTTGAAAGCTTTCCAGCGATGGTCATTCATGGTTTCCTTTTCACAGATCTCTACAAGCATAAATTCATTGACTGCGAATTTGTGAACATCTCTCACTTTGGGCAGAAGAGAGGTTGCCAGCTGGATTTTGAGGAGGACAATGACTTCCTTATTTACCTGGTCAGCTTCTTGGGAAGTCTGTCTGTCTTGCCTGGGAATATCGTCTCAGCTCTGCTGATGGACAAATTGGGAAGGATCAAGATGATCGGTGAGTGGGGGATGAATGGTAACCAAGGGGAAGGGTGGACTTGGTCGTCCTTTTGCGTGATGACTGCCATGTCTTGGTTGGAG
>JARGCV010000275.1:340000-380000 GCA_034064705.1 Bothrops alternatus | reverse complement strand
TGAGCTTGAGGTCCCAGCTGCTTTCTTCCTGTTGTCTTAAATATCAAAAAGCCATACTGTCTGGTCCACTCGTAGGAAAAATGGACATGGATGGGTCCAGAGCCAGACCTGAATCTTCTCATTTCCTCCTATGATGTTCTCTTGCACTTCTACGGACTTGTTTTGTACCCAGCCTGCAACATGTGTATGAATACATCTTCCTGATAATCGTGGGACCTGTAGCTGTAGCATTATGTGTACATTGAAAAAAAAATGTATTATTGAGTAGATGCAATCACTATCCACGCTTACATTTCCTTTAGACACTCATCATAAAAAATAGCTGCTTTACCTTCTGTATCAACCTCCCTAGAATGCATACTCATCACCTTGAATTTCATGTGGGGCAATGAGATTGCAATAAATGCAGACCAAATGGGTCATCTGAGGCTCAGCATTCATTGTAAATTTCCTAGCCTTTTTTTCAGAAACTATTTGGCTGGCCATCTTTTTGTCCAGTCCAATCTTTCTCAGCTTGGCAGCCATTAAGGACTGGAGCTACAAGTAACAGAACAGTTGTGTGGGAATTTTAATATGGGGAGGTAGCTATCATGAGAGAGGCAATGTTGCAAAGAGGTGGGAGGTGGGGTCTTCACATGCATATGGACAGAACTAGGATTTTCCATTTTCCAGGTTTTGGGAAAGACCTTTGCAGGATAGTCCTCTGAGTTTATAGTGTGCAGTACTTACTTTATCTTTCTGTATTTTCTTTTTAAATGATAGGAGCTCATGACGGCCATTTTCAGCAACAATGGTCAGAAGGTTTGATGGGCCAAAAACTGGCTTGGGAGATATTTGATATTTGCTGGTGTCCTATCCACCCCTGACCTGAGCCCAATGAGGTTCTTCTGGGTTGTGAAATTTAAAATTCCCAGAAATCCTTCCTGTTAGGTCTCGGCACTTGGTGTACATTCTAGAACAGTGTTTCTCAACCTTGACAATTTTAAGGCATGTGGACTTCAACTCCCAGAATCCCACAGCCAGCATTGCTGGCTGTGGAATTCTGGGAGTTGAAGTCCACATGCCTTAAAATTGTCAAGGTTGAGAAACACTGTTCTAGATGAAGTACATCTTCCTTAGATCGAAATGCAAGGATGTGTCAGCAAATGGAATGGGATGTGAGTGAGCCTTTGGAAGAATTCTCCAAGGGAAGCAGCTGCTGCAGCCAGAGGCAGCAGCAGCATCCATTAGCAGTAATGCAAAGTTATTGTAGCGAGTCACAGCTGATCCTTCTCAGAAAGGAAAAGTAAAAAATCACCATCTCACAATACAGGGATAATCATCCACTTTTGAGCCATCATATCCAGCTTAACCTTGCAAACTATTCCTGTCCTTGGAAAACCATGAGCGACTTCTAGCTAGAAAGCGTTTAAAATCATTGGAAACTTGGATTTAAATTGGGAAGACCGAGGAAGGAGCTTTGTGGTGGGTCTGGCTTTCCAGAATGGGATCTTATTTTTCTAGCCATCCATCATAGGATAGATCAGTGGTGGCGAACCTATGGCACGGGTGCCAGAGGTGGCACTCGGAGCCCTCTCTGTGGGCACATGTGCTGTTGCTCCAGCCTCGTCTCCCCCCATGACCCCCTCCTCTCCAGCAGCCCCCCTGAAGGAGAGTCGCCTCTGAGCGTGGCCCACGCAGAGCAGCGCAGCCAAGGATATGGCAGCCGGGCAGCATAGACAAGACTCGGCCCTCACACCCCATCATGCACAGTTGATGCTGCAGGGTGCGGGCAGAGGGCGTGACTGCCATAGCACTGCTGGGCTGCTTGGGTGATCTGCAGTGGGCCCTGGAGGCAGTGAGTGGCCCTGCAGGCAGGCGGGGTGTGGGATGAGGGTGGAGCAGAGGCGTGGCCAGTTTTGGGGCACTCGCTCTCTAAAAGGTTCTCCATCACTGGGGTAGATCCTGATTGTGGTGCTAAGTATCTAATACTCTGGTACTATAACTCCATTTCCCCCTTGTCAAGCATTGTAGGGGTAGTTCTTGATTTGCAACCATTGGTTTAGTGACTGTTGGAGATTACAACGGCACTGAAACAAGCGACTTATGAGTATTTCTAACACTTAATGACTGTTGCAGCATTCTTATGGTCAAAGTGATAAAATTTGGATGCGCGGCAACTGTATTGATGACAGTTACCCGCATCCCAGGGTCACGTGATCATCTGATGAGCAAAGTCAAAGGGGAGGCCAGATTCACTTAACAACTGAGTTACTAACAGAAACTGCGGGGATTCTCTTAATGACCGTGGCAAGAAAAGTAATAAAATGGGACAAAACTCACTTAACAGTTGCTTAGCCATGGAAATGCTGAGTTCAGTTGTGGTTGCAAGTCAAGGATTACCTGTCATTGGTACTTGTGCTGGAGGTATGGTAACAAAGTCCCCTGTTTGCTTACTCACTCTCTCCCCCTTAGAATTATGTATCGCTTCACAGTGCTTTACTCTAAGCGGTTTAGGGAGTCAGCCTGTTGCCCGCAACAATCTAGCTCAGGGGTTCTCAACCTTGGCAACTTTAAAACTTGTGGACTTCAACTCCCAGAATTCCTCAGCCAGAGTTGAAGTCCACAAGTCTTAAAGTTGCCAAGGTTGAGAACCCCTGATCTAGCTCCTCGTTTTACGGAACTCAGAAGGATGGAAGGCTGAGTCAGTGTTGAGCTGATGAGACTCAAACTGCTGGCAGGCAGTCGGTAGAGTTAGCCTGCAATACTGCATTCTAACCATGCAGCATTATGTGCTCACTGTGATGGCACACTAAAGTTAAAGAAGTTAAAGAAGAGACAAGGTGGATTTTTTTCCCCCAGTTTTGTTCCTTTTGCTACCTGCTGGCAGGAAAATAATCGCCAATTGTTCTGCCCATCCCAAGCAGGGTTGGGTTGGGTGAAGGTAGGCGGGTGCTTACAATGACAGGTTGAGCAACAAGATTTATCCACCTGTGAATAAGTCACCTGGATGATAACAAAGTCCTAAGGGGTCTCTCTGATGCTGCTGCTTGGCACACTCTTCCTTCACACCTGTGATCAGTTGGGCTATTTTTAAACATGAGTCTAGCAGTCTTTTGAAAAAGTGCTAAACCCATGTTCCAAGCAAGCTCACAGGGAAACAGACATGGAGGAAGAGACACATGGGGTGAAGCAGGTGGGAGGAAGGGCTGTGTTAAATTACACCGCTGATGTTACAGCTGAGGGCACCTAGAAATTGCCAGTGGATGGCCATGCATGTGACTTGCTCATGCATTACAGCAATGGTCATCATGGCACGGGTGCTGCCAGAGCTGGGATGGGTTAGGCAAACTCTTTTCCCCTACCCATCGTCCCAGGTAATAAAAGCAGTGCCATGTGCTGTCCTTATTAGAAGAAGCAGTGAAACATCTGTCAGGACTGTCCTGGTTTGGGCATTTAGGAAAGAAAGTAAAAGAAAGGAAGGAAGGAAGGAGGGAAGGAAGAAAGGAAGAAAGAAAGAAAGAAAGAAAGAAAGAAAGAAAGAAAGAAAGAAAGAAAAAGAAAGAAAGAAAGATCCTCGACTCCATTTGTAGCAAAATGCATTCTTTTACTAAAGCCAGGTGATTACTGTGTAAGCAAAGCCAGATCTGAAGATTTCCAAGTAAACCTGGTGATTTTTCCTTCTCTCAGACCCTCCCCCCTTGGTCATCCTGTTAATATCCAATGATATTCAAATTAGTTGTTCTGGTAACAGTTCTAAAATTTAGCCCCTCTTTGGTTCCCACGCCTGTGTCCTTGGATCTTTCAACCATTGTCTTTGGTTAGTATTTCTGGTTCCTGTCATCCCCCCCTTCCTATATTCCCCCATTCCCCATCTGCCCCCCTTTTTATAGGGGGATGCCATCAAAGCAAAGCAGGGCTGAAGCAGCAGGATGGCAGATCTGACGGACGTGTTTATTACAGAACCAGCAACACACAATTGGCAAGAACTGGTTCTTTTTTCCCTATTCAAATTGACCTTTTGTGCAGCAATGAACTAACCATTTTTCCAAAAGGCAGAAGTCCCTTTTTAAAAAACACGGGTTAAGTGTTTTTTTTTTCAGGAGAGCACTACACTTCATTTACAAGGAACCTGCACAAGACTAGACAAGTCCATAAGAACATGGCGGACATTATGTAAACAGAGGATAGTGAGGATGCTCGGTCCCTGCTTATATTCATGTTGGGGTTAGAGGGGTTGTGAGAAGAGTCCTGGATGCTAGCAGTCTTAGATGGAACCGCAATAGCAAAATGTTTCCTTACAGGTAATCCTCAACTTATGACCATAATTGAGACTGAAACTTCTGTTACTAAGCAATGCAACCACTAAGTAAGTTGTGCCCAACTGAATGATCTTTCCTGCCATGATTATTAAGTGAGTCTGGCTTCCCCCTCTGACTTTGCCTCTCAAAATCCCCCTGGGAAGGTCACAAATGATAACCTCAAGATCTCAGGACACTGCAACTGTCATAAGTACATGCCAGTTGCCAAGCATCTAATTTTTTTTATCACATGATCATGGGGATGCTGCAGCGGTTGTGTGAAAAATGGTCATAAGTCATTTTTTCAGTGCCGTTGTAACTTTGAACTGTCAGTAAACAAATGGTTGTAAGTTGAGAATCACCTGTGTATATCATCAAGTTGGTGGCCTCTTAGTGGCCACCTAAATAGACATTCTCTGGGTTGATTGGTTGCGATCCATTTGTTTACTTTTTTGGAGATGCACAGTACAATTCCTAAAATATTTAGTCAATAGTCCACGAGTTACCTGGAAATAAATCCCCTTCGTTTTCAATATACTTGAATTTTTGGACATACTTTCATTCTTTTCTTTTTGCCATTTTTTTCCAGAAAAAGAATAAACATTTCTTTGGTATACCAAGTATGAGCAATGTTTAATCCTCCATGGAATCCCTCCTCCCCCTAATTAAGAAATCACTCAGAAATGGAGTGTTTGGGAAGACGGAATGATTTGACAATAGCTACCAACAAAGGAGGAATCCTTGGAGAAGATGATGGGACTTACTGAGATGGCCAAATTGACTTCTTTGATTAAAGAAAATCAAAGTTTCAATTTATTGCTGGGTGGAAACCTCTTATGGACTTTTTTTTTGTTTGTAAGCTAGAAAAAAAATGAGCTTACGATTTATGGTTTCGATGATTAGACAGGATACATTATAGAAAGAAGAGAGTCACAATGTGACTTTAGAGAAAGAGGTAAATTTATTTATTTTTCATTGTACATGACTTTATTTGTAGATCACAATTAATTACATGGAAATTACAAATGAATATATATATTGTTTTAGAATCAAACACAAATATAGGATTATCTTCATATTTTGCTATTAACAGCATTCTCCAAGGCTTTGGCAACTTGGTCCACATTTAGGTTATTCAGTGACACATTCTTTTCTAGGCCAAAAGCATATCTAGCCCAAAGCATAGGATGAACATTGGAGCACTCTCTGATCAAGATGGGGAAGTTTGGATTTGCCTTCTTCAATGTGACATGAAATTATTGTACTTGGAACTGCTGGAAAGAAGATTAGAAGCCATCTCTCTGTATCTTTCTTTCTTTCTCGCCCTTTTAGTTTCCCTTTGATTTCTTTTTTCTTCCTTACTTTATATTAGTTCGCATTACTTTTTGTTTTACAAACTTTTAATAAAATCAATCTTTTTTTAAAAAAAAAAAAGGGAAGAAAGAATGAAAGCTTTTGATAAGGCAGCGCTCCAAGCTAACAGAAAATAAATGAGCAATGAATGCTTATGTTAATAGCTCCCGAAAGCTTAATATATTTAAAGGGCTAATTTATTGCCTCTGCAAAGTTTGATTAGATCTAAAGCTTTATTGCCAGGGTGTTTTCTTGCTGAGTTTCCTGGTTCACCCTGGGTGTTCCAAGTCCAATCCATTAAAATCAGCAGGGTGCTTGCAGGCCAAATGAGAAGAACTGGCATGAGGGATGTTGTACAGAAAATTGCAGTCTGCAGCCAGGGTTCTGGCAGATATAAAATAAGTTGAACAACTCCTTTTGTTTTATCATTAGCTGCCTTTGACTAAATTGGCCCTGCTTGCTCACACTGTAAGCCCTCCTGGAGAGAAAAAAACAGAAAGCTCCGAGGGTGTTGTAGAACTCACCTTTTCCCCTTGCAATACTGCAGCTGATGGAACCTGCTCGGGATGTAAACAGGTTCCATGAAGCAGCCTGTGTGGAGAGGATGTGATATTGGTAATGAAAAAGAAATCTGGCTAGGATTGATCGTTCCCTAGAAAGAAATCTGTTTCATATTGAAAAAGGCAGAAATAACAGAATAACAGAGTTGGAAGGGATCTTGAAGGTCATCCAATCCAACTCTTGCCCAAGCAGGTGACCCTATACCATTTTGTCCAATCTCTTCCACTCTCTTCTTGAAAACCTCAGTTAATGGAGCATCCACAGCTTCTGGAGGAAAGCCATTCCACTGATTATTTGTTCTGTTAGGAAATTTCTCCTTATTTCCAGGTTAGTTCTCTCTATGATTAGTTTTCATCCATTGCTTCCTGGCCTACATTCAGCTGCTTTGGAGAATAGGTTCAGCCCCTCTTCTTTGTGGCAGCCCCTCAAATACTGGAACCAGGTTTTGCCTTTGTTTTCACAACGATATTGCCCCATCTGTTGATAGGAAGGTGGCACAAAATGATCTCTTCACTGTCACTAGACAGGTCATTTTCGCTATTAAAACAAAACTCATGGATATCCCAAGCTGGATCCATTATAATAAAGTATGTATTTTTAAAAGCAAGGAATCTATCCCCTCTCTATGTGTCTAAACAGGTGAAAAAAAATGTCCGAGTTTTGTTTCATTAAATCTGCTTCTGGAGATTTGGGGAAAGAAGCTGAACCGTAAATATCAAGTTTTGACAACTGGAAGCCTGGAACACATTGTAACCCAATTCTATTTAAGTCTTACCGTTCTCTGTGTTGTTTTTATCCGCCTGGAGACGGATAGAGGAGCGATGTCTCAGTTCCTAAGACCATCGGAAATATGTCTTTTCCGATGGTCTTAGGCGACCCCTGTGAAAGGGTCATTCGACCCCCAAAGGGGTCGCAACCCACAGGTTGAGAACCGCTGATTTAGACACACACATGAGCTGAACCAAAGCTGGGCTCTTAAAAACAAACTGAATCTAAGATTCAGTTCATGGCTGGTTTACATGTTTTTCCATCTTAACATGGCATTGAAACAATGCAAGCTAGACTTCTGGGCTAGAAAGGGTCCAGTCCCTGTCCATCAACCTCTGACTATTCAATGATTGCTTGAATACATCCATGAATTTCATCACTTGCCTTGGTTCTCTGTTGAACTGCTTCCTTTAATGAAGTTTTCTTCCCTATCATTCAGCCAGCATCTACCTTCTGGTAACTCTAGATTATTTTTTCAAGACCTGAACTTCTTGACCTGCTTCTCTGCACCTCTACACTTCCACCTACTTCAAACATGCTCGGCTAATAATTGTAGTTGCCTTTGTAGCAGTTGCTCATTCCAGTGACTCACCTTTGGCTTGTGATCATCTAGTATTCCAAGGTTCTTTTCATTTGTACTACGATTTAGCCATGCAATGCTCACCCTATGTAAATATTTCATATATTTCCTAAATGAAGCCAGCATCAGTCTCTGGAGGATTTCATTCAGAAATTTTCAAGCCATTTCTCTAATGTATCAAGAGCATTAAGATGTTGTCTCCCAGAATATTGGCTGTCCCCACCCAGTTGGTTGTCCTTGCAAATCTTACATTCTCCCCTTCTATTCCTCAGTCATTAATGAAAATGGATCTGCATCACAGGATATAGAAAGAGTCTAAAGTTGTCCACCCAGTGCTAAATCATGGTTCTTTCCTTTGTCCAGAAATAGTTGTTGGACTGAATAATGGTGGTGATAGGGAGGGTGTGAAAAGATACTGTTTCTGAACCCTTCCTAGAAACCTGAAGTTGTATGACAGAGATAAGAGATTGTGTTGAAAAGCTCACAGATGGCACTCTTTATAAAACAGCAGAAAGAATTTGTTAATTACGTTTTACTCTCCCTACTGATTAAAATTCAGAAAAGATTAACTGTGATATTTGTCCTACACAAGAAGAAGAAATCGTAGCAATTGTACCAGACTGTCCAGTGCTGGCTTAAACATAGCTTATTCTTCTGAGAAGACTTGATATCTATGAGTATATTTAGGAAAAGGAGATGTATTATGCCAGGGGTCCACAACCCCTGAGCTGTGGCCCACTATCAGTCCGTAGCCTATTTGCAACTGGACCACTTGAGTGGCAGGGTGGTGCGCATGTGTGCTCACAGCTGGACTCACACAAGTGGCATGCTGGCATGCACACCTGTGCTTGTAGCTCGCACACTGCAGCTCACTGCCAGGGGTGAGAGGGGAACCAAGCTACACAAGTGGCAGGCTGGCGTGCACATAGCTCAACTAGCCGCATGTGCATGCACGTAGATGCTGGCCTGCCACTCATGTGAGTCGAGCTGCATGAGCACACAAGCCCATCGCTCACGTGATAATGAACTATATAATTTATGACTTATAAATTAAGTCACGGTATATTTCTCAATAGACCACTTCAAAGATAGTGCGAGTCACTCTTTTAAATACTGCATTGTAGCCCATCTTGCTGTAATTTTTTAACCATGTGAGGTTATGGATATCCTCTTGCTTTCTTTCACCTCTCTTATGCCTTTGGCCAAGTTTCCACCAACAGCTCTTCACCATATGTTGGAGGATTGCACCATGCAAAATTTTTCCCCTGGGCAGTGACACTTTTCCAACCTTATAAGATGTTAAATTATTCAGAGGCTACATCAACAAGCTGTTCGTTGAGGGGGAGACACAAAGAAGTGGCTTGCTTAGAAAAATATTTGATTTCCTCGCTACTCTGAGTGTTTTTTCACTTTGGGGATAACAAACCAAGATGTTCTGGGTAATTCAATGTACTCTGATGTTCAGCTTGTGATAGGTACACATTTAACAGATGTCTTCCAGATGCCCCTTTCCATGCAAAACCTAATAGTGAATGGAGGCGTTGTTTTATTTACACATTATATCAAATGCACACACATATACTGTTACTGGAAAGAAATAAAAGTTGATGTCTTTGTTTTTTGTTTTTTACTTTTGAGTGTTAGTAAAGGTAAAGGCATGGCTGTGAAAGTTGGACCGTAAGAAAGGCTGAGCGCCAAAGAATTGAGGCCTTTGAACTCTGGTGCTGGAGAAGACTCCTACGAGTCCCCTGGACTTCAAGGCGATCCAACCGGTCAGTCCTAGAGGAGATCAACCCTGACTGCTCTTTAGAAGGCCAGATCCTGAAGTTGAAACTCAAGTACTTTGGCCATGTAATGAGAAGGAAGGACTCACTGGAGAAGGGCCTAATGCTGGGAAAGATGGAGGGCAAGAGAAGAAGGGGACGACATGGCTGGATGGAGTCACTGAAGCAGTTGGCATGAGCTTAAATGGATTCCAGGAGATGGTAGAGGACAGGAAAGCCTGGAGGAACGTTGTCCATGGGGTCGCGATGGGTCTTCTCCAGCACCAGAGTTCAAAGGCCTCAATTCTTTGGCGCGCAGCCTTTCTTATGGTCCAACTTTCATAGCCATACATTGCAACTGGGAAAACCAGTCAAACTCTATACAACTGCTTTTGCTTTAATGGATATTATGGAAAAATTCCTCTATAGAAAGCCCTGCCTCTGGGCTGCAACCAGAAGAATAAAATTTCCCCAAACCAAGAAGCATCATTGAGCACTAGCCTCAAGCGTCCAACATCAAAACAGATACATTCAACGGGAATCTTTTACCAGCATAGAATACCAAATGCTGGGCACTATCGATCTGTTGAAAGACAAACCAATTCTGTCTTCCTGTCCCTTGTGGCTTCTTAAGCAGTGACTGATATAATCAAAAGACTTTGCTTCAATTGTTTTCAAACAGAAAACAAGGTCACTGGAGTTCTCAGTTTTATTCTGCAGTAACAATAAGTTAATGCATTTGAAAATGGAAAGATTATGGCATAAACCAGCTGTGGTAAGGTCTCAGGGGTTATCAGCACACTGGGAGCCATACTTAAAAAAAAAACCCTTGGATGTCACTTAGATAATCCGCACATTCATAAAATTTCCATCCGTCAGTTACAAAAGGTCACACTGCTTGGATCTGCATATAAAACTATGTTAAGGAGAAATCTAACTTAGAAATAGGGAGGAATTTCCTGACAGTGAGAGCAATTAATCAACGGAATAGCTTGACTCCCAGAGTTGTAGGTGCTCCATCACTGGAGGTTTTCAAAAATAGACTAGACAACCATTTGACTGAGATGGTACCATAGGGTCTCCTGCCTTGAGCAGGGGTTTAGACTAGAACAGGGGTAGGCAACCTTGGCTCTTTTATGACTCGTGGACTTCATGGCTGGCTCAGGAATTCTGGGAGTTGAAGTCCAGGAGTCATAAAAGAGCAAATGTTGCCTACCCCTGGACTAGAAGATCTCCAAGGTCCTTTCCAGCTGTATGATTCCAAATGTCAGGTGTCGCAATAATGCAAATCCATCCAACCGTGGTTTAGCTAACCAACATGATTAAGCAGTTGTCAAGTTTTGATTAAACGAAACTCAGCAGATAAATACCCAGACATTCAACAAGGCATGGAAAGATGACAGTTCTTATTGCATATTTTTTTACTTTTTTTTTTTTTTGCCTTCGTGTTGGTGTTCACTCCTAGTGATTGCTCAGACTATTCCTGCAGTTTTCTTGGCAAGATTTCAGAAGTCGCTTGCCGCTGCCTCCTTCCTAGTGCTGAGAGAGAGAGAGAGAGAGAGAGTAATTGACTAGAATGAAGCAAATAAACACCAGCATCTGTTAAGAGTAAGTATCAATGAATTCAAGTGGGGTGTATGGTGTCACAATCCTTTCGTATGCCAATCAACATGACGAGGACATTTTGAAGGAGTCGAATGTTGGTTGCAATGCAGAATTTGGCATACACACCCTATGGATCCCTGTGGATCTAAATCAGCCAATTGCCTACTTCCATCTGAAATTGCAGTCCCTTCTTAAATCTGGTAAAATAATTTAAAACTGGCACTGTTCTTTGTCTTGCCTTTCTTGGACACTCTCTAAATGTTTCAGGCTTCATCCAAAGCAGCAGTTTGTCATTGACAGAACTGACCCTTTTGCCTTAGGAAATGCTAGCTCCCAAATTAATTCTCCCACCAATGTTAGTGTGGGAGGTGAACCCAAGCCCAGATTATAATTGTTTGTTTTGAGGAGGAAACACAAAGCTGATTTGATGCTAATGGAATTTGAGGTTGCTTGATCTACTTTTCTTAATGGTGAAATGATAATGTCAAATAATTCACGCAATGGGGAAGACAGTAGATAAATAAATACCCAAGGTTGTCTATATAGGGGATAGTGTCTGCCTTTCAATCAATCAGAATAGAGCTGGAAGAGACTTTGGAGGTAGAATAGAATAACAGAGTTGGAAGGGACCTTGGAGGTCATCTAGTCCAACCCCCTGCTTAGGCAGGAAACCCTATACCATTTCAAACAAATGGCTGTCCAGTCTCTTCTTGAAAACTTCCAGTGTTGGAGCATTCACTGCTTCTGGAGGCAGGTTGTTCCACTGGTTAATTGTTCTAACTGTCAGGAAGTTTCTCCTTAGTTCTAGGTTGCTTCTCTCCTTGATGAGTTTCCATCCGTTGCTTGTTGCCTGCCTTCAGGTGCTTCAGAAAATAGCTTGACTCCTTCTTCTTTGTGGCAGCCCCTGAGATATTGGAACACTGCTATCATGTCCCCCCTCCTCCGTCCTTCTCTTCACTAAACTAGACTTCACTAAACATGATTATGGAAATGCTCTTATTCCATAAATCAATTGTTCAATAGTCTTCCCTCTCATCCCCTAATTGTATTTCTTGGCTGAATCATGTACACCTTATCCAGTACATTCAGAAGCACTTCATCTGTGGAAGGATGAAGTCCCTGACATAAAATTATGTAAGTTGCAGCTACTAAATGCATATCATAACCAACCTGTCAAATAAAACTATATCTTACCACAATCATAACCATTTAACCATTTAGGGACATTTTATTTATCGGACAGTCAGGCCTTACTCTAGCACATTCCCCAAATCAATTTGTCCAAGGTAAGCTGTAGGTCTAGCAGGTTTTAATTAATCCCTCTATAAATTATACTGTGAATTAAACACCACCAAAACAGCAATGCAGCCCTTAATAAGGTGCTCATGGGGTTTACTGGTTCCCAAAGCTAAAACCTTCTGCCTCTTGTCCTATTTTTGTTAAATCCAGGTCCCATTGTTGTAGGGATGAAATGGTGGATTCATTTAGGTCTCTGATCAAACCAAATATCAGAGGTGTTTCCTTCAAGTGGGAATCTTAGGCTAGTCCAGGGGTCTGCAACCTTGACAACTTTAAGACTTGTGGATGTCAGCTCCCAGAATTCCTCAGCCAGCTATTCTGGGAGCTGACGTCCACAAATCTTAAAGTTGTCAAGGTTGCAGACCCCTGAGCTGGTTCCAAAGGTGGCATTCAGCCAGTTTGCACTACTTCGGCAGAACCGGTAGCAATTTTTTCTTGCCCAGGCCCAGAATAGATTTCCAGAAGCGGCATCCACACAGAGAACCAGTTGTTCACATATTTTAATCCCACCAGTGCTTGGTTCTGTTGGGTTTTGCTGCTCTGAAAACTCTTTTTTCTCTCTCTCTCTTCTGGCCTCATGAGAATATAAATCTAACACCTGGAATCTCACTTTTTTTCATCATCATTCCATTATATTTTCTTAACATTCCAAAGTAAGTCAAGGCTTGTCTTGATGCGCTGACATCAAGTTGTAGGCATGACGTAACTATTAAGCAGCAAATCTGATTCAATTAGCCGTCAATGGTTGGTGTGATAGTGGTGGGTGAAGACATCACATTTGTGACAAATCTCTCTGCTCTCGCTTTGCGCATCTGCTTCTAAAATGAACCAGAAAGAGCCAATGCTAGAATGAGGTTAAGGGGGGAAAAAAAGCTTGTTAAATAAGTTTTGCATGAACCGTCAGCGTTATTAGACGGACGTGACTAAAATCTTCTCATCCAGGTGGAAAGGATGCTCAGCAGGTCACAGAGTAAATCTGCTCCTAATCTTAGTGAAGTAACAATGGTTTGTTTGTCATCTGACACACTTGCCAGAGAAGTGTTCTATTTTCCTCTAAAACGAGCATCTTTGGTCAGGACAAAATGAATTCCGTTTGTCTTGGATCAAAGGACATAGGGGAGAAAGTAATTATTTTCACGTCTTCTTATTTAGCTTAGCTTTGAAGTTCACTCTCCGCCTAATCGACTTGACAGATGGATTAATGTTTATTTAAAACTTGGATATTGCACACCGTTCTATTGTATTTTCAAAGCAGCTCGCATAATTTCGAGACACAAAGTTTAAAACAAACTAAAAACAACGAAAACAGAAGCATAAAGCATCTGCCAATGTAATCAGTCCACAGTAAATTATACTGTTCCATATTTGCTCATCTTAAGGCCATATGTTGTACTACGTTTTGGAGAGCAGGAGACTCTTATTTTGGCTGTAACGACCAACAAGGCTGAACCTCTGGAATGAAAATATTGCAGTAACTGAAAGCTACTGGGAACTTTGGAAGAAAAATGTAACTTCTTTACAGATGAGAAAATCAACATTGAGTCTTTCTAGGGAGAATTTTCCAAAGAAGAGATTGGACAACCATTAGTCTGGAATACTAAAGGGTTTCCTGCCTGAGCAGGGGGTTGGACTAGAAGACCTCCAAGGTCCCTTCCAACGCTGTTATTTTATTCTAAGCCAGGATAGCAGTACTGAAAAGTTGTTATTTCCATCACCAGCTGCCTTGACCAAAACCAGTGAGCAATAAGGAAAGAAGTGACACCTTAGAAAGAAAACCTGAAATTAAATGTTAACTTAATTTAGCTGAAAGAGTACAGAGTACAGAGAAGAGCAACAAAGATGATCAGGGGACTGGAGGCTAAAACATATAAGGAACGGTTGGTGGAATTGAGTATGTCTAGTTTAGTGAAGAGAAGGACGAGGGGGGACATGATAGCAGTCTTCCAGTATCTCAGGGGCTGCCGCAAAGAAGAGGGAGTCAAGCTATTCTCCAAAGTGCCTGAAGGCAGGACAAGAAGCAATGGGTGGAAACTCACCAAAGAGAGAAGCAACCTAGACCTAAGGAGAAACTTCCTGACAGAACAATTAACCAGTGGAACAACCTGCCTCCAGAAGCGGTGAATGCTCCAACACTGGAAGTTTTTAAGAAGAGATTGGACAACCATTTGTCTGAAATGGTATAGCCTCAGCAGGGGGTTGGACTAAATGACCTCCAAGGTCCCTTCCAACTTTATTATTATTATTATTATTATTATCATCATCATTATTATTATTATTATTATTATTATTATTATTATTATTCCTCCTGGATTTGTCTTCATTTCTCCTTGATCTGGTAGAGAATGAGTGAGGCTGAAGGAGACTGGAGCAATGACTTTATTGAAAATCTGTCCAGTTGGTTTCAGATTGTACACCATTTTTCAATTTCAGGGGAAAGATGGAGAATGGCATTAATTTTATCCACATGTTGTTCGCCAGATGGGTGAGGCTTATAATATGAATTTGGGACGCAGGGACAAGGTGAGTTTCTGCTGGTGGGAGAAGGAGATTTGAACTGAGGACAGCAACATATGTTGCTTCCAGCTGTTTGTGTTAACATTTATTTTAGGGTTGTTTAAAGTTATTGTAAGCTGCTTAGGGCTGTGTGAGTAGGCGGCATACAAATAATTTTAATAAATGAATGATGCCTCTCCCAGGTAGAAAACCCATAAAGCATGAAAGCAAATGTCATCAAAGAATCCATTTCTCTCCTGCAAATTGAGGTTAATTTAGGTGATTAAAAGTGCACCTCAGCTGGAATACTGTCAGCTCATTTTAGATTCTTGCCTTGGAATAATTTTAGCCTCTGATTTACCAGGGAGAGGGGGAATGGTTGCTATGGTAACTTCTGCCTGCCATATTGCTCTTCTAGAATCTGCCCCGTGGAATTTTGCAAGTTAATGGAATCTTGTCATTTGCAGAGAAAGGGAAAATGCTTCCTCTGCTACAACAACATAACATTTGATTAAACAGATTTGCCCATGGGTTTCTCTATAGTCTCTTGTTGATTCCCCTCCTCTTTTGATTACATTATAAAAAAGAAAGACAACGATCTAGCTGAGTGTTTCTTGATTTGGGCAACTTTAAGATGGTTGGATTTCAAGTCCCAGAATTCTCCAGCCAGCATGATTTCAGATGTGTGCCCCTATCTTGGCAACCTTAAGAAGGGTGGGCTTCAACTCCCAGAATTCCTCAGCTAGCTAGGAGACTCACTTCAGTTGTAAGCAGATCCTTAAATGATCAGAGATGATCTGAGATGGCTCACCTCTTTTATTTCCCAAAATTTCAGAATAGTAAAAATTGAAATTCATAATAAGGAAGTGGAACTACATGGTCAGCACATGTATCAGAACCTATATGAACCTCCGCTCCTTATCAAGCGATGCAAAAACAAGCATTGCATCGTAATTTATTGTAGGAAGTTTTAGAATTTTATGTGCCATTTCTAAGAATATATCTAATGCTGGCACTGTGGAGTTTGATCAATGAGGGGACAACAACAACAACAACAATAATAAAGTTGGAAGGGACCTTGGAGGTCATCAAGTTACCTGCTCAGGCAGGTAACCCTATACCATTTTGGACAAATGGCTGTCCAGTCTCTTCTTAAAAACTTCCAGTGTTGGAGCATTCACCACTTCTGGAGGCAGGTTGTTCCACTGGTTAATTGTTCTAACTGTCAGGGAGTTTCTCCTTAGCTCTAGGTTGCTTCTCTCCTTGATTAGTTTCCATCCATTGCTTCTTGTCCTGCCTTCAGGCACCCTGGAAAATAGTTTGACTCCCTCTTCTTTGTGGCAGCCCCTGAGATATTGGAAAACTGCTATCATGTCCCCCCTCATCCTTCTCTTCATTAAACTAGACAGAGCCAATTCCATCAACCTTTCCTTATATGTTTTAACCTCCTGTCCCCTAATCATCTTTGTTGCTCTTTGTTGAGGAAATCTATCACTTTCCTCAAGTCCCATGCAATGGGATGAGCTCCTGTCCTCCTGTCTTGTCCAGCTCCTGCCAATCGAGCAGTTTGAAGGCATACAAATGCGAGTAGATAAATAGGTACCACTTTGGTGGGAAGGTAACAGCTCTCTGTGATTTCATGCTGGCCACGTGGCTGTGGAAACATTTTCAGACAGGGCTGGCTTAATGGTCTTGAAATAGGAGACGAGCATCACTCCCTATAGTCAGCAACGATTAGCGGAGTAAAATCTGCAAGTGTAATTCTACGAAACTTTAGAATGAGGCTGTCCTGATAAGGTTAATATTATTTGGAAGAACCAACTTGAAATGTTGATACTTGATTTATAGTTAAGCTTTGAAAGGTGGGGAGGCAGGTACACCCCTGCACGCACACAGCCACGTGGACGTTATATCTACCTTAAATTTATATTTAAATGCCAACTTCCATACGAATGAATTACTGTTCTCTGTAATTTACAACCTTGGTATAATTGTCTTCTGTTCTGCTCTCCTTTATTGGTGTCTTCTGTTGCCTTGGGTGCACTTCCTTTCCAACTGTTGTTCTCCTTGCTTTCTCTCAGTAAATAAATCCAGATTTTATGCAAAGTACTTGGGGGGGGGTTGCGTTTAGTTCAGAGACTTTCCAAATGCTGGAGAATAGCAACTCCCAGTATCCTTTATCACCGGCCATGGAGGGACTGAAGAGCAGTCATGATGGGATTTAGAGCGAATCACTGAAATGTCAAGACCTTAATATGGACCAGGGGTCTGCAACCTTGACAACTTTAAGACTTGTGGACTTCAGCTCCCTGGAAACTTAACTCCACAAGTCTTAAAGTTGTCAAGGTTGCAGACCCCTGCTATGGACTGAACCGAGATTGATTGATAAGATGCTAGCTCTTAATAATGACACAGATAGACCTTTGATAAATAAAATAAAACCACAAAGATTTTTTTTCTTGGAAGAAGTGGACGTAGTTTTGTGTCATTTGGGGATATCATTATGGCACAATTAGTGAGACAAGATATTGAGGGTTTGGAGTTTAAAGGAGTTTGGAGCACTATAGACTATGTTTTCCTCTGGGTTTCTAGTGCCTTCACACTCCATTTATTTCACTATGCCATGGAGACATTCATTGTGAGCCTTGAACTGAAAGATGGTTTATTCCTTCAGTTTCTTCAATGCTACTATGCCAGGGGTATCAAACTGCCGGCCCACATTTCATTACCCAACTAGGTAACATCATCAGTGCTAGAAGGGAGTGGAATTGAGGGAAGGAAGGAAGGAAGGAAGGAAGGAAGGAAGGAAGGAAGGAAGGAAGGAAGGAAAGAAGGAAAGAAAGAAGGACACACTATGGGGTCCTGGGTGCTCTCTGAGCTGTGTGGTTTTCCTTGCAGACATTTTATTACCCAACTTGGTAACATCATCAGAGCTAGAAGGGAGTGGAATTGAGGGAGGGAGGGAGGGAGGGAGGGAGGGAGGGAAGGAAGGAAGGAAGGAAGGAAGGAAGGAAGGAAGGAAGGAAGGAAGGAAGGACTATGGGGTCCTGGGTGCTCTCTGAGCTGTGTGGTTTTCCTTGCAGACATTTTATTACCCAACTTGGTAACATCATCAGAGCTAGAAGGGAGTGGAATTGAGGGAGGGAGGGAGGGAGGGAGGGAAGGAAGGAAGGAAGGAAGGAAGGAAGGAAGGAAGGAAGGAAGGAAGGAAGGAAGGACTATGGGGTCCTGGGTGCTCTCTGAGCTGTGTGGTTTTCCTTGCAGACATTTTATTACCCAACTTGGTAACATCATCAGAGCTAGAAGGGAGTGGAATTGAGGGAGGGAGGGAGGGAGGGAGGGAGGGAGGGAAGGAAGGAAGGAAGGAAGGAAGGAAGGAAGGAAGGAAGGAAGGAAGGAAGGAAGGACTATGGGGTCCTGGGTGCTCTCTGAGCTGTGTGGTTTTCCTTGCAGACATTTTATTACCCAACTTGGTAACATCATCAGAGCTAGAAGGGAGTGGAATTGAGGGAGGGAGGGAGGGAGGGAGGGAAGGAAGGAAGGAAGGAAGGAAGGAAGGAAGGAAGGAAGGAAGGAAGGAAGGAAGGAAGGACTATGGGGTCCTGGGTGCTCTCTGAGCTTGCTTGTTTTCTTGCAGACATTTTATTACCCAACTAGGTAACATCATTAGTGCTAGTAAGGAGTATGGTTTGCTGTCGGTTTATGTGAGACCGTTCAGGACCTGCTGTCAATGTCCCAGAATTCCCCACTAGCTGAAAAGATCAGCCTATTTCTACCAGAGAGAAAATGATAGGAATGCCAATTTTTTTTGAGCAGCTGAGTTAATAATAATATCTTCTGACTCCAATATGTATTTTAATAACCATTCATCAGATGTTCCTTCTGACAAGGTCTTTCAGCCACTGGTTGAATAATGCTGGTCTATCCATCCTTTCTGAGCCTCTCACAGTGATTTAGGAATTGCTCCTTTCTTTCAACTCAGCCAGTAGTGAGTCTCAGGTGTCTTCCTAAATCCCGCTGCAGTGTAATCTAATGATTCTGAAGGGAACAATTTGTCATTACTGCGTGCTTAATATTTTGCTCTAAAAATAGGACCAGAGAATAAATATGTCTACAGATCCTCTTTGAGCGCATGCATTCCATAAAACAAAACAAAACAAAACAAACCGTATCTGCAACTTCATATATAAACCAACATGTAATACACAAATAGGTAAGTAATGTGATTTATGAAAAGCGTCTGATAATCCTGGCTTGCAGTGACCTGATTTCTCTTAATTCAGACAGCAACATGATATTTCTGTGTGTGTTTATTTACCTATTCAATCCTCTTTCTTCTCTTTCCTCTTCTTTTCAACCCAGCCTATTAATGTCTGGAGGATCCACACGACTGGGAGGAAAAATAATCTCAGTTACTTTCTGTTGTGAGTGTCCCTAGACCAGCTTGGGAAGTATCAGAGGATGAGGATCAGCAGCCAGGTCCCTCTGGGTGTTTTTCCCTCCCGGCAGCCGAGGATCAGCAGCCAGGCCCCTCTGGGTGTTTTCCCCTCCCGGCAGCCGAGGATCAGCAGCCAGGCCCCTCTGGGTGGTTTCCCCTCCCGGCAGCCGAGTCAGACAATGAGGAGCTTTGTATGCATTCTGAATCAGACTCTCAAAATGATGAGTCAGATTTAGAACAAGAGGATAAATGGATTGATCCGAGGTTCCGAAGGTTTGATAAGCGAAGGTGTCAGTTAACTGGAAAAAGGAAGTAATTGGGGAAGTGACGTATCGGACACTATATTAGAAGGGGAAAGAAAGACTACGCCTTTGTCACGAGCAACGTTAATCAAGGAGAGGCTTGAAAAACTTTTGCAGTGCGTTGGAATTCTGGTGTTTTGAAAACCTACCGAAGAATAATGAGGTCTTGGACAATGTGATAAAGAAAGAGTAAGTTAATTGGGAAGTAGGAGGAGGAGAGCATGTTTATCTAAATGTAAATAGATCTGATTTGGTCGTTCCGGCCAACAAAAAATGCCAGCAGCTTGCTTTGAAATGAATCCTTTTGAAATGTGTTAAATAAACCTCTTAAAGACATATTTACGTGGATTTTAATGAGCTGAGAGAGGCCAGACATAACACTTTCTAGTTTATTTTGCACATGACCATTTCCTTGGGAAATAATTAAAATAGATTGGTAAGGGTTGGAAGAACCACCTGGAAAGGCAAGACCAATGACTGTTTCATAGGTTATGTAGCTTTCTGCGCCACGGTGGCACAGTGGTTGGAATGTGATACTGCAGGCTGAGCTCACCATCAGCAGTTCGATCCTGACTGGTTCACGATTTGTGATAAAATCAATGATTTATGAGATTATGAATTAGAATATATCTGGATTAGTATTTTAGAAGGGGTACCCAAAGTGATAATACGTTTATTTAAGATTAAATTGGACTATGGTAACTGTAAATTAATAAAGTTCAAAACAGGATTAGGATTTATAGATATGTAATGTAGAAATGGATTATGTTAAATAGGTTATATTATTTGAGGGAAATAGAGAGGGAACATTTAATGTATTTACTTGAGCTATTATATGATTTTGTTTTTGGATGATTGATCACCTAACCACCACGGTGTGTCTTGAGCTTTCTGTTGTAAAAGTTAAAAGGGGGGCAATATGCTGACTCTCTAAACCCCTTAGAGAGGGCTGCAAAGTGCTCTGAATCAGTATATAAGTGCTAGTTCTATTTCTTTTGCCATGATGGTGAAGTGGTTAGAATGGAGTATTGCAAGCCAATTCTGCGGACTGCCAGTGGTTCAGTTCTCACCCGCTCAAGGTTGACTCAGCCTTCCATCCTTCTGAGGTCAATAAAATGAGGACCCAGATTGCTGGGGGCAATATGCTGACTCTGTAAACTGATTAGAGAGGGCTGTAAAGCACTGTGGAGCAGTATATAATCCAAGTGTTATTGCTATCTTTCATGAAATCACTAAAGTGGTCATTTGCCTCCAGCATCTTCCTATTTCATTGCTGCCTGGTATAGATGCTTGCTTGCTTGCTTTAGCTGGGTGGCTGGCATGCTGACATTTGTAAACTGCTTAGAAAGGGCTGTAAAGAATGATGAAGTAGTATATAAGTCTAAGTCAGCGGTTCTCAACCTTGGGGTCGCGACCCCATTTGGGGTCGCACGACGATTTCGCGGGGGTTGCCGGACACCGTGGGCCGCCATTTTGTTTTTGTTTTTTTAAAAAATTTTTTAATTTTTTTAATTTTTTAATTTTTTTGGCGTGCGCGCCGCGCATGCACAGATCCGCCCGTCGTGCCCAAAAAAAACAAAAAAAATTAAAAAAATTAAAAAAATTAAAAAAAATCAAAAACAAAAAGCAAAATGGCAGCCGCGACGGGCGGATCCGCGCATGCGCGGCGTGCATGGCGGGCCGATCCGCGCATGCGCAGATCCGCCCGTCACAGCCGCCATTTTGTTTTTTATTTTTATTTATTTATTTATTTTATTATTTTTTTAGGCGCGCGCGCACCCGGGTCAGGGTCGCGACGCGCATGGGCGGGGCAAGTGGGGTCTCAACCTGAGAAAGGTTGAGAACCACTGGTCTAAGTGCTATTGCTATTGCTATTTCTGACTGTAAGATATAGCTCGGCCTGTTAGGATTACTATCTATTGCTATCTTATTTGACAGGTCCAAGATGGTGTTTACCAAGTAGACTAAGACCTAATGGTGTCAACTAGTCTGGGTAAAGAAACACCTGTAGGAAAACTATCAAGCTCAGACAGCATCAAGGACCCCTCAGACTAAAATCTACAATTGGAAATATGGTCACATCGAAAATTCAATCTCACAAAATAGATGCGCTATAAAACAGCAACATATAAAACTTTTTTAAAAAAAACCAAGTCTAAGGAGTTAGCATCTGTCCAAATGTCACTCCACAGTTCTGGGAGAAAGAATTTTGCAAATCTTGATTGAGCAAGGAAACCATTTAAGAGCGGCTGAGTTCTAAATCAATCTTGAGTTGGAAGCAGAGAGAGAGAGCAGATGCAGCTAATATAGTGTGGATATAATTCTCCACCTTCCAGACATATTTCAACTCTTATCACCTCCAGCTGGAAGGACCAAAGGTTTATAAATTGCAAATTGCTATAAACGGAAGCAGAATTGTGTACTCTGGTCTGCTATGGCTTTGACTGATGGAGGGTGAAATCACTCACCTCTTATTTTTGTTTGAACTTCCTGTACTTTTCAATAGCTATAGGCACTTATGTATCATTTCATAGTGCTTTACAGCATTCTCTGGGTGGTTTACAGAATCAGCATCTTGCCCCCAACGATCTGGGGTCCTCATTTTACTAATCTCAGAAGGATGGAAGGCTGAGTCAACCTTGAGCCGGTTAGGATCAAACTCCTGGCAGTGGGCAGAGTCAGCCTGCAATACTGCAGCCGAACCACTGCGCCACCACAGCTTTGGCAATGCTTGTAATCCAGAGAGTATTATTACCTGTATTGCATAAACCAGCTTCTACGAAATGAGATTGTTAGAAGGTACCTATCCAATTTCTTGGGAAGAAATCACTGCAAACCTAACTGATAATAAATGTTAGTCTAAGGTGGGAAATAATTCTTTGGATAGCTTCATATGACATCATAAGCCATGTTTTCTTTAAGTATGGGTAACCTACTAATTGTATAAAAACCTTTAAAAGAACAGGCAGAATTTTGGGTGCACTATCACAGCTACCGTCTTTATGTTTTTTTTTATTATACCCTGCAGACACTTCTGATTTGCATCGGGTAATGATTTTGCTGCAATAACCCTTCTTTCTCTCTCTCCCGCTTGAATCTATGACACTGTCAGTTTTATTTATGTGCATATAGATGGAATGCTTAAAAGAGAGTTCATTGCACTGGATGGAATCGTAAATTGCAGATTTGGAAGTGACCATTTAGACCACAGCATCCAAAGCGATTGGGGACCCCTGTTCTAGTTCAATCTCCTGCTCCTTATACCATCCAGTCAAATGGTTGATCGGTCTATTCTTCAACACCTCCAGTGATGGAACACCCACAACTTTGGGGGATGGGGGAGGTAGGTAAGCTTTTCCATTAATTAATTCTTCTCACTGTCACAAAATTTCTCCTTAGTTCTAGATTGGATCTCTCTTGAACCACTTCCACCTATTGTTTCTTGATTGTTCTTCTGTTCGTGTAGCTTCCATCTCTAGAACTGCACGGACTCTTGATGATTTTTGCATTCACACTCTTGGTTCTGCTGAAAGAAAATATTTATGCTCCTGCTGTGATTGTGATAGTCAGTCCCTCCCCTGTGTCTGATACATTTGAACTATTACAATTTCTGTCTGACAGTCTAGGAATTTTATGGTCCCCACGCAAAATAGGCGGGAAGATTTGGTAAGATGTCACTAGGCTGGACAGGCAAGACAACATTGGCAAATTCCCATGATAACTTTTCTTCTACTCTGCAATGCCTTGAGAACGTTTTTAAAAATATAGGCTGGAAAATATATGCAAATAAACATATTTACAGAGAAACGTTTCTGCTACTCTTGCTTATTTTCAATGAGATTTTTCTTTTTCAGTGTCCTTTTAGAGATCAACAGCTAAATATTACAAAACAACCAAACAGAACTATTTAAAATCATTATTTGGGTTGTTGTTTGTAAAAAGATGAAGGTAAAGGTTTCCCCTGGTCAAGGGGGTGGGTGCTCATCTCTGTTTCTTACCTGAGGGAACTAGAATTGTCCAAAGTCATTTCCATAGTCATGTGGCCAGCATAACTATACACTGAGGTGCCTTGAATGCTATTACCTTCCCATCTAAGTGTTACATATTTATCTATTTGCATTCGCATGCTTTCAAACTGCTTGGCTGTCAGGATCTGGAGCAAGAACAAGCGCTTTCCCCATCATGCAGACCTTGGGTCTTAAAAACTACCAACCTTCTGGCTGACAAGCCCAGTATCTTAATTGCTAGGCCACCACGCCCCATCTAATGATGGGCACTCCCTGGTTTGAAGTCTGGGAAAGAACGGTTTTTGATTCAACATGGTGGGAGAACGACTGACCTCCAAAAGTTGTGGTGCTCCAACACTGGAGGTTTGGACAACCATGTAGGGATATGTGGATATAGGGTCACCTGCTTGAGCAGGGGGTTGGACTAGAAGACCTTCAGGTCCCTTTCAACTCTGTTATTCTGTTCTGTTATTCTGAAAATACTTCAAATTCCAGGGCCAACATTTATAGGAACCCTCAATTTCTGCATGTGTCTGTCTTATCTGCAATGAAGCAATTCATCAACCAGCCCTGGGTCTCTGAAGCTTCTCCAGTTATCTAGTTCTTCAAAGAGGATTCCGGTTTCCAGGGAGTGGAGATTTATAACTATGCCTGCCCTGAGGTCTGACAGATGGGAGGTAACATCTGTGTACACTGATCCCATGTCCACTTTAAAGAGAAGACGGGAGATCAGCTTGAACGTGGACAGGATATTAAATAGCCGGTCTGCCTGGCGACGACGCTGGATGGCATTTCTGTTTGCATTATACTCATTATTTCCAAACTTGCCCTTCTACCTTTCAATTAGCTCTAAATATATACCTTTATATCCGTGGCCTTCTTTGCCCTCTCTTGTAAGGATAGATCATTGGCTGTACGGTCCCCTACTACTTCCTTGAAATAGCTCTCTCACACAACTACATATAGTCCTTGACTTACAATAATTCATTTAATGACTGTTTGGAGTTACAGCACCACTGAAAAAAGTGACTTATGACCATTTTTCACACTTGCGACCACTGCAGCATCCCCACGGTCACGTGATCAAAATTCAGATGCTTGGCAACTGACTCATATTTATGAAAATATCTGGGGTTACGTGATCATGACCCCCAAGGGCCGTAGTGGTGTAGTGGTTAGAATGCAGTATTGCAGGCTGACTCAGCCCACTGTCAGCAGTTCGATTCTCCCTGGCTCCAGGTTGACTCAGCCTTCCATCTTTCTGAAGTGGGTAAAATGAGGACCCAGGTTGTTGGGGGCAAGATGCTGACTCTGTAAAGTGCTCAGAGAGGGCTGTGAGACACTGTGACGTGCACATAAGTCTAAGTGCTATTGCTGTCACCTTTTGTGATCTTCTGACAAGCAAAGTCA
Source organism: Bothrops alternatus (assembly GCA_034064705.1). Classification (NCBI taxonomy): domain Eukaryota; kingdom Metazoa; phylum Chordata; class Lepidosauria; order Squamata; family Viperidae; genus Bothrops; species Bothrops alternatus. The sequence goes on along the minus strand of JARGCV010000275.1, from coordinate 355,141 downwards.
ATGGGGAAGCCAGATTCACTCAGTAACCTTGTTATTAACTTATTAACGATTGCAGTGATTCACTTAAGCAGTGTGGCAAGAAAGGTAAAAAAAAATGGGGTCAAAACTCACTTAACATCTGTCTCACTTAGCAATGAAAATTTGGGGCTGAACTGTGTGGTCGTAACTCGAGGGCTACCTGTATTGCTCTCTTGGGTTCCCCTGTGTCAAGAAGACGCTTGTTCCATGGAAATGCCCCCAAAATCTGTTCCCCATCTTTTAACCAGCTGAGGCGAACACTAGTTGAAGCTCATTTCCTAACGTTTCCTGCTGGTTTCTGCTTCCGAGAACAATGGCTCACTATGGAGGGGGATCATCAGTAACTGCTGAGATTAGCAAGATGAGAATTTAATTAAATGCATTCTGACGCAGTTGGAACAAGAACCCAAGAAGAGGGTTGTCTTCCTCAGAGAAGCTGCAAGGAGCTGCCTGCATTCTGCAGGGTGGAAATGGCTGTCTTCCCACACTCCTTTCGTGCCTCTTTAATTCCACTTTAATTCCATCAGGCAGGACTTACAGTATCCTAAAGGCAAAATAGCTCCGTCAGTCAGCATGCCAATTGCATTTTTTTTAAAAGAATATGTTTAACTCAGGGCCTTTCAGATAAATAAGAGAATGATAAACTCTCCTTTCTCTTTCTTTTCCTTCTGTAGGCATCGCTTACATAATATTGAAAAAAAACCCGCTCCAAATCTACAACAGTAAATCTCATGCAATTATTCATATCTGATTGAAAGTGGCAACACCGGTCCTTTAAAAATGAGCTCTTTAAAACTGTTAAGTTTTAACCAAATGCTGTCAGAAAGAAAATAAGGCTATTAGCCTCTCATTGCTTGTCCAGGGAAAGCTGGCTAAGCAAGGTCAGACTTGATTTATTTGTGGGTGGGAGACCTCCAAGGAAAACGAGGGTTTTAAGTTAGACTGGGAAATTAAAAGAAAAAAAAAATATTCTATAAGAAAGCAGTGGCAAGGGGCTTCCATTTGATTGCCAATAAAACAATGAACCCACCATGGTCCAAGAATTGAGCCTCACCTCGAAAGATAACCGAGAGGTCTATAAAACAGAAATCTCATGATCTCACTCTGAAGTTAGGAGCCAGCACTAATGAAGTAGAAGATAGATGATTTTTTTTACAAACTTGGCAATTAAGCTGCAGGCCTCACTTCTGGAAAATGCTGACTTGAGAAAAGAAGTGATAACATTAGCAACCTGTCCATGATGGGGCACGTGAGTTATTTCCAGCATGATCAAGTGAAGGCCCTGGATGGGGGTCAGCAAAGTGAGTGCCCAAAAACAAAAAGAGAGGCAAGGCCATTGCAGGTTTCCAATCTTGGCAGGGGACCGTTAAAACTGGCACTTTTTCCCAAAACCAGATTGAGAAACTATGGCTGTCTGGGACTGACAATGCTAGGAGAGCTGAAACAAAACAGCCATCAACAAAGGGGATGGGCTCCACTGAAGCAGCAATGGGTGCACCCTGAAGGACAGTGAAAAACTCACTATGCCAAGATGTTTTGACCCCTCACAATGGCACCAACGGCTCTTCCCTCAGTCTCTGGTAGAGCTGAAAAGGTCTGCAGGAAGGGTTTAGCTAGTCTAAAGAAAAGAAGAAATAGGGGAGACATGATAGCAGTGTTCCAGTATCTGAGGGGCTGCCACAAGGCAGAGGGGGGCAGGTTGTTCACCAGAGCACCAGAGGGAAGGACGAGAAACAATGGTTGGAAACTGATCAAAGAGAGAAGCAACCTGGAAATGAGGAGAAACTTCCTGACAGTGAGGACAATCAACCAGTGGAACAGCTTGACTCCAGAAATCGTGGGCGCTCCATCACTGGAGATTTTTAAGAAGAGACTGGACAGTCACCTGTTGGAGATGGTATAGGTTCTCCTGCTTGAGCAGGGGGCTAGACTAGAAGACCTCCAAGGTCCCTTCCTGCTCTATTCTATTCATTCATTCACTCAGGCCATGTCTGCACATCCTGCTTTGCCTGTGTCCAGCGTGGGTCACCTCTTTGAAAGTGCAAGAAATGGATGGTGTTTGATCCTCCCACTCCTAGCTCATCACAAAAGCCGCCTCTGTCTATGATTTGCGCCTGGTGGAGGTGAGGAGGTTTCTACCCTTAAGCCTTGTAAGGTAGATTGTCTCAAGTGTTCTGTCTTGGTTTAATTATTAGTCACAGCTATGATTGTTTGAACGGCTTTCCATATCCTCATTCCTGACTGGCAAAGTGGACTGTTCCAATCTCCATTCTCATTTCTTTCTTTAAAAAATCGACAGTTTCAAAGTTATAAAATCAATACATTGTAAATTCAACAATTGACCCAAGGCAGGCTCAAAATGATGATTTTCTGGCCCCTGTAAAACCTCCTGCTCACTTAATTCTTGATATTCCTTGTAAGTCTTGTTCCATTTCTCCCCAGACTGTGCTAAACCCATTACACTTCCTCTCCCACCCTTGTCCACTGTATGTAACACTTCTCCTTGCTTCTGCCAAAGAAAAACCTCTAGATAGATAGGTAGATAAAACCTTACTGTGGCCGGAAGCCAGCAAAACAAGCAAACATAGAAAAATATAGAGGAAGAAGGTTTCTACGGGTGGGACCTAATCTCCAGGAAGTGGCTTCTGTTGCATTTTTGAAGCCAAGTAGCAAAAACTGGCAACATGATAGATGACCTGAAAGATTCTGTCAGCTAACAGGAAAGTTACAGAGGGAACATCTCACTGCCCTGGAATTGAAAGGTAGACATACCACAATTTGACATGAACCCAAATAAAATGTGCAATGTATTGCAGTAGCACTCTGTGACAGTGCTAGATAAGAACGTTGCATCAAGCTCCTAAACAAACAGCTGACAGTTGTGACAGCGTTGAAGAAAGGGGGACATCTTGAAGGTATATTATTGGAAGGAATGATGGAATGGCACATGGCCTAGATTCTTCAAGGCAGCATTGGTAAGAGGGATGGAGGGAGAGAAGAGGAAGGAAGGAAGGAAGGAAGGAAGGAAGGAAAGAAAGAAAGAAAGAAGGAAGGAAGGAAGGAAGGAAAGAAAGAAGGAAGGAAGGAAGGAAAGAAAGAAGGAAGGAAGGAAGAAAAGAAAGAAGGAAGGAAGGAAGGAAGGAAAGAAGGAAGGAAGGAAGGAAGGAAGGAAAGAAAGAAAGAAGGAAGGAAGGAAGGAAGGAAGGAAGGAAAGAAAGAAGGAAGGAAGGAAGGAAGGAAAGAAGGAAGGAAGGAAGGAAGAAAAGAAAGAAGGAAGGAAGGAAGGAAGGAAAGAAGGAAGGAAGGAAGGAAGGAAGGAAGGAAAGAAAGATGAAGGAAGGGAATTATTTACTTATTTATTTATTTACTTATTTATTTATTAAATTTGTTTGCCATCCATTTTGCTTGAAGGATACAGGAAGGCAGACCGGAGGACATCCATGAGAGAAAGAGACATGGACAAGGGCAGTCCCATAGACCTTCTGGGGTATAAACTGTAGGAATGAAAGAACAACCTATTCTATATTGTTCTTATTTTGGCCTTGTTGCACTGATGCTATGATAATAAGAGGTGGGGGGGGAATGAAAGGGTCCGCTTTAGTTAAGGAGATAATGTAGATAGGGAGTGTGATGGTGTCTGTGTGTGCAAAGGAATAGCACAGAGACTAATGAGGAGCAAACAATTCCTGAAAGGAAGATGAGGCAGGGATAAATCAGCCCAAGAGAAGCCAGCCAGCATGGAAAGGGTTAAGTATAAGATACGATGTCTTTTTTCCAGGGTTGTGCAAAATTTGTCCTCGCAGCTGCAGGCATGTATCTTAATAAATTATGGGGGTTTTATGAGTGCTAATAATAATTTGATCTACTGCAGGAAGAGTCAACTGGACTCAGATGGACCTCAATAACCTTGGCCAGCAAACTTGAAAACTGATCTATGAATAATACAGAATAAACCTCGGGCAGTGCAGAAGATTTATATCTGTATCATTTGCACATAAATGTCTGGTTTTATCTTCAAAAAGGGTTTCCAGAAACAACTCCACATTCTGTGGACTGGAGGGGACGTAGATTACAAGCTCATCTTTTCTTTCTCCTTTTACCTGCGAGATAAATAGGATGGTATAGTCAGGTGGATTCATATTTATGCAAACTTGCTTTCTATTTCCCTTGCCTTTCCCATTGGCAAAGCTTCAGCTGCCTACAGTGAGTGAAATAAGCTTTTGGTTTTTCTAGCACTTGGGAATGGAAAGGCGCCATGGAGCAGAGTTTATTCAATGTGATCCACCAGCTTGTGCTAGCTACAGATGGAACTGAAACCACGCCAAGGGAAAAGGATTGGCTGCAAATAATATATTATTTCCAGTTTATTTAAAGCTCCCTCCAAAGAGCAAGATTCAGGATCAGCCAGGAGGAGGGGAGTGGGGTTTTAAAAACGTGAGTGAGTGGGTTTAAAAGTTTTCATGGTTTTCTTTAATTCTTTCATTTAATGAATTTTCTTTAATTTCATGTTTAATTTTCTTAAATTAAGAACATGAAAACTAAGGCAAGCCAGTGAAGAGTAAAAGCAGTAAGGGAAGGAAGGAAGAAGAAAGAAAGAAAAAATGAATTGTTGTAAGTCAAGGACTACCTATAGATTCCAATTTCCTTTGTAGCAAAAATAAGTAGTTATAAAATGATGCCTTTTCTATATTAGCCTTCTTTTTTCTAATCACCAAAAGCACAAATCTTTAAGTGCAGTCTTTTCCTTTAAAATTTTCTAGATGCAGGTTATATTATATGAAATATGGCCTGTTTTAACCAGGGAAGGCCATTTTTTTTTTAAAAATGTACTTGTTACAGAAAAGATGGCAGGAAGAGAGATTATAAACATCCGCCCAAATTTATACAGAAGTGGAAAGCTGAAGTAAACCAACTTTTAAAGAGAAAGTGAGCAGGCAGCATTCATCTTTTACAAAAAGAGCAGGCTGGACTGTGTCTATAGTTCAGTAAACTAGATCTGGTGGTGACCAGGAGGAAATAGTCCAGAGGCAGAACTGGACTTTGAAAAAGCAATTATATATATAAAAAATCTTGCTGGATTAGTGTAAAGCCATTCCAAAGTTCCAGCCGAAATCCAGTGGGCATATGTCCATGGATATTCTCAGTCATCCAGATCCTAGTTGTCCCAAAGATGCTTTTTCAGGAGGTTCTTGTTTTTCTTTGAAGATGTTTCCCTTTTCACCCAAGAAGCTTCAAAATTGAGCAGCCGTCTATCTCCATCTATCTCCAGTCTACAACACAGTCCTTTCAGCAGTTCCAAGAAGACTCCACACCATTTGCATCACTCCGGTGACCCTGAGGACACAGATAAGCCTCCAAGTGGCCTCAACCACTCTCTAAAAGAAGGCAAATGACCAGCTGTCTGAAAGGAGTATAAATCATTTCATTCCCTACCATCCAGTCAGAGCTGAAGAAGCTTCTGGGATGAGAAGCGAAACGTCTTCAAAGGAAACAAGAAAGTCCATTTGTCTCCTGAAAAAAACCATCTCCTGGACGTCCAGTGGGTATAGGAGAAGACCACACTCAACTGGAAGGCAGGGTGAAATGTGTTATCAATTTGGGGTCATTGCATTGCCAGAAGAGACACAAGCAGTGGTGGGATTCAAATAGGTGAACAACCAGTTCTCTGTGTGGATGCTGCTTCCGGAAGTCCATTCTGGGCCTGGGCAACAAAAAATTAGCTACCGGTTCTGCCGAAGTGGTGCGAACTGGCTGAATCCCACCACTGGACCCAAGTCCAGAACCCCAGGAATTCCTTTGACTCTTATCTAGTGCCAATTTAGCTTTGGCCATTACTTGACTAGATTCTTCTGCATAGATAGCAGTAAGAAATTCTTCTGTGCTTTGATCTCAAGGAATGTTCCTGGCTAGTTGCATCTGACATTGTAAGCCAGTTGCTGCTGCTGCTGCTGCTGTTGTGACTGTATTTCTCCCTCCCCCCTGTGAGACATGGAGATGATTACTTTGCTGTGTGTGCAAACTTGCTTGGAGCCGTTCTTATTCACAGTTGTGAATTTGCGTATACCAAATTTGGGAAACAGAGATGAACCGGTTTTCCTGTTTGGGATCATTAAGAATTATATTCGCAATTAATCCTCGCAGTGGTTGTTGCATTTAGCAAAATGCAAAGCCATCTCTTGACCTCTCTAAAGTAGAGTTTTATGTAGGCATTTCTTGGTCCCTTGCTAATGGCCTTGCAAGAGGGGGAAATGGAGCAGAGCCACTTCCTTCGATAAGCATCATTTTGACAGGTCATATAAACATAGCCACAAAAATGTCTGCCAAGTAATGTTAATGGATTTCAACTGCTCTTAAAATACACGGAAGCAGAAGATAAGGAGACAATCACTGCAAAGGCCACTCTCTGTGTGTTCCAAGCAATTTTAGTTGTGTGAATGATTTGCTGGTATCAAGCAATCACTTGTTGGTTCCCCAAACACTTGATAGGTCCAAGAAGGCATAAAAAAAAAAGAACCAAAATGCACAACACAGGGTTCTTAACTCTGCAGCAGTTGTGGTCAATGTCTCCTCAATGTCATTACAGGCAAGGGACTGAGGTTTTCAATCTATTTATGAGGCAATTGGAAATTAAGGGGATAAAGGAATGTGTTAAATCCATATCTTTATTTTAGATCAGAAAATATGGAATGGAATGGAATGGAACGGAACAGAATAGAGAAAGAATGGAATGGAATGGAATAGAATAGATTGTAGAATAGAATAGAATAGAATAGAATAGAATAGAATAGAATAGAATAGGATAGGATAGGATAGGATAGGATAGGATAGGATAGGATAGGATCCGTTTGTACCAGGTAGATGGGAAGGAAGCGCCCTTGCATTTTTTTTTTCACCCTTGCACCAAAGCAGTTGTTCCAGATGCAGAATGTACCGGAAACCAAACATTTGAGTGAAATCAAAATGGTTTATACATATAACAAAAATGACAGATGCCCTGGAGCAGTGTTTCTCAACCTTGACAATTTTAAGGCATGTGGAATTCTGGGAGTTGAAGTCCACATGCCTTAAAATTGTCAAGGTTGAGAAACACTGCCCTGGAGGGTGGCAGGCGATAGGATTTTCAGCAGTACCCCGATGACCCAAGATTTTCAGTGGGATCCCTCATTTTTTATGAGTTAAGAAAAGCGAGACTTTCAGTAACTTGATAAAACTGGCCTGAGCGTCAGCTTTAAATCTCTTTAGCAAAGGCAGGGACCCAAGTGTATTTTTGGATGACTGTATTTCATATCTTGATGGACGCTTATCTCGATGCTTTCTGAAGAATGCTGATAGCCGCCTGATAGCTGTACAGTCTCTTTCTTCTTTTTTAATTTCAGAGAAGATAATCTTACATTTTAGCCATTGTTATTTTTATCTATCTATAGTTAGTTCCTGCTATATGGAGAGAGAAAATATATATATTCATTTATAATAGTGTATTGTAATTATAATTAAATTATAACATACACACACACATATATAATGTATATACACACACACACAGCTGTTCTAGTGTCATCTCCAAGTATCGTGCATTTTCTCTGGATCTTAAAAATAAACCATTGTGTTTTTCCTTTGGAGAATTGCCATGGCTTCCCAGAAGTCCTTGAAGGAAGTTTGGATAACACCAAATGTCTTCTTCTAAACTCTAAAAAAAGTCCCTAGGATGTGGTCCTTGGTGGTCTCTGAGCTTGGTTACTTCCAGATGCTTCATTATCCAACCAGGTAACATCAACTGTGCTCTGATGATGTTATCTAGTTGGGTACTGAATCATCTGCGAGAAAACAACCAAGCTCAGAGAGCACCAAGGACTCCTCATTTCGGCTGAGAGCTACACAAATTCTCTTCTAAAACCCCTAGTGTGGGAATACCAGAGGAATATCCTTCTGCAATTTGCTACTTTCTGGGAAGGCATTTTAGGACGACCTTTGGAAACAAGATTCCTGTCTTGCTGGGCTGGGCAGTCCTTGCAGTTCCCAACAACTCATCAATCAAGAGTGAGCATGACTGTCCAGTTATAATAACCTCCTGACAGTCTCTCCAAGATTTAAGTCAGCAGCACTTTCATTAACACCCTCCTGCTGCCTGCCATTTAACTACATTTTATACCTGGAAGCTCCCAAAGAGTAAACTATAAAGGGTGAACATAACGGACAGCTGCTAGAGGTTCTTGAGTTTACACTTGCTTTGAAGAAGTTATCACTGCAGAGTACAAAGTTGGTATATCTCTGATGGAGCCCTACAAACTTTGCTGAGGTCTCTGGGTGCCTTGTCCATGATGACTCTGAGCTCAATTCAGATGCAATTGAGAAGCAGAGAGGCGGTGAGAGGCAGGACATGCTCAGATCAATGACACCGAAATAGTTTGGTTCCCTTCCAAATAGCCACAGGACTGCATTGACATTCTGAATGGCTTTGGGGTGTATTTAAACCCAGTGTGATTAGAGGCTTAAACAGTGGATTCAGGCATTGCCTGCAAATGGACAAATAAAAGCGTGCTGTTTATTTATTTATTTTAGAGCTTTAATTTGATGTACTGTACAGGAGCCAGGCCATTTCAGTGCATTCTGAAGAGGGAAGGGTGCTAATTTAGTTGCAGAAGGCCCCTAAATCTGGTCGGGAAGCAGATGATGGTTTTGTACATCCTGTAAAGCCCTGTTTTGCTTAAGCATAATACATTGGCTTGAGTTGGTTGAGTCTGCACAATATGCAAGTTGTACATTGTGGTTTCTATGCACTCTGTTCCAGCATCCCAATCCTAAGCTGCATTAACAGAAGGATAGAATCACGATCACATGAAGTGTTAGAACCACTTTACAATGCCTTGGTAAGATCACACTTGGAATCCTGCATCCAGTTTTGGTCGCCACAATATAAAAAAGATGTAGTAAGTTGAGGACTACCAGTATTTGTTTGGGACATTTGGATTGTTTTAAATGTTTTTTTATTATTATTCTTATAGTTTTGGAATTGTAAGTCACCAGAGTCATTAGTTGAGACGGGCAGTTACAGAAACTGAATAAATAAATAGGGAATCTGATGTGTGCTGAAGCCTCTGTTCCCAAATATATAGAGTCCCGAGTGTCATCATTCTTTCTTTTTTTCTATTTTCAGAGCAAAAGGAAGGCAATAAGATTCTGGCAACCCCAATTTTTCTTCTGAAAGTTGAGTCTGACAAGGAAGAGAGAACTGCTCTCTGTTGCAAAGAAATCCTAGATCATCAAGCAGATGATCAACTGAAAAGATTGCCTCCCTTCTCATGAATCATACTCTGGAAGGCCAGAAAGTGAACAGTGTTATTTTTAGCAGCTGGACATGAGATAACTGACTTTGCTCAGGGTAGTAACTCTGAGGCTCAGAGGCCCAGCAGTCTTCCAAAGAAAGTTACACAGGATCGGCCCTGCGTAAAAATCCCAATAAAATAAATCATTCCCAATAAAATAAATCATTAACGTATTGAGACTAAATGGAGGAAATGGGAGTGGACATGTAAGGGTGGGGATTAAAGTCCCGACAGATTAGAGACAAATAAATAGGTTTCTATTCCTGCTTGAACTTGGATAAGCCAGTTAGACTTCCTAAAGCCAGACCTCCATGTTAGACATGTATCACCATCGTCATAATTTTAGCTATTGTCTATCTACTCGCAGGGTGAAGGCCTCTTCCGGGTGTTTCCAGTCTATACAGTTCTGAGCTTTGTTTTGCCAACTGGGCCCTCAATACTTGCTGACATTGTTGTGGATATCTTGTTTTAGGTCTCTTTTGTGGACGCTTTTGATCAAGTGGGATCCATTCTATGACCGCCTTGGTCCCCCTATCACCGGTTCTTCTTGCTATGAGACCACCCGTTTCCATTTCCATTCTTTTACTCTCTTGATGTTCTCTAATCCATGTGCGGGTCTTTCTACTTTGCCTTATAGTGCTGAGCATTGCTCTTTCCGTGGCTCTTTGTGCCACTCTTAGCTTTTTGTATCGATTGTAAGGTTAGTGTCCATGTTTCGCCAGCATATGTTAGAGCAGGTAGCACACCCTGATCGAAAACTTTTCTCTTCAGGCATCGGGGAAGCTTGTTTTTGAAAATGATGCTTAGTTTGCCAAATACCTTATGGAATGAGGGAATCTTACTCCATGTGGGAAAAGTTACATGAGAAGAACTCTGTAGGATTATGCTGAAGTCTTGTAATCCAGCATCCCGTTGGGCTTTTCCACCTTCTGCAGCTAATGCTATCATTCAGGCTTTTCTAAACTGACATAATTATGCAGTAACATAATGACAAAGTCTTCCTTGCTCTCTGAATACTTATCCACTAGATTCTGTCTGTGAAGGAGGAACACCGAGATTTTTTTAATCTCTTCTCTTCTCTTCTCTTCTCTTCTCTTCTCTTCTCTTCTCTTCTCTTCTCTTCTCTTCTCTTCTCTTCTCTTCTCTTCTCTTCTCTTCTCTTCTCTTCTCTTCTCTTCTCTTCTCTTCTCAACCAACACACATCCCTCCTCCTATTTTCCCCACAACAACCCCCTGTGAGGTGGGTCAGACTGAAAGAAGAGTGACTAGGCCAAGGTCACTCAGTTGGCTTTCATGTCTAAGGCAGGACTTTAAACCATGGTCTCCCTCTTCCTAGCCTGCTGCCTTAACCACTGCACCAAACTGGTTCTATAGATCGGTGTTACAGATAGGTATTGTCCAAGCTGACCCACACACTATCCTGGCCTCCTGTTCAGAAACCACTCCTATGGTGCCTCAGAACATGGAATGGTTCTGAAACTGACCCGGAAATATTTTCAATTGTCCTCTTCTCAGAAAGATCATAGAAGAACATACCGTACTTTTATTTTTTCCTTCTCTTCCTCCACGACCTGTTTGCCTAATGAAAACACAACACAGGCATTTTGGAAGTTAATCATAAAAGCCAGTTAGGGTAGGAGTGCTAGGAAATTGTGAATTTTGGATCTCATTTGGGATTTATGGTGCATAGGGAGAAGTAATTACAACAGGGTGAGGCCTTAAAGCTACAGGCTGGATGAGGAAGGTGAAACAATCTCCTGTCCTCACCTGTTGGCATTAGTGTGTGATCTGGGACTGTCGCAATAGGGTTTAGCTGTGATTTTGTTTTGTTATATTTTTGTCAATATTTGTAGCCATCAATTTTGTGGACTATCCTGCCAGGAAAAATAGAAATACATCAAGCAAATTCTTTCTTTTTTTTTTAAACTCAGTATTTCTGGGAGAAAGACATTTGCTAGATTAACTAGATTGTGATGGTTTTGTGTAAGAAGAATCTCCAGCCTCATTTTCTCCATTTATCCTGCTCTGAAGTGCATTTTTCTTTAGCTGTGGTGCTTTCATTCTTCTTGCAAGCCACAAGAAATAGAAAGTGACATTCTCAAAAGGAGGCTGGCTGGGTTAATCCTTCCCCTTCTCCGCTGCTTAAAAGTGATCCACTGCCATCATGGTATCTCCTGTTTTCTCAGTGGAACCTAATTGCACTGAAATTACAAGCTTGAAAACATGCTGAAAAGGCAAAAGATAAATTGTCTCTTTCATACAATGCCCAGGAAACTGACAAAAAGAATAATTTCGTTGGGTACCAATTCATAATGGCATTCATTATTCAAGGGAGCAAGCATCTCCTTACTGCAAAGGACAATTCTGTGGATGTTTGTGCTTGGGGCAAAGAGATTTTCATGAAGAGCAAGGCGCACTGCAGCTACTGTTCCAGTACAGAATTCACTAATTCCAGTTCAAGCATTGCTGAACTAGAGACGTTATGAAACATGAGGAAGGTAAGATCACCAATAGAAGCAAATATTTGTAGCCCAGGGTGAAATTGGGGGATCCTTGGGGCTCTCTGAGCTTGGTGGTTTTCTTGCAGATGTTTCATTACCTAACTAGGTAACATCATCAGCGCTAGAAGCAGATGGAGTTTGCTTTCTGTTTATGTGCAAGTGACTCGCCCTGTTGGTGTAGGTGGGAGTGTTGTTTTCTTCTTGGTAGTTCCTTGATTAGGCTATTGCCTAATTAACTGCACAATACATGGACAGACTTAGCCATACTTTCAACTAGGAGACTATGAGCATCCTAGACCAAGCTAAGTTCAAACTAGTAAAAGAATTCCTGGAAAGAGAGACCTTCCTTCTCTATGAACTTCAACAATGTAGAGCTGCGAGGGTATGCTTGTGTAGTAGGTGTGACAGCTAAAGCAGTGTGACCCTGATAGTCAGCCTTGAATCTTGCTAAGTAGGCAAACCCATTCACATCCTTCGATCAACTGCACGCAAGCAACTTGGAGGAAACTAGTAGGCAGACTTCAGGAATGCTGGGAGGGAGAGTTTATTTTGGAAAATCACATGCACTGTACTCAGTGGGACATCTTTCCCTAATTCTCTCCCAGAATCCCAACTAAGAAATAACTACCATCTTGCATTCTAAAGACAATCAACCCTGACTGTTCTTCGAAAAGGCAGATGTGGAAGCTGAAGCCCAAATACTTTGGCCACCTAATGAGAAGAGAAGCCTTCTTGGCAAGTTTGATCGTGATAAGATGGTTAGATAGTGTCATCGGTGCAATGAACATGAGTTTGGGCAGACCCGGGAGGACAGGGGAGTCTGCAGTGCTATGGTCCATGGGGTCATGAACAATAATACCATCCTGCAACAACTACCGTATGTCAACACTGAGTTCTAAAAACAATAAACAATTGGTGAGTTACTAGGAGGATTGGCCACCCAATCTCATTCATCCTTGCTTCCTAGGGTTGGCCATGCCCAGTATAAAAATATGGGAAGGTCTTCTGTGGAAAAGAAACATTCATCTTGCCATTTTGCTTTTTATCATTCATGCTGCTGGAGAGGATCTCATTGTGTGCAATGCTAAGTGATTAATTGCCATGTCTTTATTTCTCCAGTTCTCTCTCTCTCTCTCTCTCTCTCTCTCTCTCTCTCTCTCTCTCTCTCTCTCTCTCTCTCTCTCTCTCTCTCTCTCTCTCTCTCTCTCTCTCTCTCTCTCTCTCTCTCTCTCTCTCTCTCTCTCTCTTTCTCTCTCTGTCTCTGTCTCTCTCTCTCTCTCTCTCTCTCTCTTTCTCTCTCTCTTTCTCTCTCTCTCTCTCTCTTTCTCTCTCTCTCTCTCTCTCTCTCTCTCTCCCCTCTCATTTTGACTATATTTTTTTAAAAGAATAAAATGATACAACTTTTGAAAAAAGAGCAAAAAATGTAAAAAAAAAGTAAAAATAATAAAGAGATGACAAAAGAGAGAAAGAGAAAAAGTTATAAAGAAGCTGCTTCTGATTTTACCAGCAGCATTCCTTTTTTCATTTTCTCCCTCTAAGGTCATGTAAGCTTCCCTTCCTAATCGCCACACCCATAAGTCACAAGTTAATTTTTCTCTTCTTTTAGCAGAAAAGTTTGTCAAGGGTTTCCAGTCACTCACAAATGTTCCTGGATTGTCCTTTCTCTAACCAGAGGAGATAATTTTGCCATCTCTCCTACTTCTGACATTTTCAGCAGCCATTCCTTCTTTCTAGTTTTCTGCATATAATAGTCTTGCAGCACTTACCATATACAAAAACAGTCTTCCTTAATTGCCAGCAAGAAATGTTCTGGTTTCAACTGAATGTTAATCTTTCACATTTTTTTGTATCACTGCGTGCAGTTTTGGGCTTTTTTTTCTCCTTGTGTCCTTCTCATTCCTTAGTTTTCTACTTTTTCTCCTCATTCCACCTTAAAATAGGTACACAATGTACTTGAATTTTTCTTTCTTTTGGCTTTTTTTTCTCTCCAACTGTCTTTCTCATTCCTTAGGTTTCTACTATTTCGCCCCATTTCTCCTTGAAATACGCTCATGTTGTGCCTGTTTCCAGATAATGGTTGCTGTTTTCATATAACTGCTCTCATTTTTTGGGTTGCTTCTTGTTTCAAAAGGCTGGCTCAGACTTCCAGAGATGTTTATTTTTCCTGAGGATCCCACTTCAGCTAACCACGATTGCTGAATTTAAAAATTCAGCATGGCTCCTGAGTGCATAATGATGGGGACAAAAGATGGCTGTCCTCACCTTCATGGACCATTGAACTGCAGGAACTACCTGGCAGACTCTGGGATGCTGGGAACGAGTCAAGTCAACTGATGTGATTCTGAAAGTACATTGTCTATCATTTGCCCTTCCAGAGAAATTACTTTGAACTAAATCACAAAACAACAATTGTGCTAAAAAGCATCTAATAAATATGTAAATCAGTCTTTCTTTATTCAGACAACGTAGAGCTATTATCCTTACATCTTTACAGGGCATCAGTTTAAGTGACAGCTCCTTTTTACAATATCTCTTCACACCTGTTAAGCCAGGAAAACAATCTGGAGGCCGATGATACAAAACAATAAAGCTACAAAAATCTAATATTTATCTAATATGATATGTCACATGATGATACATCATACTATATAAGTATTAGATTTTCCTAGTTTTATTATTTCTCATCATTTGCTTGAACATTATTATTTTCTTGGTTTACAGGTGCCAAAAATATTAATAGGTTTATACAGAATTGTAACAGTTCACTGTTGTGATGACATACCACACAATGTTTTTCTTGGTTGTACTTTTTTACTGTTTTAGCAGAATAAAAGAGTTGAAAAGGACATGGAAGTCTTCTAATCCAACTTCCTGCTCAACCAGGAGTCCCAATATTTAGGGGCCCCTGATAAAAATGCAGGCTGAGACATTTGAGAAACAGAAGGGGCATATTATATTAATGGGCTTGGATGCCACTAGTAGAAGGTTAAGCCAATTCATGGAGCGAAGATCTATCAGTGGCCATGAACGGTACCAGCTGCATTTTTCATTGTCTTCATTTTTCTCCTTTCACATGGGGGAATTCAGTCCTAACAGAAGCTGCTGAAAGAGAGAATGGAAAGAAACTGGGTGAGCTTAGGTCTTGCTTGTGAAAGCTTGATCATCTGCGGAAGTTTTTTCTTTCAAGTAGACTTGGTCATTTGGAGCACATGACTCTTCCTGCAGAGATGTACGGCCAAGCTGATGAGACAGTTAAAATCGCTCCAATGAACAATTTTTGACGGACTGGAAACAGTGGA